>JAHWFO010020124.1:202766-243721 GCA_023313115.1 Rhysida immarginata
GACCAGATATTAAGTAACTATCCCATGAGTTTTGCTAACTCAGTGTAGATACACTAGGTTATCGGCAATTTACGAATTGGATCTAGGGTAGGCTTAAAAAAAATAACAGAAAGGTTTTTCCAAATTGTGTTTTGAGCATTATCAGGAAAGATTTTCCCTCTGAGGAGTACTGTGCGTGTAAATACCGAAGATATTAAAGACATATTTATAGCATATTCCCATTGTCCTCTATTAACCTCGTCTCACAAGGAGACCAGAAGCATCTGCAAATCTTAAGATTTGCCTAGCAGTAACATTCTGAATATCTGCAGGTTGAAGTATGTAATCCCCTAGATGTCTAAATCTAAGAAATGATAGATTTAAACAACTGCAGAGAACATGAATTGAACTCTCCTCTGTTTCGTGACATTTCCTGCATGTAGCATCAGTTGCAACTCCAATTATGGTCATATGTCTGTTAAGATGACAGTGACCTGTAAGGAGTTCAACAACTTTTTTTATTTCTATTCTTTTGAGTTTTAACAATTCACCTTTCCTAGAAACAGGATATTTTGGATTAAGTTCCTTGGCTTGTCTTTGGCCATACTCCTTAGTCCATAAGTCATAATGCTGTCTACCAGTGTAATTTTGGATAATCAGTTTAATCAGACTTTGGGACAATCCCAAAGATGGTTCAGGTACTATAAATGGAATCATGGATCCATCTTTAGCAAGACAATCAGCAATTTCATTGCCTTCATAGCCACTGTGAGAAGGAATCCAACACAGTTTTACCTTGTTGTTTCTTGCTAGATCACACAGGGTACGATGGCACTCCCAGACAAGCTTAGATTTGTAACATACATTATCAAGTGCATGTAACGCAGCTTGGCTATTAGACAATATTAAAATTTTCTTTCTCCGAAGCTTCTGAATATTCAGTTATTTCCACAGGCAATAATTGCAAAAATTTCTGCCTGAAAGACTGTAGAATACTTACCAAGGGGGAAACTCCTTCGGATTTTCCTCCTAGGACAGCATACACCCGCGCCTATTCCAGACGCTGTTTTGGATCCATCCGTAAACCATATTTCATGATCCCCAAATGACGTGAGCGTCTTTATGTTCCATTCCTCCCTAGTAGGAATGGAAACTTCATATTGCTTATCGAAATCATATTTTGAAAGCATTCTATCAGCAGTCATATGAAAAACCGGATGTCGTAACACTCCCCTTTTTTAGTTTATCATGTACTGTATTGTCTAAGCATCTATGCCAGTTGTCAGGGTTGCATATTCGATAAATTGTCAATGCAGCCTCCGCTTCAACAAGCAAGTGAATAAGTTTCAGGTCCAAGAGAAGTTCCAAAGCTCTAGTTGGAACTGTTCTCATTCCACCTGTAATAGTAAGACATGCCATTCTTTGAACTTTAGCTAGTTCTTTCCTGACTGTCTTTAATTGTGTTCTAGACCACCATGCAACAGAGCCATAAGTTATCATTGGACATATAACACTAGTATATACCCAAGGAATAAGTTTAGGGCTCAGCCCCCATGATTTGCCAACAACTCTTCTGAAAGTCCAGAAAAATATTTTAGCCCGAGATAGACAATATTCTAGGTGTCTTTTCCATGAAAGCTTGCTATCAAGGAAGACACCGAGATATTTGACCTCTGAAGTATAGATTAACTCTTTACCAAAGAATTTTATACTTCTAAAATTTAAATTCTTTTTTCTAGAAAAAAGAACAATAGCAGTTTTGTCTAACAGACAGACAGACCTACCTCCTTACACCATTTCTCCACCTTCTTGAGAATCCCTTCAAGAATGTCCGAGACAGTGTTAGTAAATTTTCCCCTAGCGACGATTGCAATATCATCAGCATAGCCAAGGCAGTCCACTCCATTTTTTCCAGCACACATAATAGTTCGTCGACGACGAGGCACCACAACAAGGGTGAAAGGACTCCACCCAGTGGGCAGCCTCCCGCCACTCGAACCATACATGTGTCACCAAGATTTTTAGCCTCTACTCTCCTAGTTGTAAGCAGCTCAGTTATCCATTTGATAATAATTTTATCAACTCCCCGACTCTCAAGAGCCCTGATAATAGTATGAGTCGATACTTTATCAAAAGCTCCTTCGATGTCCAAAAAGGCTACTAATGAAGTTTCCTTCATTGTTAATGTTTTGTCAATAAAAGCACCAACTCAAAATTGCTACTTCAGTTGATTTACCTTGCTGGTAAGCAAATTGTTGTCTAGAGAGGGGTTTGTAATCAATACCTCCTCCCTTATATATCTGTCTACCAGCTTTCCCAATATCTTAAGAAAAAAGGAAGTGAGGCTAATAGGTCTAAAAGACTTTGCCTCAAAGTAAGTCGATTTTCCAGGCTTGGGGATAAAACAACTTTTGTTTGTCTCAAAGCCTCTGGAATATAACCCTGCACCAAGCATACTCTGTAAATTTTATATAGTATGGGTGCCAAATTGTCAATTCCTTTCTGCAACAGAATAGGAATCACTTTATCCTTCCCAGGAGACTTAATTGGGTCAAATGAATTAATTTCCCATTTAATTTTATTGTATGTAACAATCTTCTTGGAAACATCCCATTCCCTTTTACTCTTGGTTTTAAACCTACCAATTGAAATGGATGTCTCCAAAACGTTGACACGCACAGAATCAGGGAAGTGTACTCTTTGCATTTCTGCCAATGTTTCTTCACCTGATTCTGTGAATTTGCCATCGTTTCTTTTAACAGAAGTTAACTGATTTACAGTATCCTTGGACATTATCCTCATTACCTTTGCGGTAGTGGATAAGTCCCTTAGATTCTCACAAAAATTAATCCAAGAATCTTTCTTAGCTTTCCTAATTGCCATATTATATCTGGTGAGGGTTTCTTTATAAAGAGACCACTCACCAGTTTTTTTGGCCTTGTTGAAGTGCTTTCTGCAACATCTGCGAAGAAAACTAAGCTCTTAATTCCACCAAGGAACCGTCTTGGTAAGCTAGTTTTCCTCACCGTACAATTTTGATGGTAAGACTGGATAATAGCACGTTGCAACTGGGTAACAGCTAGTTCCAAGTCAACCATTGAAGACATTTTATTATACATACCTGCCGTTGCAATCCTGAGGTCTTCAAGGTATGAATCCCAGTCGGTGTTTCTGGGATTCCACCTCCTTTCCATCCTGTCTGAAAGCCTGATGCCTGTAACAGAGAAGAAAATAAATCTACTGTATGATCAGACAAAGATTCCTCATCTGCGACAAGCCAAGACATAATGTGAGGTCAATGACCTCCTTTCTATTACAAGTCACAAAAGTAGGTTCATTACCTTTATTTATGATTTGCAAATTCTTTTGAAGGATGAATTCCAGTAATTCATCTCCTCTTTGATTACAGTCACTGCTTCCCCAAACAACGTGGTGTGCATTGGCATCACAGCCAATAATAAAGTTGTGATTGAACTTTAAACATTGTTCAACGGTTTCTTCAACTTTCTTTGATGGGACAAGACTATCATCGTAGGGAAAGTATGAAGATCATTATGAGAATTTCAGTCTTATTCTCACCAGACATGGTCAATTTAATTGTTCCATTATCACCATCAGAATTATTGACCATGAACATAGCATGCAAGTCCTTTCTGACATAAATGCATGCCCTAGGTCTGTTGGGAAGTGTATCAAAGAATATATTTCCACATCTTTTTGGTAGTCCAACAACACTAGCATTCCTTACCCAAGGCTCCTGGATTATTGCCAGATCAACGTCACCACAAGCCATCTTGTTGTAAAGCAGCGCAGAGGCCGATCGACTGTGGTGAAGGTTTATCTGGATAATCCTAAGCACAGTCACAGTATCCGACAGAGGAAAAATTAAGTCCTCTTACCTCCACTGGGACTGGTAAAAGTGCCGAAAAGCATTTCTTCATCAGTTACTTCAACCTCAACATCTTCAAGATTCTTTGGAGATGGGGGTTGAAGTGTACTTTCTGAGGTTGTGTCTGCAAAGTCGAGTGCACTTAAGTCACCCGCAATGTCCGATAGGTTGTCCCCTTTACCAACAGATTTATTTAAGTAATCTTTAGTTGGACTTACCTGTGTCTGAGTGGTTGCTTCCAAATTAGCATCCTTCTCAGTTTCAGGCCAGATCTTTTCTTTGGATCAGTCAGGATCTTGAAGATACCTTGATCGATACCAGTGTTGGCAACAAGATACCTTCTTGATGGCTTCTAAGGAACTCTCGTAGACCTCGAAGATCCATCTAGTTGAATGAGGTTCAACCAGTCTGTTGACGGTTCTCCATTCACTAGTGTTCAGTTCGGGGTTGAAACGATTCTTCCTCCGAAGCAGAACATTAGCATCCTTTGTGATGTTGTCCTTGGTCTTGAAGGCAACCTTAACAGGCTTTGGAAGTTCACTCGCCCTAATCACTTTAAGTCAAGAGTGTTCCTTCCTCAGAACCTTGTCGTTATTATCAAAAGAGTTTATCAGCCAGGCTTTTGTCTCCTCATCTTCACAGACGACCAACAACGCGCTGGCTAACAAACTCTGCTGGTTAATCCTCGGTAAAAAATTACCCTCAGGAATAGCATCTATTCTGTCGAGGATCTCCATTTGGATAAGAGAAACCTCATTAGCAGATAACTTCTCTGTAGGGAATGACCCTTTAATAATGGCCATTTTGATACTGCTAACAGCCTGTTTATAAGATTTTACTTGATCCTCTTTTAGTTTTTTCCTAGCTACAACACTAGCTGGAGAAGGGGTAGAATCTACGGGTCTATCCCTTTTCTTTCCCGAAGTAGCTAAACCAGAGGTTCTTCAGCTGATTGTTCATCAGCTTTCAGAAATTTCGGTTTCTTCACTTTCCTTCGGTTTCGTTTTTGCGATTTGGTGAGTGTTGATGACTGAGCCCCTGCTGCCACAGGAGCAGCGGTAGCAGTACCACCTTCCGCTCCCACAGCAGCAGGAACCTCGACATTAACTCCTCCGTTTAGGTTAGAAACCTGTGATCGGTTATCACCCGAAGGTAAACCAGATCCTGTTTTTGGTGCTTTATCTTTATCATCCATAAAGTACCGGAGAACCGGGGGGAAATAAATAGTCCACGTCAGGCTACCCCCCTGTCCTGACGCAAGGCTAAGTACATTGAGGTTTCACCAGGTGCCTCAATGGGATTGTTCATGACACACATTTTTATACATGCTGTGCCACTCAGATCTCAGCACGATGCCTTACATCTTATCTTGCGTGTTCCCTCCTCCTTTCTCAATCGGTCTTGGGACCGACTATGGCGGAGTTTTAATTATTCCTACTTAGTTTCCTTTATCTGCTTATCAATAAAATTTGAATTTCCTTACAAAAAAATCTTTGATTAATTTTTCAGTAATAAAACATTTTTCAGAAAATAGACAATTGGTGATTTTTCGTACGAAAAAACAAAACAAAACAAAACACGAAAACGACATAATTTAAGTGGTAATTTCGTATTTGGTCATGATTATTTTTTGTTTTCGTCAAACAAGTTGCGCTCTGCGCACGAAACCGACTTTTCATTTTTACGAAACGAAATTTGTTTCCCTTGCAGCATTCCGCCCTGTTCAAAGTGGATTCTTCCAGTCGATTCGAAAGTTAGTTATCAACATTTTAGAATAGACATTTTATGAACAGTTTGCTTAAGCTACTACAGTAGGTAATTCATGTTAATTGAATAGGGTTGTTTGTGCTGTCGAGATGCACTGTACTTTCAAACTTT
The DNA here is from genome assembly GCA_023313115.1 of Rhysida immarginata. Lineage (NCBI taxonomy): Eukaryota > Metazoa > Arthropoda > Chilopoda > Scolopendromorpha > Scolopendridae > Rhysida > Rhysida immarginata. The sequence continues at coordinate 208,513 of JAHWFO010020124.1, forward strand.
TTCTTCGACGGAGCTAAAGTTTGGCGTCCATTATGAATCGGGGAGCTGATGCGCAGATGAATGCGCACTCGTTTCGTCATACGCAAATTGCACACGAAATTCCCTACGAAAATCTTGAAAAAATTCCGTTACATAAGTGACGAAAATAAAAATTTTTTAAATGTCGTATTAATTTTTCGTTTTCGTATCTTTTTGATTTTCGTACGAAAAATCGCAAACTGTCTAATAACAGGCAGTATTTTCATTTATTTATTTGGATTATAGCGAGTTTTGTATATAGATACAACATTTTTTTTTTTTTATTTTTTTATTTTTTTTTTTTTATTTTTTTTTGCTTGGATGATTACACATACCTGATAAAAGTGGTGGTTTTGAATAGTTTCTTTTCCTATTTTTTCTTTGGTAAATAATTGGACCGTTCTCATATTCACACAGAACAGACCCTGTTGCTTTTGCCGGGATTCCATTTATCCGTCCGAAAAAAAATCTATTCATTGCTTTTTTCTTATTTCTTGAGCAGAAAAGGGTGAAGCATAATTGTTACACACGAATACCGAACGAAGTTTATAAGGCATGTTCACATCGATGTCATGTTAATCGTGAGCAAAACTGTGCTAATTTGGAAAGAATAGTTTCCAAATTCATTCAGTGTCATTCATTTACTAACCTAAGCTACACACATTTCAATAAACATTCCTTTACACAGAGGTCATTAAATAAATTAAAATGGCCAAGGTAATATTTGGAAACTCTTTCTTGTATGTTTACTTAAAAAAATCACGGTGTCGAAGATTACAAGCAATTAGATGAGCTCTCTAACGTCTCCTACTGAATTGTGGAGCAGGCCGATGACGTCACATCGCCAGCTTTGTAACAAATATATGGCGGACGCCGTTTTTCGCTCACTGTCGTATTTTGCCGTTTTCATCGCTGATTTTTAAGGTATATGATGATTTTTATAGAAAATTATTAATGAAAGTGTATATAAACGTCATGAACTAACAAAATTTAAATAAAAAAGAGTATGTGATTTTTAGTGGTACTTGTCCTTTAACATATTTATAAAATACAAAAAAAAGGAATTTTTGATCAATTTTTTAGGCTTTTAATCCGTAAAAGGAAACTGTTAAATTATGTATAGATTATCCCATTATATTTATTATTGATGGCATGACGTTTAAAGCTATTGTTTACATATGCTCGAGGAAGAAAAACATTGTTGTCTGTCTATCATTGTTCAGTGTTTTTTCGGATGGAATGTTTGCAGTTATAAAAAGACATGCTGAAAATGAGTTATGTTTATAAAATGTCTAATTGTAAATAATGAGATTAATTAAATTAATGAAGTTAACTAAAATAGCTCCATATTATTTCGCTGAACAACAATTAGGAACCCAGAACAGTGCATGTATGAAAATCCACTTTACCATTTGTCTCCTTTATTGATGCCAGGCATACTTGGACGATAAAAAGTGAGAAGCCGATTAAATGTTTAAAGAGAAAATGAAGAAGAGAAAATTTCTTTCTAAAAGCGATTTGCTTATGCAAGTTTTGATTTCTAGTGTGATGCCCGAACTTGTCACTTTTTCATTAAGTTGATGAATTAAGACCAAACTCGGTCATAAGAATAATAATTAAAATATTAACTAAGGAAATATGTCACAACTTAGGAGACTTAAAATTAAATTTAACTAAGGGATAGTGATAGTGAATATTTTAAACATCATTTAAAATAGTACCATTGCGTTGTGTTATTTTTCTAAGTTAAAATCTAGAGTAGCTGCAATATATTAATGAACAACAAAAGAGCCAGTTTTAATTAAGCAAGTTTTTCTTTAATTGTTAAATCTGGTTTCAAAATTATGAGACAGAAATTCTTTTATTATTAAATTAATTTCTTTCTCTTTTAAAAGAAAAATTGTAAAGAGACAAAGATAATAGATCAAATAAAAATTCTACATCGATTAAGAATAAAAAAAAAAAAAAAATTAGATAGATGAAATTTATACCAGCTTATATATTTTCTATTTTCAATAGGCTGGAATATTACACGGTAGTATGTTCTATCAATGTGCGGAAACTGAAAGAACATAACAGCAAATGTAAAGCCTAATACTTGCAATCGTCAAAATGTCATAAAGACAAAACAAATGATGGCATTATAAAATGCTAAATCAAAAAAATAGTTGTATGTTCTCTATAATAAAGCATAAGCTATGAACATACTCAATTGTAATTTCAAAAAAAAATTACCATCTAGACGTGTCAAAAAACACAGCAAAATAGTGTTATTAAATACCAAAAAAATTATTAGGAAACTAAATTGTTATCAGAAACTAAATTGTCAATATTGAACTAAAGTTGATGTCACATAAAAACATCTTAACTTTAATAAATAAAGTCACTTATATTGCGTCTGAAGTTTGGAAATCAAATCTAAACAAAAATATGTCATTACTGACTCAGTTCAATAGAAATTCTAGTGTTAACTGTGAACACATAACAACGTTGTGATAAAACACTACCAAAACTAAAAGAAAACAGTGTTAACTTACAACACTATAAAAACCGGAGTGTTTCAAACACCCAAAAATATTTGAATGAATAAATTGCACATAAGTGCTAGCATTCAAAATAAGAAAATAGACAGAATTGCGAACTAAACTGCATTAGCATTTAGCATTATTGCAAGTTAAGATTAAATAGAAAATTATCCTTTAAAGAATATTTGCAAATCACTAACTGTGTGCAACTCTGAAAGGAAAAGACAAACCCGAATCAACAGACGTCCGGCGCCCAACTATTTTTATAAATTGTATTTGATAACTTTCCGCTATCTACAAAGGAATTGTAAGTGAGAATTACTGGTATAAAATAAGATCTTGTAAACATTCCAAGTAGGAGCTTTAGCAGTGAAGCAGAAATACATTTATACATTTATTAAAAACAAATTCCCCCCCCCCCCCCCCGAGTAGGGGAAGGCAAGTGGCAGATTCTGCGGTCATCTATTTTTACCCCGTTATCTGCACTTTTTATCTCTCCCCAAGTTTTTTAATCAAGAAAATTGATTTTCTCGAACGTAATATGTATAAAATGTAAAAAACCTCGTATCTTATTTCCTTTTTCATCATTTCCGAACGTATGATTTATAACATGCCATATGTTGCCATAGTTCTAAGGATCAAGTGACTGCCACCCCCGCAAATCCGACCCCCCTGGAACAATTGAGCCTAAACTTCTAAGTACTGTATATCTTACCTAGAGGAATCTGGATACCGAATTTCACGCCTTTACGTACCTAAATAGCACACAGTTATGTTGCCCTCCCTGAATCCCACCCCCGTAATTCCGACCCCAGTGTACCAATTAAAACCAAACTAAATAGTACAGATGGGATGCCCATAGTAAGCTCCGAATTTCAACTTCTCTCTCAAAAAATGTAGATATTATGAAGGGGTACACAGTTAAGACATTATAAAACCAATAAGTAGCTCCATTCTTTCGCTACTTAATAATACAGATTATGAGCACTTGAGCAATCGTGCGTCGACAAAGCGATTTCACGTGCACGCGCCGATGTCAGTAATGCTTAAAAGATGAACAGAAAGTAACAACGTATTCCTTCTTGACAAATCGATTTTTATATGACATGTCTTTATCTTTGTATTCTTTACACTCACTGTTTTAGCACGTGAATTCGACTTGAAGGGTTCCACGAAAAATTCTAAAAAGTTGATACGGCCGAGCTAAGACTTTGGTGGTCATATTTCTGAAAACAGAATTTGAGAAAGTTAATTCGTTTTCAAGTTATCGTGCAAACGGCGGACGGTCGGATGGCCGGATAAACGTACAGACCAAGGGCGCATTCTTATAAGTAGCTTTTATGCTAAAGCTCCTAATAAACAAATGAATTAATAAAATCTTGTAAACATTCCAAGGAGGAGCTTTAGCACTGAAGGAGAAATACATTTATACATTTATTAAAAAAAAATTAATCCCCCCTCCCCTCCTCCCGAGTAGGGTAAGGCAAGTAGCAGATCCTGAAGTCATCTATTTTTACCTCTGCAATTTTTACCTCTCCCCAAATTTTTTAATCAAAAATTAATTTTCTCGAACGTAATTTGTAAAAAATGTAAAAAAGCTCGTATTTTCTTTCCTTTCTTATCATTTCCGAACGTATGATATATCACAAGCCATATGTTGGCATAGTTCTAAAGACCACGTGACTGCCACCCCCGCAAGTCCGACCCCAATGGAACACCTGGGCCTAAACTTCATAGTATTGTAGATCTTGCCTAGAGGAATCTGGATACTGAATTTCACGCCTTTACGTACCTAAATAGCACATAGATATGTTGTCCTATCTCAATCCCACCCCCGTAATTCCAACCCCAGTATACCAATCAATACCAAACTAAATAGTGCAGATGGATATGCCCCTAGGAAGCTACATTCCGAATTTCAACCTTCTACCTCAAAAAATGTAGAAATTATGAAGGGGTACACAGTTAAGCCATTATAAAACCAATAATTATCTCTATTCTTTCGCAACTGAATATAGATTATGAGCGCTTGAGCAATCGTGCGTCGACAAAGCGATTTCACGTGCGCGCGCCGATGTCAGTGATGCTTAAAAGATGAACAGAAAGTAACAATGTATTCCTTCTTGATAAATCGATTGTTATATGACATGCCATTAGCTTGGTATTCTTTACATTCACTGTTTTTGCACGTGAATTCGACTTGAAGGGGTCTACGAAAAATTCTGAAAAGTTGATACGGCTGAGATAAGACTTTGAGTTATAGTGCAAACGGCGGACGGCCGGCCGGATAAACGTACAGACCAAGGGCGCATTCTTATAAGTAGCTTTTATGCTAAAGCTCCTAATAATTGAAAAAAGAAATATATAAAAACAAACAAACACAAAAGAAAACGGTGATTTCCCAACCGAAATAGGAACACAGTCAGCAACAGGAGCCTTGAGTAGAAAATATAAGATGTTTGGAATTATGTCCATGATAAACAAAACAGGCGATATAGCCCTAGTGCAAAAGTTGACAACTACAAAAGGATGGAACTGGATGAACTCCATTATGTGGCTACATCGAGTAAAAGTCAGTCCATGGGTAAGCTTGGCTAGGCTGGAGACTGAAGGAAGGCAACTGCCGCTGGCTGACTAAGGGCCAGTTCACTATCTACCTCAATTGGGTCTTTTCAACTGAGTCTTCAGCAACAGTGGACTTACATTGTTGAGATGAGGAAGACTTGGTTGCAACGATGTCACTGTATTGTTGCTGAACACTCAGTTGAGAAGACTCATTTGAGAAAGTAGATAATAAACTGGCCCTGAAGCTTGTAGAAAATCAGATAAAATTGACTGCTGCATCCAATTAAGGCTACGCACGCGGCCGTCATGCATAACGTGAATTAGCAGGAAGCGTTCAACAATAGCAGAGCATCAACAGCGGTTGGTATCGTTTACAAAACAAAAAATGTAATATTTTAAGATAAAAGAAAATGAACATACTTGTATATAAAATATTTAAAGTTATTTAGGAAACATGTGATGGAGAACGATTTGAATAAAATGAAATTTGTTCTACATCACACTAGTTATACACAAATTCTTGGACACTCGAGCGGGTGATAATGATGACTTGAATAAATGTCGATACTTACTGCGTTTCTAAACATTGTTTTTAATTGCTGAAGAAAACCTTATCATCATCATTTATACAAAATCAGCGACGCTGGACGTTGTCACAACAAAGAAAAATTCTAACAATAGGTTATTTCCCGATTATACAATCGGGTGGGTTCGCTTCTAGCAACACCTCCTAGAAAGAAAGCCAAACGAGTGAAACGTCAGACATTGTTAGATCATCATATTTCGACCATTGTTAGCCGTATTTCTACCAATGGTAAGCCTTAAATTTGGTCGACTTCGAGGCCAACGAGAAAGACAGGCCTCGAAGCGGAAAAGTCACCTGATCATCTGGGTCCGAACAACAATCCAATCTTCATTGTTTCCATCTTGGATGTAAACAATGAGTGATTTTCCGATTGTTGGAAACAATAAAGGTTGGATTGTTGTTCGGACCCAGATGGTCAGGTGATTTTTCCGCTTCGAGGCCTGTCTTTTTCGTTGGCTTCGGTCGACTTATGATGATGTAACAATGTATGACGTTTCAGTTGTTTGGCTTTCTTCTAGGAGGTGTTACTTCTAGTCTCTATTATTTTTTGAAAAATAAAAAATATTTTATTAACGGACGATGATAATCTAAAGAATGGTTTCATTAATAAACAAAATGAAGTTTTCGCATCCGATATCATTAACAAAATAAAAAATTTGACCATAAAACATTTATTCCTGAAAAAAAAAAACTGATTCTTTTTGTAATATTATAGATCTTATAGAAAACTATGATCCACATGGAGAACCTGATATCATATTTCGACTCCAAGAATCGTATAATCTATGTGTGAATGCAAGTAAGTTCATACGAGTATTTTTCTCTTTACTGCTTACTATATAGAATCAATCAATCCTTCAGTGTGTTTTAATGATCAAATAGAAACCAAAATAGAAAATTATTTAATGGCAACAGGCCCAGATGGTCAGAAGGAATTCGATGCTTTCAAGGATTACGTAGTGAACGTGCTAGACGGTTGGCCAATGGCAGTAGGGAAAGACTGGAAACCGAAAGAAAGAAGATTGAGCAGATATCTGGAACATCTAACAGCAGCAGGCATCGATAATGGAATCATTAACATCGAGATTGAGAAAATCTACGATCATTCGATTAACATGTCTGTAAATCAATTAAAAGTAAATATCTATTATATAATATCATACTGCATAAAATACATTTACTTTTAATAGTTATACAGGGACTTATCCAGCATAATTGTTTAGGAACATTGTATGGTTCAAATGGAACAATAAACATTACATCTAGGTTCGATTGTGTGTGAGATATCGATGTTTTTCTTTTTCCTTTTATTTTATATATGAAGAAACCTCCGATTGCAATTGGACGGATGCACGACCGACTTTGGTAGAGGAGTGCGAGACTGGTTGAATGTCAATTATACGGACAGATGGATCGGTAGAGGTGGTCCAGTGGTTTGGCCTCCTAGGTCACCGGACCTCACCCCATTAGATTTTTTCTGTGGGGAACACTGAAGAGAAGGTCTACAGCAATTTGCCCACCACGAGAGATAAGCTCATTGCACCCATTTAAGCTTGTAGTCGAACAATTACACCCGACCAGATTGTGGCAGCTACCATTAAGCTGTAATTAGTGCGTTGGAACTGGGGGCAACCATTTTGAGGGGCTTCCTCGACATTGGTTTGTTACTTTCTTCTTATTCTTATTCCTTGTATCATTTTAGTTTTGTTCTGTAGTTCAATGTGATGTTCTATCAGTATGCAGAATGAAAGTGATCTGCACTCTCAAGTGTTTTAGTTATTTGCTTTAACAACTCTACAAGAAAATAGACAAACGTCGATATCTCACACACGATCGAAACTAGATGTAATGTTTATAGGCTATTTTTTGTTCCATTTGAACCATACAATGTTCCTAAACAATTATGCTGGATAAGTTTAGGTCACCCTGTATAGGGTGTCCCATTTGAAATGCCCCGAGTTCATTTTGTTACAAGAAAGTATTTATTGCATGGAACTTCAATATCGAAATTTGTAGACAAAAATTACCAGACTTCTACAGGTGCTGCTTTCCTGATACAGAGGGTGTCCAGTTTAAATTCGATTTCGGAGGGGGCTCTGCAACATATCTGGAGGAACACTAGCGATGACATTCACAATTCTTGCAAGTCCTGCATTCTAGTACCATAAAAATCCATCCTATATATAAATACCTCAAAAAAATGCAGTCTTCGGGTACATTATCTGGCAAAAACGGAGGCCACGGTATTGGTCCACGTCGTCCGATCCATCTGCTGTTCTTCTTCCTGTTACGGTGCTTTATATGAAGAAGAACGGCCCAGTTGTCAAGTTCAACATTAATCCGCAAAACACATTCACTTTTGGGCTCTCTCTTTCTCTCACAAGCACCATGATTTCGTGTGGATGCTCACAGCTCCTAACATCCTGCTTTTTCACAGTCCCTGAGCGATGAGAAGTGACTTCATCGGAAACCAAGACGGTGTTCAAAAAATTAGTATCCAGACCAGTTCTATCAGGCGAGACTAGTTTTGTGCATACCAGACTACAGTTTTTCTGTGGTGAGAAAATTTTCTCTTTCATGACAAGAACGCTCCAGAAACGCTGCGGATGACGATGAAAAAATTTAGGCAGGAAGTAACGAACGAAAGTTTCACATGACACACGGGATAAATTCATATATTAATTTTTACGCAGCCACTGAAATCAGGGCGTTTCAAATGAGACACCATATTAATAATTTCCTTAATTAGAAAACTGATTCACATTTCATATACGGTATAACAAAAATAGTGAGCTGGCTATAGGAACGTAGCCGGGTTTTCTACACATACAATAAAATTTGTATAAGGACATGTCCTAAAGTGATTCTTAACTGAGTTATAGGTATCTATGTATTTACTTATTTTTCTTGATTAACAATCAGTTGTTTTCAGTCAGGTTAAATGAGTAACAACGAAAACGCGAGCAATCAATACATACAATCATAGCAAATGTTCAAAATGACCTCCACGAATGGCACTGCTGAGCTCGTCGGATCTAGGTTTTCCTCAAACGCACAAAAGTACCCGGTGTGCTGCTAATTTCCTGGCATCCGTCTTCCAGTCTCTCTTGAAGATCCTCAGTATCATAAATAAACATGAGTGTAATTAAGAATATATTTCAGATGTACCCATACATAAATCCTACCGCGTTGATATCGAGAGATCCAGTAAGCCATGCCAAACGAATAACGTCATATGGCTATAATTCTATAAGGAGTTATTTTAGAACATATCTTTATACGAAGTGTTTTACTTATTTTTAATTGTAGAAACCGACTATTATGGCCAGCTTAATGTTTTTGTTACACCCCGTGCATTATTAGGACTGGTTTTGAGTATATAGGATAGTTTAAGAGAGGAGTAATTGTTTAGGCACTAATATAGTTAAAGTTCATCATAAATGCGAGCAAATGCAGGGAACTATTCTGGAATTCTCTGCTACATTCTTAATATTTTTCAATAAGCAAAATACAAATTCAGATTTTTTTGTTAGTCTACAGTGAGAGCATTTTTAACCAGAGTCATCGCTCTATTTAGCATATTTTATACGCCGTGTCTTGGAGATTGTCTCCTATGGTCTCTAAAGCGAAACGTTGTCATTGTCCATGTCTTTTGAATTTGCACAGATGGCTTGTCACAAGCTCACTACTCGAATGTCTGATTGAATCTGTTATAAGATGGACGACTTGCCGGGAAAGACCAAAAATAGTCTCACAATAGACTTCACTGTATTGTTGTAATTTTAGGGTTTTGAGCATGTAATAAAGCGATTCTGAGTTTTATCAGCAAACATTATGATTCTTTTTTGGGTTTTTTAAAAAAAGACATGTTTGTTAAGTTTCGTTTGTTAAATTTTATTTATTGCTTAAGTTTATCATAAAAAACGAAATGAAGCGGCATTATTAAACTTTGATATAAATTTAATTACCAGAAGTTGATATTTCTCTATAAGAAGTTAACATTTCATTTAGTTAATCCAGTTTAATAATAACAAAATATAAGATTCTAGGGACTTTAAACAAAATAACACTATATGCCCAGCAGCGGATTCTACCAATGATATCTATACAACTTCTGGTCTCCAGGAAAATTAGTCGATTACTTTGGTGGACGCTACGCAATATCTAACCATCTTATAATGAAATAAATCCATATTTTATTACGGTTAATTATTATAATACAGTCTTAATATTTTAAAAAGTTTGTTTTGTTTAATATTTGTTTATGTTTATTCTATTTTATTGATTTTATTTACCTATTTATTTATTTTAATTTAATATATATTACTTGTATTAATTTTAATTTATATTATTTATTTATATTATATTTTTAATTATTTATTCTTTTACATTTTTGAAAGTTTTATCTTATGTTATTTTATTTTCATTTTATTCACTTATTATGAAATAATTGTCAGTTTATACTTAAGTTTAATTTTCCGTTCGTGTTGAATTTATTATATTTATTTCCTATGTTATTATTATTATTATTATTATTATTATTATTATTATTATTAAACTGAGTTAGGTTATCGATGTACAAAGCCAACGATAAACTTGGGACTGATTCCATGGGGTAATATTGCGCTAAGCCCAGGGACAAACACAAAGATAAACACCCATGTCCTCGGCGGGATTTGAACCGTGACCACCGAGAGAGAAGGCCTCCGCATTGAAATTTAATAGATTGTTACATTATCATAGATAGTGCTAATTCAGGGCTTATTATTGGTTGAAATACGAATAACAATGCACTATCTATAATGATGTAACAATGTATTACGTTTCATCGCAGAGGCCTTCTCTCTCGGTGGTCACGTTTGAACCCGCGACTCTCCCATCCGATAGCGACAAGACCTGCGCCTTAGCGCACTCGGCCACCGAGCCAGCATTTCTTAGTTTACTCATTTCATTATAATAACATTAAAATTTTTTATTAATCTTTCTGTTTATTTGATTATTTTTCTTTATTTTTACATAACGCGTCAACAATATTATGTATTTTTATAAAAAGTTTAATAAATGGATTTTTACTCCTTTTATATGTAATTTATCAATAATAACGCTATCATGATCACTTTATTTATTTAAAGTTGTCCGTCTATATAGAAATTATAGATTTTTACTTATTTTTCCTTGTCTACTTTAACCATCATATCGTATGAGAAAGGGCAAAATCATCCCCCAGAGTAATCGACTACTGTATCCTGGACTTGCTGTGATTTCGGCTACGCTTCGCGCTGGTTTTCTCCATTGAGTCAGCGATCCAGAAGTTGTATAGATACCAATGGCAGACACTGCAAATAGAAGAAAATTTGTTCTTAGTTTCTAATTTCCTTGTGACTTTTAACAATGAAGTATCTCTTACAATGCAAAAAGGGTAAGCAATTGCACGATATTGATTAAAGAATGAACAAAAGGTAAATAAATTGTGAAGCAATTAACAAACTTCACTGACAGTTTGACTTAAGAATGCGATAGCCTAAAGAGAACTGTATAAAGCACACTTCTCGAAGCGAACCTTCTCTTTGAATTCGCTTGCTTTTTTTTTGTGATCGTGCTTTAGTTCTCGAAAATCGATCCATTCTCCTATTGTTTCGCTCGTTGTCACCTCATTATTTTTACGTCATTTGCGCTCCTGTTTCAGCATGGCTTCAAATTATTTTAAACTTCTTATTACGCTGTGTCGAAATCTGACAATATTTTTTCAAAAGTGACTTCTCGACTTTCTGTTAACGATCTCCATTATCTTGTTGTCATGTCAACTACAAACTGCAGTCGTTCTCTTCACAGGTTTATAAAGCCGCAGTGTAGCGAAATAATTTTTTTCGTATTCGGAGACGATGCAACACTGTAGACGCATCATCAGCCGAATTTCCTTTTCTCTTTGGAAACCATTAAGGATGCTATTTGCTAATAATTTTTACAATTATCCAAGCCCTTACTCTCAAAAACGTTTGTTGCACGTGATAGAATATCGTTCATGAATACTCAAATCGATTTTCTCCGAATTCGAGCATGGGCGACACCTCGTGCGTAGAATTTATCCGTGAATACTTTGTTTCGTTATCTCGAACTGTTTTGAAGTTCAAAAATTTCTATCCTAAAAATTTTTTTTTTTTAAATTTCGGCAATATTGGTTTTTCCAAACAAACAAGTGATGCTAAAAAATAATAAAATCTTGTAAACATTCCATGAAGGAGCTTAGCTGCTACAAAGCTATCGTCATATGCGCGTGCTCCTGTCAACAATGCTTAAAAGATAACAAAGTAACAGTGTATTCATTCTTGGCAAATCAACGAGTAGCTCGCTTATGTGGCCGCCATCTTTGGAGCAATTTGATAGCGGCGAAAAGTGGAACTAATCTCTATTACGAGTTTGTATAGAGTTCACTGATTATTACTGAGGGCGCCATTACTGTGGTTGGCAAAACATCGCCAGACCCCCCCCCCCCCTAACATCCTGATTGAAGTCTGAAATTTCTTATGGGACCTCCCCCAAATTTAGGTGCTTTTTAATGTCAAAATTTTTCGCATTATATACACGAATAATTATGGTATATAATTTCATAAATACGTATAAACAATCATTCTGTATCCCTGAAACGGCGGTAACATTGTTGGATATATAAACATCTTGTATGTGTCAACCAACCACGATATGAAAGAGGACCAAGATTTTTACAGAAAACATATAAACACACATGTGAAAGGTCAGTGGTGAACCTTTAATATATCTATTACTACAAATTAAAGCGGAAGAAGAAATCGGCATCGAGTTTTACTGTGTTAGTCTACGAAAACTACACAAGTAAACACACACATAATGAAAGTTTTTTCCTACATTTTATTAATTTTGAGTTCGAATTGAAAATTTTTATACAGGCTACGTTGTTATTAATACCTTCATCTTTCATTTTAAGCAAAGTTGTTTTGAGTGTGGAGTTTACCTTTAATTAATGACAGTTTATTCTGTGTGTGATTCTGCAGTGAAATACCGATATATGGCGTCCTCTGTCTATCAGTGAGAATTCAATTCAATTCGCCGATTCAATTGCAGTGAGAGATTTATTTCAATAATATTCGTAGCTTCAATTCATCTTGTACACAATTGGTCAAAATTTCACCCTCTCTATTCACCTAAGTTCATTACAGATAAAACATTGGCCGTTAAGAATACCAAGATAATTGCATGTCGTAAGAATCGATTTGTCTCAATGTTATAAAATGAGTAGATCGCTCATGAGTAGGGTGCCTAGATAAGTGCGGAGAAGGGTGGTAACAACTCGGCATTTTGTGACTGGTTCCGGCCGCCATTTTGAATTCGGAAGTACTCAGCCACGCATTGGAGAACACATGCTTTTTGTAAGATATTTAGAGTCTCGCTGGGTAATGATAGAATTTTCTTTATTTGTTTAGTTTGCTGAACTTTTTGTTGTATGTAATTGAAACTTTAATCACTTGACCTTGTTTTAAAATAGATTATTAACATTGAATTTTAACGAGCAGACGATGCCCGTTCCCGACTGCAGTAATCGCTCCAAAAAGGTGGAATGCTTTTTGTTTTCCTGCAAGTGTTGCAAGGAGAAAATTATGGCTAGTTAAAATGTGTTGTGTTCCGCAATAAGCCTATATCAAATTCTTTAATTAAACACCAATCTCTATTCTGACAAATGACTTGTTTCCAGAGTGCCCACCAATTCCTCTTAAAGCTAACATGCACTTAATCAGATAAAATCCAGAAGAGACACCGCTTTTAATAAACAAATGAATTCCATATTCAATTTAAATTATGGATCTAGGTACAAAATATGCGGTAGGGATTAGTTTGTTAGTAATAGGGAATATCAGCATTCATATATAAAATAGTTTATGAATGAGCGCTTGGTATTACTTAACATTTAACATAATTTTCTAAGAGATTCTTTCACTCGCACTGTACGGCATATTAAAAAATAAAATATGTTTCTGCGCGGTAACACACTTCATCAATGATATCTCAGCGTTCTTTCTGATGCATATATTAATTTAACGCAAACCCACGAGTACTTATCTTTATTTGCACACTCGATGAGCCGTTCACTCACACTTTTGGATCATTGTTTTTCAACGATGCCCTTAAAGTTGATGCTGTATTGATGCTCCTTGCTAGCTGGCACTAGCCCTAAGTGGTTCCGCTGACGATGCTCCAGTGTGTACCTTATCGTTGTACCTTATCGATGCCCCTTCATTGTCACAGCATTCCTGCTGAAGTCCAACGAAGTTCACTCCCTGGTCACAGAGATTGCATCCAGTCTCTTTCCGCACCTTGTCCAATTGACTATCGCCTGCCTGCGATATGTTAGGGAAAATTAGTTCTGATTATGCACAAATGCGAGCTCTTGTCTCATGTGTGGATTCACTCACTGAATATAAATCTGAATGTGTAATATCGTTCACGATGTAAATTTCAGTCATCGCGACTCATAGGTAACGATCTACTTATTGATAAAACTGCACCGTTCTATGATTGCGGAGTTTGATGCATCAGCATTAGTGATTAGCTGCATTAGTTCATTCCCGCTGCCATTTCTCGTCTTCCGTATTTCCCTCTCTTTTCGAAAGAAAGAATCTCTGACCAATCAAATTTAAGTATTTCAAAATTTTGAGCAGTTACAACCTTTCTCCCCCTTTCGCCCATTCCAAAGTTAGATTTCTCTCCTCACCGCAGTCTCCCCTCCTGATGTTTCTATGGCAACAGAGAACGGAACGGCAAAAGGGCGAAAAAAAAGGGACAAAAAATATTTATTCTTATAAGGATTATATAGTGCTTCTCCATTAATTATTTGATCAGTGGGAATTTAAATATACTTCGTCTGATTCTGTGGTGACATACATTTAATATCGTCACAACATAAAAAATAAATGTGCTGCCACACTTTTACCTTTTTTTTTAATTTATGGATTCCTAAATAAAAGGTACCAAAAATAATTTTAGTGCACTTTATGAAGTAAAAATATGTGCTTAAAAAGCTTTTTTTAATATATTTTTTATTTTATACGTTTTATTCTTGGATTTGCAGGGTTTTTTGGGGTTTTTTTGGTAAATTTAGTTATCATTCTCTATAATAAAAACGAACGAGTGGTTTTACATACAAGTACAGGCCTAATTTAAAACTGCATAACTTCAAACATCAGTAAACTTCTTTAAAATACCGACGAATTTAACATGGTAACTCAATTGTCACTTTCGACCATGGATTCAAAATGGCGGCTCATGCTTTAAGCTTATGGTATAGGTTGTCACCACCCTTCACTGCACTTATCCAGGCACCCTACCCATGAGCACCTGCTTACAGCGCCAAAACCGCGTCCCCATTTGAAGGGCGGCCATTGCTGTGGTTGGCAAAAATTAACTTTCATCGGCAATTAGCACATGCTGTTGCGGTCAAAAAACTAACACACTGTTTTTTATTGTGACAATCTATGAAACGTGAAATCTCTATCCAACTGTCTATTTACACATCCAAACAGAGAACAAATTGAAGGCATTCTGATATAAAACAGGTTAGCAAAATCTTATGATATGTACAGTAGAATCGTTCGAAGCGAAACTAGAATCGAATGCGACTAGAATCTCGGCAACGAAATTCCCCGAGGTTCTCGCGTCATGTCCCGCCGTGTTCTCGGGAGAAGGGAAGGATGATCAGAGGGCCAATTTTCAATTTTCCGAGGTATTTTTCTTAATAAAAAATTAGGATAAATCGAAAATTTTGAATGATATACATACTTTATTAACCTGGTTTAATGTTATGATGCAAATAATAATAATAATAATAATAATAATAATAGAGTCGAATTTTTCCGTGGAGTTTACCTTAAAGCTATCAATACCATTTCTCGTTATTCTATGGCTAAGGCTCAAAATTCTTCATACTAAGGGTGCTTTTAAAAACTCTCTCCAGTCGCGATCGAACGTGAGCGTTCATGATCAACATGAGCACTGCATCTAAAAATGACAGAGCGTTCGTCACTGGCGCATCTAAAAACTCCTCAATCTCATCGTCGTATTGGGAACGCTCGGGATCAAAGTGATCTTATTTCCCCGTTCACTTTCACTACTTTCGCTTTGCAATAATGGCCGACAGTGGAAGCACAGATTACCGAGTAGACAGATGCGACCTTTTTAGCAGGGGATGATTGGGTGCGCTTTGACGGTTGCACCCTCAAGTGAAAAAGAGGGGAATTACTTGACAATGTGTACTCTGCAATGGAAAACAGTGTATTTGAGTTCCAAAATTAATTGGAAAAAACGAAATGAAAGTAAAAAAAAAAATGATAAATAGAATGTATTTTAAACCTTTGCCATGTATTTTAATCGGTCTTGACTTAATATTTCATTCACATTTCATTCATATTTCATTGATAAAATGCAGAAAAAAAAAACAAATATATAGAGAAAATATGTTATATTAAAAAAAAAATTATTTAAAACTATTGAGAGAAGTGCAAGCGAATTATGTAAAAATTTTCACAAAAAAAAAACAAAAAAAAAAACAAAAACGGGAAAGCAGACGAACGTAGTTCCCATGGCATTTCCATGACAACGAAACATAGTTCCCCTCTTTTTCACTAAGATCGCTGGCATACCAGGCGCAATCGCTCACATCCTCTAGAAAAAAAGTTCTCTCACTGTAAGGTGAAATGGAAGAGTTAACTTTATCGCGTTCCATAGGTAGTAGGTAGAGTGTCTAGCGGAAGTGTCTCAGCACAAGGTCGTTATCGTTATGGGACACATGAGCGGAGGACAGTTCCGCGAAACTGGAGAAACGGGTACACTTCAGCGGAATTAAGGACAGATTGGCGGAAGGGGGGAACAAAAGAAACATGATCCAACATTTCTCACCTACAAAAAAATGCTTAAAAAATACTTAGGTAAAAAATATACAGGGTGATTCTGAAAAAGTGTGTATAACTGTAAGCAATGACAGAGGTGACGAGAATGAACATTTTCTTTTAATGCAATGTGGGTCCGAATTTGAACGCTAACTGAGATATGAACAGAAATAAACATGCCGTCAACAAGTCAATAACTCAGGTTCCGCAAAGCCTAGAATAATGAATTTTGGAGTAATAATAGCGTACATAAAACTGTGTATACCATTAATGTTTGATCGAATTCCAACGAGTAGTTTCCGAGTTACGCACTCAGTGTCGTCACACGTGCTGTTAGTACTCGCATGTGAGCACTGTTACGATTTTGAATGCGTAACTCGGAAACTACTCGTTGAAATACGATCAAATTTTAACGGTATACACAGTTTTATGTACCCTATTATTCCTCCAAAATACATTATTCTAGGCATTGCAGAACCTGAGTTATTAACTTGTTGATCTTGGTGGCGGCATTTTTATTTCTATCCATATCTCAGTTAGCGTTCAAATTCAGACCCCCATTGTATTAAAAGAAAATGTTCATTCTCGTCACTTCTGTCATTGCTTACAGTTATACACACTTTTTCAGAATCACCCTGTATATATCGTAAGGGTCGCAGCTCAAAAGCAATCCTTGAATGTTATTAAAAAGACTTTATGATACAACTTAGTATTATTTGTAAGCCTACTTCATAAATTAAGATGTGAAATACGCTTTAGATAAATAGACCTAATCATGGTAACACTTGTGTGCAAACAACAGAATTTGTAGATAAAATAAAATCAACCACGTTTCATTTGAATAAAAAACTAAATTTACATGCCATCTTCCGGTTCCATATTGTCATCGGAATTTGGATTTCCGTCCTCTTCTGATACAGGTTTCGAGCATAAAAATATATTTTTATTACAAACAAAGTGCATTAAAAATATATTTTTTGCTCGAAGGATACAGGCCTTTCTCCTAATAAAATGGAATTATCTCTAGAATTCCTGCAGGACGGAATCCTGAGGCAATTGATAAAGTTGTAACACAGGCAGCCAAGTGGCCTCTCGGGTGTAGGACAAAATGAAACCAGACAAAATTCATTCGGACAAAATTTAAAAAAAGATAATTTATTTCTCGCCCACTATTTTTGAAAAAATATATTTGTCTACCCGCCGCAGCCGCATATCGTTGCATAATAAAAAAACAAATTTATTTTAATTTTTTAGATTACTTAGGATATAATTAGATATATATGTAGAGATCCAATAGTTGCAAACTAATTGAGTCAAGATAATTAGAAACAAAGTTATAGTTGGAATCATTTATAACTTAAAAATAGAATATTAAAAAAAAACTAATATACAAAACATTACTTTATGCATTGCATTAAATTTAATTGGATTAATTTTAAATTTCTTTAATAACAAAATAACTTTGAGTCTGGTGCTAATTTTATAATTAGGTATTTTTTAAAATATTGAAGTAATGCTGTTTTTTATATGCATAGTTTTTTTATTGTCATGTACACTATATTTATATGTATGTTTAATTGAAATTAATGGAAAGAATAGAAAGAAAAGGGGAAGAAAGGAATTTCGCTGAACTGGCCTATTCCTCCGCTGAAGTGTTCCCCCGCACAAGTTTCCCCTCCGCTGAACAGTTCCCAAATCGCGCGTGCCAGGAAAACTTGACAAGATCTGTGGATTAGGGGCTTTGCTTTAGCAATGTAGACTTTTATCATTGAGAGATAAAATAGTTAATAAAATTATTAATAAGTTATTGTGTATTTAATTGTTAAAAAAAGAAAAACAAATTAAACGATCACATGTATTTCATATTTACATGTTTAATTGTAAATTCTGTTTTTAATTGAAATATAACATTTAGACAAATTAGATAAAAAATTTCATAGATTCCTTCTAAAGTATGTATATTTGGAATCGACAAAAGGATTAAAAAATAATACAATTTTTTTTCAAAATGTCCATAAGTTATAATTTGATCACATCTTTAATCCTTTTACTTTAAAAATTTTTTCAAGAATGAATTGAAAATCGTGGAATTTAAAATTTTTAAGCGCTTGGGCATTCTTCTATTTTTTAAAATATTATATTTGGAATTAATATCCACTTACTGGTAAAGTTTTGTGTCATTTATATCTTTATTATGAATCAATTTATTTTTGATAAAAACATTGTGAAAATATTTGTATTATTTTCTGATCGAATCCAAATTTTAGAGACATTTTATAAGTATTTTAATATTTTGTATAAAAAAATAATCAATTTTGTTGTTTCTTTAAAATATAGAATATTGAGTTTTTAAAGTTGTACGCAATTCTAAGAAAAATAAAACAATCACAATTTTTATTAAAACAGTAAATGAAGAATGGTCTTATGAGGATTTTTGTTTCACGCCAACATCAGATGTTTTAAATTGGAAGTTTTATCAATAATAATTTTAATGTTTTTCTCTCTTTTCATCCTGGAGAAGGGTGGCAGAAATAAAAAAAACAAACTACATTTTGTATGCAATGTTACATTCTTTTCTGTTATTTCTAAACAAGCAAAACAAGTGCAAAAAGTCATAACATTAATAACTGATATTATTTTGCACGCGAATCCGCTTGTGTCATTGCTAATTTGATTGTCAAGTACTAATTCAAGACTTGACTCCAAATTAATATTCATTTAGAAAAGTTTGATTATTCTATATTAACACTTTTCTCAAAATATACTTAAAATACTTGGTTACATCAATAAGGAGCGCTAATCGTTTGCTCAAAATAGTATTTCCCAATAATTTCCCAAATTTCTAAACATGAATGTTATCTTGAAAAATTTCAATTGCTAACATCTACCGTAAGCTAAAAAGCAAAGAAGAGATAGCTTACGAAAGTACTAAATATAATTACAGTGAAACCTCTATTCTCGACCACCTCTTTAACACGACCCCCTCTTAACTCGACCACTTTTCCTTGGCACGGAATTAATGTCTCATAGGTATAATGCATTTTTTCTTCTTTAAGCCGACCACCTCTTTACTCGACCAACGACCATCCATTTCAGGCACCAACCATCAATATACCCTCTTTAAACCGACCAGTAGACATGGCAAAATCGAGTCAAGATTGCCATGACTTGATTTTGCCATGTTTACTGGTCGGTTTAAAGAGGGAACATCAATGATTGGTGCCTGAAATGGGTGGTCGTTGGTCTTGGGATTGAAGCGTTAATAATGCCACTTCCTCTAATTTAAAGAGTATGCTCATTTTTTTGAAGGAGGAGTAGGAAACTGAGCATTGTTCAATCTGTTTCTTTGCTTTGTGTATCAGTGGCATTCACTCACACCGCTACTTTATCTTACAGTTAGGAAGAGCTCAACATGTGATTGCAGTTGAGAATGCACGTGTTGGGCTCACTTTACATCACTTTCACTCTTCACATCACATTTCAATTTCTGTTGTCAAAAAAGAAAACTGTTGTCATCATGTTAAAAAGAAAACTTTGTTTTTTATCGCTACAAGACCAAGTCAAAACTTGCTGCATTTGTTTGAAGACGTGAAAAAAGAATATCAACAAGTTACAGTACGTAAAATGTTGAGCAGAAAAAAATAAACTTCAATGTTGCAGTTTTTCAACAAATAGGGGGAATTTTTGATCCAATAATTGGGATCACTTTTATTGCTATGTATTAGGTATTAATATTTTGTTTTCACGTATTGTTTATTTTGAATAGCCACATTACTGCATAAAGTTATGAAAATTTCATTAAAATTCATTAACTAAACTTTAGTCCATTATGCAAATCACTAAAATAATAAATGAAACCAAAAGAGTAAGCTTTGTATATCATCGGATTATATCCTTATAATGTTAAACAATTGAGACAATGAAACTTTATAAATTACGCTTACCCCCCCCCCCCCCCAATTCTTTAAGAAGACCACCTCTCCAAACGACCACTATTACGTGGAACCATTGCTGGTCGGCTTAAAGAGGTTTCACTGTAGTTCAAAACGTGAAGTTATAATATTTAAAGTTAAATTTCCATATATAACTCTTATGACGATAAAAATATTAAAATACTTTTAAAATATCTCTAAAATTTGGATTCGTTCAGTCAACAATACAAATATTTTCAAGATGTTTTTATTAAAAATAAATTGAGTCATAATAATAATATAAATGATACAAAACTTTACCAGTAAGTGGATATTAATTCCAAATATAATAATTTAAAAAAATAGAGGAATGCCCAAGCGCTTAAAAATTTTAAATTCCACGATTTTCAATTCATTCTTGAAAAAATTTTTGAAAGTAAAAGGATTAAAATTGTGATTACTTATAACTTAAGGAACATTTGGATAAATTTGTAATATTTTTTAATCCTTGTGTCGGTTCCAAATATACATAGTTTAGAAGGAATCTATGAAAATGTTTTTCTAATTTGTCTAAATGTTATATTTCAATTAAAAACAGAATTTACAATTAAACATGTAAATATGAAACACTTAAACAATTAAACAATTCATATCAAAGACCATCTATATTGTTTTGTTAAATGACTATCATTCTTTCTTCAATGTTTATTTGACGAATTACTTTTTCCACCCCACGCTCACTGAAGATAGTGTCGAGCAGAAATATTACAATGGATAGGCAGAAATTTGCCTTCTCGATCAGTTAAATTTTAGACTAATTCGATTATCATCATATTTTAAATGTTGATGAAAAGAGGATTTCAATCAATGGAAATTTAAAGGATGATTCGGAACCAATGTTACAGAAGAATATGGTAGAGAGAGGGTATTAAAACAAACAATTTTTATTAAGCAATGTGTATTGTATCTCGTACCGGCGCGACATTTGTTTCAGTATTTTGATCGCTTTCATTGTCTGTTGTTTTTAGGTTCGTTGAGTCATCGGAGAGTCAACAATGAAAAATGCAGCGTTACAGCCTGAGTGAGTAACCGACATACATTTGGTGTATGATGCGGCAAATCAACAGGGAAGAATGTACGCAGAGCGGTTTCTTCAATCCCGATATCCCAAGGCCAGCGAGATCGCTAGATCTTAATCCGCTGGACTTTATGTGGGAACATCAGAAGACCCTGGTGTGTATTACTCCTGTAGATCATGTCGATATTTTTCTTCCACGGTTTGTTAACACCGTTCGTACTACATCTGGCATACGTCGGGCGCGGAGGTCAATGCTTCAACGATCCCAGTGTTATGTACATAAAATGGGAGGTCAGTTCGAAGGACGTCTGTAATGCACACATTGTCAAACGTCATTGTTGTTTGTCATTGAACGCTCAGTCATCAGAGATCAAACGAGTGACCTACATAAATGGATACTGCAACGAAAACAAGTGTAGCGCCATACCGATGGGAGATAGGACACACATTGCTTAATATAATATGTTTGATTTAGTACCCTCTATCTACCATTTTCTTCTGTAACATAAGTTTTGAATAATGCTTTCTACACGAGAAGATAAATTCTTTCTGCTGCTTTTGTTAAACTTGAAATTGTCATTGTTTAAGAATGTCTTATCTATAAAGAAGTATGTTTGTGGGTTTGTTTTTATACAAATCTACAGTTTTATTCCGATTTTGATGAAATTTTGCTTACCTGACTTTCAAAGCATGAGGAAGGTCACTGTCTACTTCAGATTTCGGGAAAATAATAATTATCGATAAAAAAAATCGATATTCATGGTTATCTCAGGGCATATTAATGAGAAATATCTAATGACCAACAATGCAAGGCAAAGTTTGTGCAACAATAGGTATCAACAATGGTATCAACACGCAATTCACAAACACTCTGCACGGACCAACAATATATATCTCATGACCAACAATAGAGGCAAAGTTTGTGTAATATAGATAAATTTCAATTTGTAACAACGCATAGAATTCCTGTTATTCAGGCTTTTCTTAGAAAAGAGAGTTCTTTGTACTTAACAATTTGTTGAAAATCTTTAAAAATGATCAGTAACTGGAGATAATGGAGAGTTAGCAGACTATTGAGAAAGAGTGGAAAGACGACAGAGGAAGCACTCCTTTAGCTCCGTGATGTATTGAACTAAAGGTAAGCATGTCAATAGAAGAATAGGCGACCGGTAGAATACACAAAGAGATGGATGGCCAAGTTTTGATTCAACACATCGAGAGAAAAAAGGGAATTGCAACAACAGCAAGTGTACATCTGAAGTAAGATTACGTGAGTAAGAAATTATTTAGACTCCTTATTTAGCAGTGGCATCCTTGGAGAGGTCCATTCATTATAAGCGAATTCATTATAAGCGAATTTTCATTAAGAATTTTTACTGTATTAATTCTAAGCGTTTTCATGTGTGTTTTTTTTTAAGATATTGCAAAATATAATCCAAAAAAAAGTCCGAGCCACGCTGGGGTTATCACCTAGCTTATTACATGAGATCCAAACATTTCATAAAATACACTTTGACTATATTCTGTGGGAATGTGTATATTTTGGAAACTGAGATGCTGATAATGCGATGATTGAACGTTCGTTTCCAAGAATTATTAATAATGAGCATAAAATGATGATGCAGTGACAGAACATTAATAAGGCAGCGTCTATTGCTGATGGAAAGGAGTCACGCGTTTCTCCCTTGAGCTCCGTATCAAACATCCAGACGACTGGCAAGGGCAAGAAAAACTTGAGTCTAAAATATCTGGTGATGCTCCGCAATGGTGAGGCAAGTCAAGAAGAGTTTAGATAAAGTCCCGATATACCATCTAGAATTCCTGTTTTTCGTATTTTTCGTAGAATGCATAGTCTTTTTGGTCTGTGTTGTATTGATTGAGTTATTATTAAACCAATTGTGAGTTATAATTTAATTTTTTGAGATTGTTCTGTTTACCTACAAGGGTAATTATCCCGGGCAACGCCGGGTATTTCTGCTAGTTATTCTATAAATGTACACTAAGTTCTACTTAATGTTCTACTTTGCTTTTATTCTAAATTTCATAATAATTTGGTTTCTATCAATAACTAATTGTTTGATTGAGTTTCGTTACAGGTGTCGCTAAAAGCTCCTGAAGATTCTATATTAAAGTTGGGCATGATGGAACACTTCGAAGCGAGGAACGACTCGACGGCTCTGGCGCTGAGGAACCTCCTCATAGGGCTCATGAGACTCTTCGGTCAGACCAACGAGACGTTTGTCATGAGCGAAATAAAGAAAATGAGCAATTTAATAACAAGCACGAAGGAGGTAAACAGTTGTGTTCTGACATTGCTGGTTGTTTTAACCGTTAGTATATTTATAATAACGAACAAGTGCTTTTTAATGTAGGTATTAAGGGCTTATGTACCCACGTCAAGCAGTCAAAGATACGTAACGGAAATGGATGTAAAAGAATTAAATGAGATTACGAACAATGTGAGCTAATATGTTCTTAATTAAACTGTTTAATACAATAGAAACGATAATTATGATAATTTTTGTAAGACATTTGAAAATTTTCTCCTTCAGTCGATCGATTGGTCCAAACTATTTAAAGCAAAGTTCGGTGAGAAATATACCTTCATCGAACGAATTAAAGTAATAAAAGCTGAAATATTCCCTAAAGTTGCTGGTATTTTGAAAACATTTTCAAGAAGGTTTGTATCTTGTTTTTTTATATCTTGTTTTCTTATATCTTGTTTTTATTGGGTTGGAAAGAAAGTTCCGCACAATCACTCAAGAAACGGATCCGTGGCGATGGAAGTATATGTAAGCACATGTAATGACATCTAATCGAATCGTAGTTTCCTTGCAGAGCTAGAGACACTATCCACACTTTGAAAGATGGCCCAGCAAGTGACTGCGTCCGCATCAACACCTGCACGACCTTCCTAGTCAAGAAGCGTCGTTTTGATTAGTAGTCACTGCAGATGAGAAATGTTCTCTCTTTTTACGCAAGAGGAGTGGGACAGGCAAGGGGGCAGTTGCACCACCGTAGGCAAATGCCGCCCTGCATCAAAAGAAGCTCAAGGTTTGTGTCTGGTGGGATGTGAGGGAAGTGTTGCCACGCAATCAGGCCATCAACACCTACGTTTACTGTGAACAACTGCAACGAGTGTCAGATGCAGAACCGAAATGACTGATGTCATTTTTCTTCGCGACAAAGCGCGACCACACGTTGCAAATGTGACCTGTCAAAACTTCTGCAGCTGGAGTGGGAAGTTCACCCTCACCTACCAAACTTGCCTGACATTGTGTCTACAGACTACCACTTATTCCGGGCACTGCAGAACTTCTTGAATGGCAAAAACTTCGCAACTGATGCGGACCTCACAACTGCAGTAGGCGACTTCTTCGACGGCAAACAAGCTGCGTTTTACCACATATGCATCCATGATCTACCCCATCGCTGGCAACAGATGTTCCATTATTAACGGTGAATACATTCCGCCTTTTGCAGCATTGTTTCCATGTACTTCGTCATTATTAAACACTGTGCGGGAACATTCTTTCCAACCCAATAAATGCTTTTCTTTCTTGAAGATCTGCTTTACAGTTAATGTATGAGGTGCTATTCATAAGGTTGGGGAATTTAGTTTTCAAAAAAAAAAAAAAAAAAACAACCAATAACTTCTGTCACCGTCTGAAGCATAGTCATCCCCATTCGCATTTATATACAGGTCACAGAGGTCTTTCAAATGATTCAATGTACTCCTTACGTCTGTCCAATACAGCCTACAATTCAATCTGTGTCTATCTATATGAATTGGAATTTCAAAAAGGATATATGAAAAAAATCACAATGTATATAGATTTCTCTCTTGTTATAGGACAATAAATAATGTAATCACCTGGAATTCAGTATACCCAAATCTCCTTAGATATGCCGGACCTGAAATAGAGAAACTGCTGGAAAAAACCGTCGAGAAGCCAAAGGAAAAACAAGAAGAATCAGTGAAGTAAGGAAAATATTAAAATAATCCCCGCATCAGAAAAAAAGAAAAACAAAAAAGTAGTTATTGTTTTAATTTTTTGAAAAAAATATTTGTGGAATTGGCAGCATAATATAGGGCGTTGTACGCTGTTCACATAATAGTTTATTACCTATTGCTGCATACTATTGAATTATAATAGGTGGATAGGGTGCTTGAAGTGGATTCAAGAAATGTTTCCTTTCGCTTTGACACGAATGTTCGTCAAAAAATTCATCGGCGAGAAAAGGAAGGAGTCCGTAAGTACATTAATGTTTATTTTTCCCAAAAGAATTTTTACACAATGTCAAGAGATTTAATACTAATTAGTACTAATTTGATCGGCATATTTAAATGCAATTCATAATTATCCTGGATGCTCTCACTTCCAGGTAGATCGGATAATTCAGTTGATTCAAGAAGCATATAAATCAAACATAGAGAAAAGCGAATGGTTAGATGAAATTACGAAAAGGAAAGCCTTAGACAAGGTAATGGTAAACGTGAATTGCTAGAACATAAGAAAAAGTAATTTTTAAATAAATAAAAATTTACATAGACCTTATCAGGTTTTAATTTGATAGAATTGAAAATTCAACTTGGGCGTAGCCAGAGAGGAGGGATACAAATACAGGATAGTTATAATTAAGTTACACTATTCAGATCCCGTTCTGCTAATCGGATTTTGATGAAACTTGGAATATACGTTATATAGACCATGGAGAAAAGATTTTTCCAATAAAAAAATTTAGTTCAACTTTCGACCACTAAGTAGCATTTATCATGCAAGAAAGGGCACTAAGCCAATTAGGAAGGCTTTAAAACTCTTTAAAATGTCATTGACCCTGGATAACTAAATGTTAATAAAGTTGTTTACTTACTAAACCTCGTAAAAACTACGACTTCTATATAAATACATATAACGTGTTTATTTAAAAATAATTTTAAAAAATTAGATAATATAAATAAAAATACATCTTTTTTACTATAACAAAAAAAGGGAAATAAATGTTATTATTGTAGGAGTTTTAATAAAAAATATATTTTTTACGTTTATTAAAATTGGATATAGTGTTTAATAAAAAAATTTTTCCTTGTTATACAGACATTTTCCTTAATGTTTTTTATAAATATTACTTTAGGAATTAAAATCTTAAACAAACAAAAAATTAATTACGAAACAATTGTTATAAATACATAGAATGAATTTGAATTGCACTGAAATTTAACTCAATACAGTAAAGACAACTTTTAGATCTATGCTCCTTGCCATATGAAATTTTGCATTTTATGCAGACTGTGAATGATTGGAATTTATATTTAGTATCATTTTTAGATACGATACGGTTCGTTTATGTAAATATTTCCTCCAACACTTTATCATTGAAAAATTATTCAAAACATTCCAAGGGCTTCAGCAAGCCCTCTCTCTTCAGACCCAGGTCCTGGTATTGCATGAATGATATTCTGAGTAGGCACCTTATAAGATCTTTGGATGCTGTGAGCTGTCATATAAGTAAAGTTATTTTTACCTTTTACACTTGAACATGAAGGTGTTATATTGAATGAGTTCGAACCATTATTTTCTGCCAGCTGAGCTAAACCAGAGCAGTTTTCATCATCTTCAGTAGGTGAACATACATCATTAGAAATTGTAATGACATTTGACTCCAAGTCAATATCGTAATTTGCTTCTGTTTGCTCATCAACATCATCATTATCAGTGCAATCGTGTTTGGTCTCTACATTATCATTGTAATTATCATTTTCAGAGTCACTTTCTGAGTCAGAATCCAAAAGCCACCTTAGAAGCCTTGGATCCTCGTTCTCCATCTGAAAGCATAGCGAATTATTCCATTATACCACATTAAAAGACCAGAAAATAAATAGAATTAAGAAAAAAAGAAATAAAAAACTTACATGAACACTTATCTTCGTAAATTTTACGAGCTCCAATGTTATACAGCAAAAACTATAAGGCGAGAACGAACCAAATACCACACATGAATTCAAATCATCGAGTGCAGAGATGGCACAAAAGTATTAGGGTAAGAAAGTTTAACTTTATGAAATGATGTCAGATATTCAAACTTGCGTCGTAATTTTTATGAGGTTTTGTTATCCAGGGTTAAGCAGCTGTAAAATCATTCTTCACCATGCTTTTACAGAAGAAAGTCGAGCTTTACTGGTCAAGTTGTTTTAACAGAACTGCAGTAATGGTTCTGCTGCACTGCGAGAATTTTGACGCTTGAAGGGCCTGGTAATGATTTGAAAAAGATGATTACTAAACTTGAAGACAATGGGGAGTTGTGTGCTGAGAAGAAGAGAACGAAAACGGATTTCAAATGGGTAGGGAAGAAGTGGTTGTTGCTGCGGTTAAAAAAGCGTTCGGTTCCCAATATTCTTCAACAGGTGCTCGAGCAATATCACGTGAGTTATCTCTCCCTTGGTCTCTAGGGTACGAAAGGTTCTGCGATGCACAGTTTGCCAGATGCCGCCAATAGTCCTCCCCCAGAAGTGGCTTCAAATTTCCCGATATTTGAAGATTCCTGAAGAGACACCCCTAAATAGTTGATCAACTTTGTTTTTAAAAATTTTAATTTATATTATTTTTATAATTTTTTATATGTGTCACGATTACATTCAAAAGTAGTCAGTAAGTAAGTTGCTGGTACATCATAGGGAAAGAAGGGAAAATTTTAGGGGTTCTTTTACGAGAGTACTATTCGCCGGGAGATTTTTAAGGTCCGTCGGGTGACCGGGTGAGTTTCTCAAAATCCGTGTGACACCCGGGCGAGTTGGCAGGTCTGCTACTATGACGCTGGCCCGTCTACCCCTAGTCCATAGAGTCTTATGTTTAATCCGTCCTTTTTCAATTGTTCCTTTAAAGCTTCTACAATTAATTGAGCATCCCCAGGTTCCAGTAGCCGATAAAAGTTTGTTACAACGCTTTTGGATTTCATACTGCAGTATCTAATCATCAGGCACAGCATCTTTTTGGTATCAACTGAAATGCTTTCATCAATTATTAGAGAAAACCAACTCTCACCTATATCTTCAATCATATCTTTTTAAAAACATCGAGATAAAACAATGTTCAAATCATCTTTAAGGGTTTACGCATTACTGAATACAAGAATTAATACAATTTTCATCTTTAAGGGTAATACAAGGGATTTACAAGGGTAATACAAGGGTTATGCATTACTGTAACTACGGTTAAACTTTTCCCCCCTTAAAAAAATTAAATATCTCCTAAAAATTCCCCTAAATTTTTTTATCCCCTACATTCTACCCCAAAGACTTTAAAATCCCCTAGATTTAGGGGAAATTCCCCTTATCTGGCAACACTGGCGATGCATTTTAAAATGGTATCCATATGAGATCCATGTGGTGCAAAAGCGGCTCCCTTAAGACCCGGATCAACGCACTCAATTTGCTTTCTGGTTTTTGGCCAGAATAGCCTTAAAACATTTTGTGGTCAGGCGAGGCCCATTTTACCCTAGATCGGACAGTGAATACTCAGAACTGTCGCATCTGGGGAACTGCAAGTCCTAATGTTGTGTAATGTTATGCATGAACAGCCTCTGCATTCTGATTTCATTACTACATTGTGTGGTTTTACTGTTGATTTCATTCTTTACCCCTTTTGCTTTGAGAAAAACACTCCTCAAGGCGCAAAAAGAAGTTCCATCACGAGTGCTTGTTGCTGCGAATTTCTGCAGCAAGTCATTCCTATCTTTAGAGGCTATTGTCTTCATGCAAAAGGGTGCAACACCTATATTGCCCGACAAGTGAAGCAACTGCTTCGTACCCATTTTGGAGATTTTCGGATAATTTCGAGAAATTTTCTGACTGCCTGGCCTCTTCGTTCTCCGGACGTGAATCCCTGTGACTTCTAATTGTGGAGATTTCTGAAATATCGTGTCAATGGAGAAAGCATACAGATTCTGCTTGAATTGAAAACATGTAAAACACCCCATGTTACTGCAATTCGTCAAGAAACCTTTCGCGTCAAGCCGGCCAGGTGGCCGAGAGGGCTAGGGCGTAGGCTTTCTAGTTCTCGAGTCCGCCTGGTCGTGGATTCGAATCCCGCCGTGGGCATGGATGTTTGTGTTCGTCCCGGCCCGCGTACAGATATACCTCTGTAAAAAGCGCAAAATGACCTTAGTAGTCGACGCCTAAAATTCTAATAAACCAATAATAAACCTTCGCGTCAAGAATTACATAAAACGATTTGAATATGTAATTTTTCACCTAATGGTCGAAATTTGAACTAATAGATTTTATTACGTAAATCTCTTCTCCATGGTCTAAATAGCGCACATCATTCGATCATTTTCATCAAAACCCAATCAGCAGAACTGGCTCTAAAGAGATCTAAATAGTGTAACTTAAATTATAACCACCCTGTACTTTATACCAATACTTGATTATTGGTAGAAATAAGCTCTATATATTTGAACTAGTAATGCCCGAGCTTCTACTCAGTTGTGTTCTTTGCGCTAGATTGGCCGTGCTACCGAGGGCCAAATGTCTAGAGCCCCCCCCCCCCAAAAAAAAAACAAACTATACACACCATTTAGAAAGATATCGTCGATAGAATGAGTTGAATTTCAGTTGCTCTAAAAAATAAACAAAACGACAAGGGGTTTTCTCCAAATTTTAATTTTTGGACCGGACACTAGTATCAACGCAAGAAAAAGAAATTGATACTGGTGTCTAGTCCAAGAATAAAATTTTGGAGAAAACTGCTTATCGTTTTGTTTATTTTTGTGAGCAACTGAAATTCAACTCATTCTATCGGCAATATCTTTTTGAATTTTCATGATATTTGCTTAAGCTTTTTATAAGAGTAGCTCTAGACATTTGGCTAATAAATTATGCAAAAGACATTTTGATAACGCTTGCGCATATGCACTTAAACATTATTTAGTAAAAATGCTCATATATCATCAAATATTTAATATTTTTATATTATTTATTTATTTATTTATTTAAAATTGTAAGCAACTGGCTGAGCATTTACAATGAAATTAAAGTAAAATAAAAATTATAGATTATAAAAAAAATGAAAATATTAACATGAAAAAAAAATTGTAATCAAAGAAAAATAATTAAGAATTACAGAATGAGTGAAATATTTTCTATAACAATTTTTTTGAAATGGTTATACTTCATTGCATTGATATCAATCAGATTGGATATAATATTACATAATTTAAACATTCTATAGAAGGGTAAATTATTTACAATTGTTTTCTTTAGTAAAGATAAATAAAAATTTTCATTGTTTCGGGAATTGAGCTTAGGTACTTTGTCAAGTTTCCTGAAAATGGCATTGCATTTTGGGTTTAAAATCCTAATGTAATAAACAAAAAACTTAAGAAAAAATTTGATTTTTTTAAAGAACCCTTTTTATCTCCATGAATATACATGCTATTCTCATGCAAATGAATACAGATAAGTAAAGTAAGCCTCAAGATCATATGCTAAAGCTACAACGCTTTTCATACATTATTTTTTTACAGGGTGATCCCAAACATTATTGTTTGTTCAATTTATTGCTGGTCCCGTTTTTGCCTTCGAGACAAAACCTTCGCTGAAATATATGAAGTGTAACATGCTCTTTAAACCCCTGAAATTTCAGGATAATTCGTCAAGTATTTTTCTAGATTTTCTATAAAACGTATACATCAAAAGGTGTTCATATTATTTTGTCCAACCCCTGTAAACTCAAAGTGACTGATATATCCATAAAGATCCTCAAGGTAATTCTATGTATATTTAAGCGGTGCATTAGAAGGATTCCATGTTAAATTTTCCATCAATTAATGCCTTCAACCTGATCTCAAATAGAAAGATTAATCGCTAGTATTATCGATACTGCGAACAACTTAACAGATAAATAGTGCTTACTTCAGTTGTGCAGGGTATTTAAATTCCCTCACAAATGCAGTGATTAATGCAGGTATAATAATTAATTTTATAAGTAAAGAATAAATCCAAATAAAAGAAATAATCAGTGATACTCGTCAATACCATCAGTGCCGCCATTAACAGCATGACGAACTAACTGTGATACCAATAACCCGGCCCTATTGCCCATTAGTGAATAGCATAGAAAAACCATCGGTCAATTATCTCTAGTCAATAGCATCACATCGCCCGGTCTTCATCCAACAGTTTCTTGAGCCAACTCCTTCACTGTCTCATCTGTCTAGACGGGTGTCCCTCATATGGCCTCACCCGTTCAACACTGAAGATCTAAAATTTTTGATATCAATGTTTGAAATGTGTCTAGAAGTTTATGTACATCCTGTATAAGGCAACACAATTTAAAAAAATAACATCGGTGAGATAAGGGTTCATAATACTGTTCCTATCAACGAAATTGGTAGCAACTTTACAGTATAACATAGGGACGACAGAGATTCCAACTAGTTTCGCCTTTTATTCCCGGCTTTATCAAGGATAACACAACAAGAGGCCCGCAGGCCTTATATACAGAAACAAGGTACATAGTATGCAAAGAGATTGGAGGATGGAAATAGAAAGTGAACCAATAAAGAAAATAGGAAAACCAATAACAGAAATTATTATAGGAAACCAAACAAAATGATAAAAGAGGAAATAAAGCCGGGATTAAAAGCGAAACTAGTTGGAATCTCTGTCGTCCCTATGTTATACTGTAAAGTTACTACCAATTTCGTTAAAAAAATAAACTGACCTACTCGCGAATTCTATTTGCTTAGGATACAAAGTATACAACATGAGATTGTATCCAGACTTTATAAAAATCCAGACTCGGGCATGCTGTTATGCAAATTAGATATGTTATGCAAAGTAGATTTTGAGAAATTCAAAGGTAGATAAATTTAACTTTTCTTTTATTCTCTTTTCATTATTTTAAGGCAGAAGCTTTGCAAAGAAATGTTGCTTATCCCGATTTTATTCTAAATAACTCTGCTCTCGATGAAGAATATAATCACGTTAAGTATTGATATTAGAAATATTTACTCGTGAAAATATTTTCAGGAAATAAATGCATAAGCCTAACGAATGCTTTTAAATCCTCATTTCAGATTAAGACGGTGAAACCTTCACATTTCTGGAATCGATTAGAAATTGAAGAAGAGACCAGTAAGAAGTTTAGGGACCTACCTATCGAAGAAAAGTTTAGCAGGTGAGTTGATATTATGTGTGAACCATCTTATGGAAATTATCAAGTAAAAATTAGAAAATAGTTTTTACAATTTTATAATAATTTTCTGAAATCATAATATCAAATTTCTCCCAGGTGGACGGGATCACCATTAGATATGAATGCTTATTATCTGCCTTTTGGAAATTCTATTTGTAAGTACATTAATCTTATATAACAACACAAATTACCTTAAACGTGCTGCTAAAAATCAAAGGGTGTCCCAATAAGAGCGTTGGATTTAAATTTGCAACAAAACGCATCATTTTTTAAAAATGCTGAAGTTTTTAATTCAGTATAAAGTAGGGTAGATGTACCAGTAGTTGACAGTGTACAGTAATTGATAATTCACGATTTAAAGGCTTTTAATAAAATAAAAGGCTGGTGTTGCCACCTCGTATTAAACAATGTATTAGGCTTCCCAGAACAGCAAAAAACTAGGAACTTTGCTCCCTACTATGGCAGCAAACGCATGTTGATTGTTCAATGCCTTACCGAGTCGAAAAAGCCTTGTAATGAACCACTACGGGAGGGTTTGATTACTTAAATTTATTTCATTAATGTTATGCTATATTTATTAATTTTACGTGAACCTTTTTTATGTGATCAGTGGACAATACTTCTAGTAGTAACAGAATTTCAGATGACCGATATGTTAACTGTTTTAATCCACCGTCAACTACTAGAAACAGATATGTAGTGGCACTAGTAATTGACATAACCTAAAAATTATTGATAATTTCTGTATTTAAAAAAACGAACAAAAATATACTAATGTGATATAAACTACCCTATCAAAAGTCATGGAACACCATCACTTTAGAAACACTCAAAAATATACATATTTTAGTATCTTGTTAGTCCACTTTTTGCTGCTATCACAGCTTCTACGCTCTGTGGTACACTGTTCACAAGTTTTTGATACGTTCGACAGGTAATTTTCGGCATACTGTCCACAGATTTTCGATGGTTCAGACAACAGCACCTAAAGATAAGGCCTGAGCGCTGAAACGTCATAAAACATCATCATGCGGGGACATAATTTAGGGCTTATTATTGGTAGAAATGCGATTAAACATAACCTCGTATGATGATGTAACAATGTATGACGATTTCGCGCTCAAGCCTTATCTTTAGAAGGCGTTGGTTCAGATCGGGGCTCTGTCTGCTAGTCAAGTTCTCGAACCCCCTTTTCATCAAACCATGTGCCTACAGCCCTTGCTTTAAGGCAAGGTGTGTTATCGTGCTGAAACAGAAAAGGGCCATTGCCAGAGAGATGGGAGTGCTGCGTTATCCAGAATGTCTTGGTAACGCTCTGCGTTTAGATGTCCGTCCACAGAAACGATTGCACGCAACCCATACCATGAAAAGCACCCCCACACCATCACCGACCCTCCGCCGAACTTCACCGTGGGCATAACATAGATTGGCAGATAACGTTCGCCATGCCCAAACCCGTCCATCCGATTGCCAGATGGTGTAGCGGGACTCATCACTCCATTCAACTACTCGCCATTGATCCAGAGTCCAATGTCATCGTTGTTTGCACCATTGCAATTTCCTCGCTGCGTTGCTGGTGCTGATGTGAGGTTTGTAGGCTGCTGCTCTGCCATAAAACCCATTGCATGCAGTTCCCTGCGAACAGTCAGGGTGCTCACATTTTTCCCGTCGACTCTATGAACGATCTTGTTAGTCCATCAAGCGATGTGTGACGGTTTGCAGTGATCACTTTACGAAGAGCCCTTTGCTTTCTGGCGACATGAACTTGGGTCTTCAGTCCTAGGCGGAACACTTGTGGTGCCTTTCTCTTTCCATGCCCGGATGACATTGTGAACGGTCGATTTCGGGATGTTTAGGAGGGTTAGCCCAGGACAAGTTGTCTTCCAAGAAGAAAACTACTACTGGGATTCAATTTACTATGATAAGAAGTAGTAGCATATGATGAATTGGATGGTTTTATTTAAATTGTTCGTAGAAGTCAAAAATCAAGTTTTTCTACGAACAACTTGTTGGCCAAGATCTGATATTGCACTATTG
Organism: Rhysida immarginata; assembly: GCA_023313115.1. NCBI lineage: Eukaryota > Metazoa > Arthropoda > Chilopoda > Scolopendromorpha > Scolopendridae > Rhysida > Rhysida immarginata. The sequence continues at coordinate 243,344 of JAHWFO010020124.1, forward strand.
GAAAACACCTTCATATTCTATGGTCCTTGCACTCTACATGAAAGTGGGCTGATTTAATTTATTATTTCAAAGGAAAATAAGATAAATGATCTATATGAACAAGTTAAGTTTTAAAAGCACAATTTTAGTTAATGTTAAATATTTTAGACATTCTTAAAAATGCTTGATTTCATCAGGTACTTTTGAATGTTGTCAGTTTTTTGTAATTAAAAAATGTGTAATTAAAATATTGTCAATTACTGGTGAAACTGCCTGTCAATTGCTGGTACATTAACTGGTGATTCATGCATTAGTTAGGAAAAAAGTTAATAACTTAATAGCTTTTAAAGATATACAGGGTGATTTACATCGAATGTAAAATACTTAAAGGGGGTATTA
>JAHWFO010020124.1:244121-257912 GCA_023313115.1 Rhysida immarginata
TAATACCCCCTTTAAGTATTTTACATTCGATGTAAATCACCCTGTATTAATTGTTTAGAGATTGGCACATTCTGCATTATATTTATTATTTAAAGGTATAACTAGAAAAGTTTCAATTTGTAATTTGATTTCACAATAATCTCTTAAACTGTCAATTACTGGTATATATAATCTACATATGCTATAAATAATTGTGAAACGCAATATCCGACAAATGACGCGAAACTTACGGAACTAGACTGGTGCGTATTTTAAATTCGGCGCGCTTACTGCAACACACTTTATTAGGAATATTATAAGGTCGATCCACTCTATGAATAGAATAACGATGAAATGACAGGGGGGAAATGATCAAAAAGGCTATGTAATGATCAATTGACACATTGTGTATATAATTTAGTTTCCATGAAGGCATGTTTTGAAATATAAAAAAAAACAATTTGAGGCGTCCCCTATTTGAAAAGTGAATGTAAACAAAAAAATTTGAGGCATTAGTAAAGAATGATAAAGCTTAGTAGACAAAAACTTAATTTATTATTTCAAATAGTGGCATGTAAGAATTTTCAATGTGCTGAGTTGTCAGTATCCTGCTAAAAGCATTAAACATCCATATTAACTGCTATTGAACATAAATATAACCAATAAAAGTTCATTTCGTTTGCATCATACATGTCATAAGATATGAATAGCTGTTCTCAGGTGAAACCCAACTAAAAGGATTTAACAATTAATTAACTATTCAGAGACTAATCCTTTTTATACACAAATAAGGTTTTTCATTGTCATAATTTGCTCAACAATACTAATTATCAGCAATTTCCCTGACTTACAGTTGTATGGATTCAAGTACATTGTGTTGTGTGGATTTTAGCAAATACAGTGTGTCCCAAATTTATGTATACACTCTTTGAAGCGTTATAGCTCAGCAACGAAATGAGATGAAATTTTTGTGGGTTTGTCTTCTTCTATCTATATAAAGAAGGATGTTTGTTTGTTTGTTTGTGGGTTTGTTTGTGCGTTTGTTTGTTTGTTTTTTATACAAATCTACAGTTTTATTCCGATCTTGATAAAATTTCGCAAACATGAACTTCAAAGCATGAGGAAGGTCACTATCTACCTCAGATTTCGAAAACATAATAATTATTGATAAAAAAATCGATATTCATGGTTATGGCAGGGCATATTAATGAGAAATATCTCATGACCAACAATGCAAGGCAAAGTTTTTGCAACAATAAATATCAACAATGGTATCAACACGCAATTCACAAACACTCTGCACGGACCAACAATGTATATCTGATGATCAACAATGCAAATAAAAGTTTGTGCAACAATAGATATCAACAATGGTGTCAAAACGCAATGCACCAACACTATGCAAGGATCAACAATATATGTCTCATGACCAACAATGCAAGGCAAAGTTTGTGCAATATAGAATTCAATGCATAGAATTCCTGTTATTCAGGCTTTTCTTAGAAAAGAGAATTCTTAGTACTTAACAATTTCTTAAAAATCTTTAAAAATGAACAGTAACTGGAGATAATGAGTTAGCAGACTATTGAGAAAGAGTGAAAGACGATAGAGGAAGCACTCCTTTAGCTCCGTGCTGTATTGAGCAAATGGTAAGCAAGTAAATAGAAGAATCGTCGACCGCTAGATTACACAAAGTGATGAATGGACAATTTTTGCTTCAAGACATCGAAAGAAGAAAGGAAATTGCAACAACATCAAGTGTACATCTAAAGTAAGATTACGTGAGTAAAAAATTATTTAGACTAGAAGGCATCCTTGGAGAGGTCCATCCATTGTGAGCCTTTAAAAAATTTATTTACGGTAAATGAAGTCCCGGTATATGACCTAGAATTGATTTTTTCAGTGAAGAGGTAAATTCCTGTCTTTCGGATTTTTCTTAAAATGGTTAGTCCCTTCGCTCTATATTGTAGTGATTGAGTTATTATTTAACCAATTTGGAGGTTTAATTTAGCTTTTTGAGGTTGCTCTGTTTACCCACAAGCGTAATTATCCCGGGCAACGCCGGGTCCTCTGCTAGTTCTATTTTATATATATAAAGAAGGATGTTTGTTTGTTGGTTTGTTTGTTTGTGGGTTTGATTTTTATACAAATCTACAGTTTTATTCCGATCTTGATAAAATTTCTCATACATGACCTTTAAAGCATGAGGAAGATCACTGTCTAACTCAGATTTCGAAAAAATAATAATTATTGATAAAAAATTGATATTCATGGTTATGGCAGGGCATATTAATGAGAAATATCTCATGACCAACAGTGCAAGACAAAGTTTTTGCAACAATAAGTACCAACAATGGTATCAACACGCAATTCACAAACACTCTGCACGGACCAACAATATATATCTCATGACCAACAATGTAATGAAAAGTTTTTGCAATATAGATAAGTATCAATTTGTAACAGTGCATAGAATTCCTGTTATTCAGGCATTTCTTAGAAAAGAGAGTTCTTAGTATTTAACAATTTCTTGAAAATCTTTAAAAATAATCAGTAACTGGAGATAATGGAGAGTTAGCAGACTATTGAGAAAGAGTGGAAAGACGACACTTTTCACTTTCTGTCTAGGAACTTTTAAATTTTGAACCCAATTTTATCGATGAAGACAAAGAGATAGAAGATCGTTCTAAGAGACATTGCTATTCTACTTTTTTGATGATCCTTAAGAAACAGAAGTCAGAATTTCAAAAATCCTAAATTTTTGCGGCACAGATTCAGAGATTTCATACTTCATACTTGAAAATACTTCACCAAACACGTTTCATCAACAAACAAATGTTTTACACGTTTCATTTACAAACAAATATATACAGGGTGTTTACTAAACATACGGCAAAAAGATTATTTTAAGGGCGATTCTTTGGGTTAATTTAAGAATCTTTAGTTCTTTGATGAATTTCGGAATGCCGCTTTGTTTCGAAGATACAAGGCGATAAACGTTTTTCGACAAAAACAATCTTTTATTAACATATAAAACTTCTTAAAGTACAATAACTGCTAAAAATGACTACCATCAGCTATGATGCATGAATCCAATCTTTTCCTCGTTGACTGCCGAACTGTTCAAAAATACCAGGGTTGTTTCTTATTGCATTACACCTTTTAACTATCCGATTTCTCAAAACTTGTATATTTTCTTCAGATGAACCCATATACTAACCTGGCGTGAGTGCAAAAAACCGCTGTTTTTAGTAATCAAAATATTGATAAAAGATATCACTTTTGTTTTTTTCGAAAAACCTTTATCGCCTTTGTGAGAATATTGTTCACTGAACTGTGTTTAAAGACAAAATGAAAAGAGACCTTACAGTACAACATTATAGTACATCATTTACTGTCTCATTATGTAAGGGCTGGTAGCCCATTTCTCTTGAATCCTGATGAAGGCAGGGTTAAATGCCGAAACTAGGTGGTTTTAAACTACAATGTTGTACCAAGAGCCCAATGTTGTGCTTATGTGCTCTTGGTTGTACTGTAAGATCTCTTTTCATTTTTCTTTATCGCATTGTACGAGGGTTGTTCCGAAAGTAAGTTCGTCATTTTTTTTCACACGGAAACTTTATTGCCAAAAAAGATACCGCATAGCATCATGAACTATACACCTTGCACTATTTTTTGACATAGTCGCCACCGACATTGAGACATTTGTCTAACGTGCAATCATTTAGAAGAAAGAGTAGCAGCAGACAGGCGTGCCCGAAACTATTCGAGTACAATCACGATGGCAGACAGACGTGTACTGACAACGTGGTCGCATCCCAGTTCAACAATGAGGAAAAAATTCAAAATGTCACCCTCCGCAAGAAAGATTATGGCAACAGTGTTCTGGGACGCGAAAGGTGTGATGCTCATTGATTTCCTCCATCAACGGACCATCAATGCGGCACGCGATACCCTCACTAAACTCAATTCCGCCATTTGACAAAAGACCAGGACTCTTGAGTGAAGGTGTTGTGCTCTTGGACGACAACGCAAAACCACACGCAGAAAGGCTCACACAAGATCAGTTAGCCTCGGGCACGCTTGCCTGATGCTACTCTTTCTTCAAAGTGATTGCACGCTACGACAAATGTCTCAATGTTGGTGGCGACTATGCCGAAAAATAGTGCAAAGTACATAGTTCATAATGCTATGGTGTATTTTTCTTTGGCAATAAAGTTTCCGTGTGGAAAAAAATGACGAAACTTACTTTCGGAACAACCCTCGTATATTTGAAACAATGCGACTTTTCAAAAATCATCAAAGGACAAAAGTTTCTTAAAATAACCCAAAGAATTTTTGCCGTATATTTAGTGAAACATCCTGACAGATTGGGGTTAATAAAATTACAAATGACAGATAAGCCTTCTCAACTTGGTTATCTTATACAGGGTGTTTCATAATTGGTGTCCCGTCTTTAGGTCCAAATAACGATTCAAGGGGAAGAGATTGGGAAAATGAATATTGATTATTTGGTTTTAATGTCCCCTAATTCCGAATAAAAACATTTCGCGTCCCTGGGGGTGAAGGGGTAAATTTTGAAAATTTTAATTTTGTAAGGGTAGGGGTTAGAAAGTTGTAGAGCATCATGTAAAATTTTAATTTTGTAAGGGTAGGGTTTAGAAAGTTGTAGAGCATCATGTAAAATGTGGGTTTAGCAAAAAACCCAGAGAAAAAAATCTCATCCCCTGCCCTTTATCGAGTGGGTAAAGTGAAAGGTATGGCTAGCTAATGACCTAAAGACGGGACACCAATTATGAAACACCCTGTATAATCAATAAAATACCAACCAAACAAAGCACATGTACTTTGTACGTAACGAATTAACCAGAAAGTCGGCTTCATCAAACTTTAATTGTTCGCCAGAGTAGGAGAAATCCGTAGTCAAAGTTATCAACATTCTTTGTCCAGAATTTCTTTTTCAACATCTCAGTCTACCCATTCGCTGTTCTAAGTCAACATCTCCCTGGTTAAAAAAATACATTCAAGTAATGAAGTGGCCAGCACGAAGCCCTGACCTTAACCCGATTGAAATCCTTTAGGAAATTATGTGTGTTTTGATATTCAGAATCAATATTATAATTGATATAATTTTGGTATATGATTATAAGGTAGTGAAATTCTTTATTTGGAGATATATTTTCTTTAATCGGTAAGTTTTTTTAAATAAATAGGTAGGATGAGTCGCTGAATTAATTTTTTTTAATTTTCCAGAAAAATGTGATATTTACAGAAAATAAAGAGTTACGTGATTTGCCTTGAGACATCTTTTATTTTTCTTCTTTTTAAAAAATTAGAAATCCTGTGAATGTCGATGTGAGACGATGAGCAAAGCGCAAAGTCTGCATAACTTTTGTTTTATTCTTGAGGTTCACGAAATGCCAACAGTCATGGGAGCGTTGTATGTAAATTTTCAGTTGTCGCTTCCATCGCGTAAAAGGTGAAGAAGAGCGGTATATCAATGCTGTCAATTCGACTTTAAAACGTGATTATGACTACATGACGAGAATTATCGGAGTTTTAACGTGGAATGATAGTTGAAGCTAAACGCGTGGGCATTCAACATTCCTCGATATACACAGTGTCAAGGGTGTACAGAAAGTACCTCTTTTCAGACATTACCTCTCACCATGGACAGTGCAGTGGCCGACCACGGCTGCTGAATGCTCGTGACCAGCACATCCGAGCACATCCAGTGGGTCTTTCGTAATAGACACACGTCACTACATTAATAAACAGCGATATTCAGTAACTGGGCTACTAGAAACGTGTATATTAGGTTAGTGCAGTCAAACTTGGCACTGATGGGATATAGCAGCAGAAGGCCGACAAGAATGCCTTTACTCAAAGCACACCAACGGAGGCTGGGCCTCGCCTGGGCCCGTAAACATGTCCATTTGACCTTAGTTGACTGGAAATACATAGCTTAGTCCGATGAGTCACGATTCAAGTTGGAGCAAATTGATGATAGTGTTTGTGTTTGGCGCAGACCCCATGGGGTCATGGACCCAAGTTGTCTGAAAGGCACTATGCATGCTTACATGTTTACATGGCAGGGTTTGGGTCCTCTGATCAAATTGAACCTACTATTGACTGTGAATCGTTATCTCCACCTAGATCGTCAGACATGAACCTCATCGAACATATTCGGGTTAAATCCTTTCGTGCACAAGAGCCTGCACCTGAAACATCCACGCAATTATAAGCGACTATCGAGACTGCATGGCTAAACATCTCTTCAGAGGATTTCCGCCGACTGGTAGAGTCCATGCCACTTCGAGTTGCTGCCACGCCGGGCAAAAGAACATTCTACACTATATTGAATAGGTATCTATGACTTTTGGCACTTCAGTGCACAACGAATGAAAAATAGGAGCATAAGATCGAACAGACCAAAACTATATTTAAATATATAAAGTTTGAATTGCTTTCAAATATTGGCAAAGTGAATAAGCAGTGATGCATGTTTCTAATTATACGCTAAGACATGTTCAATTACATTTCCAACGAAAGTGTGACAAGACATGTTCAATTACATTTCCAATTTTAATTGTTGGGCATTGCTAATTTTACTTTGTAAAAATGTATAACAATTGTAATCAGAAATTTAATTATATACGCCCAGTCAAACTTTCATTGCACAGAGTATAGGCAAATCTATTTGAAAATTGAAATGTAGCGTTAACACAAATTAAAATATTTAAATGAATCTTAATATAAAAGTTTATTCTCTCTCTCTTTGTTACAACCAACAGCAATTTTACCTTTCATGTGAAATTTTATTGTCGGAGGAAAATTGACAATTAAATACGTGAGATTTGTGCTGAGTGTTGTTATTTTGTTTTTAATTTTAGCCTTTTTTTCGTTGAACGAATTTTTATAGTAATTTAGTATAAAATTTTGTTTTTAATTTTAGCATAGTCTTTCTACCCCCTGGTCTGTGCAAGACTATTGTTCTTTTGTCCGCTAGATGGCGTTAGCTACGACTCTTCAGTAGGCTATTAAATAATTCTCATTTACATAACGTGTAATGATTGAAATTAAATGAAATAAATTTAAAGTAAAATACGCTTGATGATAGAGTTCACAAATTTTAGTACAAATACTGTAATGGTTGAAGCATGAGATGTTGTCTAGTTATTAGATGAAAGGTTGATCTTCATTTGTAGATCTTCAATTCATATAATAACTAGTAAACATCTCGTGTTTCTTTTTCTTTTCAGCCTGAACGAATTTTATCGTATGACTGTTAAGTGAATAAAGAAACTAAGCTTTTATTAATAACGGAAAAATACAAATGCCCATCCCTCAGGCGGAATTCGAACACGCGATCCAGCGACTCAGAAGTCAGCAGTCTAGCCTCTACATCTCATATTTCAGATGCATTTTTTTAAGTTTATTTTATTTACTGTCCATCATTATGTAAAGGAGTATTACCTCAAAGAAACCTCAAAAAATAAAATTATATAAAATAAATTGATACTAAATTTAATCAATGCTACAAAACTGTAATGATGTTATTACCATTAAACAAATAATTATTTAAAAATTTAAAATTTTTGACAATTTATTAATGTTAATATATTTATAGTTACTGAATTATACAATTGTTTCTAAAATTTATTAATGTGTTTAAGGAAGAACAAATAATTTTTTCCATGGTTTCCGTAGGGGAAAACTCTGTTATTCCTCAGTAAGAGTAAAGCACTGTATAAAGAAAGTACGGACAATTCATTGTTGCAGGCAGCCATTTTGACTCCTATTTCATATGATGATTGGACATGTTTTTCAGCAAATTCAAACTTCAGACGCACATTTCTCTCTAACTTTTGTCAAAACGGAAGTGCTCGATCTGCATGTTTGAATTTATCGCAAAACAAGAAACAATCATCATAAAAAACAGGAATGAAATAGGAGTCAAAATGGCTGCCTGCAACAATGATTGTCCATACTTTCTTTGGGCGAGGTCAAAAACGCAAATATTGAGTTGGGTTGGTGAAGCAATGATTATTGCTCGATTGTTAACGTATTGTTGACTGTCGTAGCAACAATGGCTTTCTTCACTAACTCAACTCGGTGTTAGCATTTTTGACCTCGCCCATTATACAGTGCTTTAGGTAAGAGTCGTTTTTAACGCCATCTATAGTCTGATCTTGACAATAGCCCAACTGAATAGCACCTGTGCACAGACTAGGGGATAGAAAGACCCAATAAGGAGTCGTCCACAAATTATGTCATCCTTTTTCCAAATAATTTTTTATACCCCCTCCCCCTCGTGTCAGCACATGTATTTTGTGTGGTACACTTCTATTTAGAGTCTAATAAATTAATGATAATTTTTCGTGTCAGGATGACATATGACCGAGTGTCGGACGGAGGGTTTACAAAAATATAAGTTAAAGATTAAATTGGGGACGGCCTTACAAATAAAAAGAGTTACAACAAAAAGTTAAAAATCACATTGTTCTAATAATGAGTAAAAATGAAGAAAATAATCGATACAATATAGTTAGAACAAGAAAATAACTTATATCTAACTTGCATCGGTAAATTATTCCATGTGGATAAATGTTAAAAGGAAAAAATTTATCTAAAAAAGAATATAAAATATAAAGGGTGGATGAATTTGATTGCGAACCAGTAAACTACACTCACTCACCAAAACTCATGGCACACCTGCCTACTAACGTGTTGGGCCCCCTCTTGCCCGGATAACGGCGGTGACCCGTCGTGAAAGAGGGTTTACCAGTCCTCGGAACACATCCACAGGCACTGCACATCTACCGATGCAAGCCATCTACCAGTCCCCGGAACACATCCACAGACACATCTACCGATGCAAGCCATGCGGCCTCCACTGCACTCCATAACGATGCTGCATTTACCAGTTGTGTTGGTGACGACCTAACAGATCGTTCGACGAAGTCCCATAAATGTTCAATGGGATTGCAATCTCAGGAACGTGGAGGCCAAATCATTATCGTGAAGTCGTAGCATGTTCCTCCAGCCACTGCCGTGTCACAAGTGCCGTGTGTAGAGGCGCATTATCTTGCTGGAAAGTGCCTTCGCCCGCGGGGTAAAAACAGTTCATGAAGTGGTGCAGGTGGTCCTCGAGCAGTTCGACGTTGAAAGCATTAAGCGGAGTGGATGTCAGATGCACCAATGGACCCATTGCATGCCACGAGAAAACACCCCAGACCAGTATGGAGCCTCCACCTGCCTGAGTGGTCCCCACCTGACAAGCGGGGTCCATGGCTTCGTGTGGCCTGCGCCAGACACGGACACGACCATCGGCCCGATACAGCAAAACTGTGACTCGTCGGACCAGGCAAACCTTCGCCAGTTCGACCTCAGCGATTGGTTGGCCCAGGCTAGGCGTTGCCGACGATGTGCAGCTGTCAAGGTTCGCCGAATTATCGTCACGGGCACGTTTGTAGGGCGTCCCTGGTTGCACCGCTTGGTGATTTGGGCCGCTGTCGCCCTTCGGTCAGCAGTTGCAAGCCGGGTGACCCGGCGAACACCTCTGGCATCAATGAGGCGTAGGCGACCCGTCCCCTGTCCGATATGGGTTTTAACCCTCGTTGGGTGTACTCTCGATAGGCCCTTGCAATGGTTGTGTGGGAAAAATGTAGGGTGTTGGCTACATCTGAAATTGAGGCACCCATCCGTCTGGCACCAACAATCAATCCCCGTTCAAATGCGGATAGCTGTCGGCGTGCTGCCATTTCTGCAGCTAGTTTTGCTTACAATGATTGTGTGATATCAAGGAGTCCTGTGCACCTGCATTCCGAGAATGGAAGCAGCGGGATCTGTCTCATTACGGAGAGGGAACCTGATTGGAGGGGTGTGCCGTTACATTTGGGTAATGAGTGTATATTCCTGACCCATACAACACCAATATTTAACGAAATCGCTAAAATGCATTGAACGTCGAAGTGCCGCTGCTAATTTTTTTAATTTAGTAGTAATTTGTATGTAGAATCTGAATCTGCTTTTATATTTTTTTTTATCACGTCACGTTTCCAAGTTATGCACTTCAAGACTTCTATGTTAAAGTAATGGGTGTGAAAAAGAAACGTCTGCAATATTAAACTATCCATATTTTGGGGCCGCAAAGAAATTTATCAGGCCCGAAACATTGAATAATTTTAAAATGTTTCATTGAAAAAAAAAAATCTGTGCGTGCTAGAGAAATATCAAAATTATATTCGTATTCAGCAGAAAGAATATTACCAAAAATCACCCACTTGCATTCGGTTAAAAGAAAAATCGTAAATTTTGTTGGCCAGTGTTATTATCATTATTATTATTATTATTATTATTATTATTATTATTATTCAATTTTATTATTATTTTATAATCGACTATTTGCATATATATTTTCTAACGGACTTATTACTTCATGTCAACATGGATTTATTCCCCGTCGAAACACGTCCACGGTCTGTTACGAATTGTTGGAGTAAGTCTCTGGTAACATGGCCTCTAACAGTCACGTATTGCAGTTTTCGTAGATTTTTCTAAAGCCTTTGATTTAATACCCGTAGTAGACTAATGGATAAACCCTCGAGGCAATGTGGGGTACGAGGGCTGTTCCTACAATGGCTGGCATCTTTTTTGACTAAACGGGTTTACTTTTTAAATTTATTTGGGCTATCTTCTTCGACTACACGTAGTGTAGGGGTGCCTCAGAGCTCGATTTTTTCGCCACTCTTATTTTCTATATTTGTTAACGACATAGTGTCTTATATTCAACCTAGTAACAACCTAAAGCTTATACTATATGCTGACGATGTCACTCTTATCGGAGCAAAATTTGACATGCACGAATTGATTTCGCTTCTAAACTCTGCTCTATCTAACTTACATGTCTGGTCCAACGCAAATCATCTTATGGTTAACACAGACAAAACCAAGGTGATGATTTTTCACCAACGTAATAAACTAGGCATTCCTGACGTTCTCCCTTTATATTTTAATAATCACAGGCTTACTGCTGTTTCCGTTTTTACGTACTTGGGTATAACGCTTACTCATGATCTTTCTTGGCACTGTCATGTTGACCACATGATTATTAAATTGAACAGAAGGCTAGGTATCATTACTCGTCTTCGTTATTTGCCTAAGAAAATTATTCTTCAGTTATACTTTGCTTGGATTCATTCTTACCTTTGTTATAGTATTCTGTTCTGGGACTACTCCACTTCTATAAACTTGCACAGTATTTTTAAACTTCAAAAATGGTTTCTCCGGATCTATTATGGTTTACCTAAAAACCATTCCGTCACCCGTAAATTTTCCGAGTTGAATATTCCTTCTGTGTTTCAATTGTACTTCTCGCGGATCTGTTTGTTTGTTTTCAAGTGCATTAACTCTTTGTTGGTGGTTTCCCCGACATTTGACCTGTTTAGTAATACTATTAAACACAACTATTTTACTAGAGCTAATGGTTCTGTTATACCACCGTTGGTCACACGTAATTATCAGCGACGTTGTTTGTCCAATTTCGGGATTAAATGCTGATCTGCCTTACCGGCATATTTACAATCCGAAATACACCTTTGTTCTTTTAATAAACGTCTTCAGCATTACATTCGTCTTCTGTCACTGGAATATCAGGTTTAACTACATGGACCTCGTATTTGTTATATTTCCATTCTTGTTTATTGTAATTATCGTTAACCCTATTTTAATGTCCTATAATTTGTTTTTATTGTTTGTTGTCTTTGTATAGTTATTTTTTGTGTCATTTAAAAGCGTTATTATTTCGGGTATCCCTCAATGGCCTAACTTTCGGTCACGGCCACACTGGCCTATGAGGGTTTGCCTAAGTTATTCATGTATGTAAATAAATAAATAAATAAATAAATTATTATTATATTATTATTTATACGCTTTTATTCAACTTGCTTTTCTGTAGGTTTGTATATCCGTCAAATCCTGTAACCAATATTAAACCAACTTCCCGACAAGCTAGAGAACTGAAACTTGAAACACATACACAGGACCGATAACAATGCATGTTAAAGAAAACATTTTTCAAATCAGTTCGCTGGTTCGTGTTCTAGGGCACCAATTCTTTTCAGTCGTCTCTCCGTAAATCGGAGGAACGATTGTTATACGAATTGCTTAATTGTTTCGACCAAACAGTTTTTCAAATTGTTGACGCCGACTTGAAGAGATATAATAATAAAACATTATAAAAACGTGTTTTGAAAAAGCTTTTTTTATATTATTAAGTAGCGGAAGAATGGAGATACTTATTGTTTTCACAATGTCCGTCTGTCTGTCTGTCTGTCCGTCCCCTTCATAATTTCCGCAGTTTTTGAGGTAGAACGTTGAAATTCGGAATGTAGCTTACTATGGGCATGTACACCTTCACTATTTAGTTTGGTTTTGATTGGCCTACTGGGGTCGGAGTTTCGGGGGCGGAAATTAGAGGGGACCAAAAAATCTACCCGTATTTATGCATATAAAAGAGTGAACTTCGGTATACAGATTCCTCTAAGCAAGATCAACATTATGTAAAGTTTGGGCCAAATTGTCCCAATAGGGTCGGAGTTGTGGGGGTGGCAGTCGCCTGGTCTTTAGAACTATGACAACATATGGCATGTCATATTTCATGAGATCGGAAATGATGAGAAACGAAAGAATATAGAGCTCTTTTTCATTTTCTAAATACTACGTTCGAAAAAATCAATTTTTCGATTAAACAAGAATGATTTTACCGCCAAAGCGGATAAAGGGAGCACATTTTCTTGTTATGGCATCGTACATGGATATATAGAATTAACCAACATTTTAAAACACTTGAGACTAAATAAATAAATATGAAAACTAAATTGTAAATTACTATTTAAATATGCTAACGTATAGAGAGAATTTAAAAGAATAAACTTGAAGAATGAAAGGTAAATGGAGAGTGAAGTTATTCCTCATACACTTAAAAAAATAAAAGTTCTTTAATTTGTAAAAATTCTCACATAATGTTAAACGAAGTGAGCCTCAATTGCTGAAGCGTTATGTGTAAGCATCTATTAGATTTTCATATTATATTACTAAAATCTTATTGAAGCAAGCGATTAACTACTATTAAATTAATTAGTAATGAGTTTTAGATACCATTAAGCCTAAGAGTACTATACTCTTGATTCAAATAAGCTATGGATAACAAAAGGTCTAATAACGCGTAAGGAGTTGGTTGATATATTACACGCCATATCTTAGCATTAAAAGTTCTATAAATTCTGTATTGTACCATTAGGGCACGTGCTACAAAACCAATTGCCACTATCATTATTTACTCGTTATATTCACTCATGGCACGTTGTTACGAGTTGTTTGATATATTACATGCCATATCTTAGGATTGAAAGTTCCAATGGTACCATATGGTATCATAGAGCACCATAAGGGCACGCGCTAGTAAACCAATAACCATTATCATTATTTACACGTGATATTCACTCATCGCAGGTTATTACCAGTTGTTTGATATACTATATGCCATATCTTAGCATTAAAATTTCCAATGGTACCATGTGGTATCATATGGCATCATTAGGGCACGTGCTATTAAACCAATAACCATTATCATTATTTTCTCGTGATATTCACTCATGGCACCTTGTTATGAGTCGTTTGATATATTACATGCCATATCTTAGCATTGAAACTTCCAATGGTACCATATGGTTTCATAGGGCACCATTAGGGCACGTGCTAGTAAACCAATAACTATTATCATTATTTACACGTGATATTCACTCATGG
>JAHWFO010020124.1:257922-313108 GCA_023313115.1 Rhysida immarginata
ACGTTATTACGAGTCGTTTGATATATTACATGCCATATCTTAGCATTGAAAGTTCCAATGGTACCACTTGGTACCATTAAAACACGTACTACTAAACAATTCAGACATCACTATATACCGTTATATTCATTCATGAGACATCCTTGCACGTACACGTGCCATTAGACCGATACTTGCTATCACTAGTTACTCTTTTATATTCGTTCTTGATATGTTGTGACAATTTGTTTGAAATATTACATGGCATATCTTGTTATCGGAAATGTTTAAGAGGGTATCATAATGGTACTATTAAAGCACGTGCTATTAGAGCACGTACTTATTCCTGCTATCTCACGTTCGTACTTCTGCGTACTCTGTCCCATTTTAATGGATTGGTGAAAACAGACTGTGAAAAAGTTAATTCGTTTTCAAGTTATCGTAATAAATGCTAAGCTCCCTAGGAATAAAAAAATTCTCTTGATTTAGGTACCGAACTGCCCTTTTAATAATCGTCAAACACGTGCATCCTGCACGCACACCATCTCATTAACGTTTAGAGCGCGCGCAGAACCGAACCCATGTTCTCAACACGCGTTTTACCAAACGCGAGGATAATTCGTTTCTTCCAGCAAATCAAGAAATGATTGAATGAATTGTGAGATTGCAATACATGCAATTCAATACAAGCAACGCAATGAATTGTGGGATTGTCTACAGACGGACGGACGGACGGACGGACGGACGGACAGCTGGACAAACCGATCACATAAGCACGTTTCTATATATAGAAAATGTGCTAATAATGGGAAGGGAGGGGGTAAAAATTCGACCTCAGCGCTTCCGCTACTTTCCTATACCTTTCTCGGGAGGATTAATTTCTTGTTATTATATGCTTTTATTCAACTTGCTTTTCTGTAGGTTTGTGTATCTGTCAAATCTTGTAACCAATATTAAACCAGCTTCACGACAAGCTAAAGAGCTGAAACTTGATATACATGTACATACAGAGGACCGATGACAAATTGTTGACGCCGGCTTGAAGAGATATTATAATATCATGTTGTTGCAAAAGTTTCTTCCGGTTCTAGAACCCGTGCCCAAGAAGGGCTCATTTTCCGAGGGGGTGTTCATATGTTTTCAAACAAATTATTGCATTCTATTCCTGAATATCTTTGCTATAATACATCCAAGAATCAACTTTCTGACTACCGGTATACATCTGTGAGTGCCATCAACGGTCTGAAATGGACCTTTCACGCGAGCATATTCGAGCAATAATCTTCTACGAGTATTCTGGAAAGATCAGTGCTGCGCAATGTCACCGAAACATTTGCCAACGTTTAGGTGATGGCACTGCTAGTTTATGTACAATAGAAGAATGGTATCGCCGGTTCAGGCGCGGAGATAGCACTCTTCAAGATGCACCTCTCTGGTCGGCCAATCATGGTTTCAGATGGTGATCTACGCCAAGCAATTGATGAAGATCACAATGTAACAACGAGGGAACTCGCAGAACAGTTCAAGGTTCACTTTTCAACCATTGCCCAGCATCTGCATGAGCTGAATCTGTCATTCAAGTTCAATCGTTTTTGTGTTGGAAGAAAAATCCGGAAAAAACTTTTGCAACAACCTGATAAAACATAATAAAAGCGTGTTTTGAAAAAAACAACCTTTTTTCCCCTCTGATCTTGTTCAAAGGACTACTTACGTTTCCCCATATAATCACTCCGTATTGAATAGTAGCAATAAGGACTGAATAAAAAAAAAATGTCGTTTGTTGGATAAGAAATTTCTAATCTTTCTAAAAACAAATTGTGATCTTAATAATTTAGGGATCAACATTTCAGTACGAGTTAAAAATATCAGGGTTGGATCAGTCCAAAGCCCCAAAATACATATGGATTTGCCTTCAGCGCATCTCCCAAATTTTTGAATTTGTGTTTTCATTAAATTATGGTTTAGGTTTGTTTTTTACATTGCGTCATAATTGTTTCGATGTCAGAATTTATATAATAATTTGTAACATGGCTACCAAGAAAATATCATCCAAATAAGTGTATAAACTTCCATTTAAACTTAAATTATACATTGGGAATATTATTGATCTAAGGAGTTTAAATGATTAATTTTAAATTTAAATGTGTTTAGTCTCCTTTTATGGGGAAAATCGTAAAATTAAAATTTAATAAAAACAAAAAAATAAAGTCACCAATCTTGAAAAACGATGAAGAAACTTGTGTGATGGAAGAAAACTTAAACGATATAGTCTATTGAAAATGTTGTTGATAGTAGAAATAAACCAACTGTATTTCAAAACCAACACTTCCTTCAAGATTATCGTTTTCCACTATCAACATTATCTTCACAAGACTTCATCTACATCCTCAATAGACTAAATTTATTTCTACTATCAACATCTTCAATAGACTACATCGTTTAAGTTTTCTTCCATCACACAAGTTTCTTCATCGTTTTTCAAGATTGGTGACTTTATTTTTTTGTTTTTATTAAATTTTAAGTTTACGATTTTCCCCATTAAAAGGAGACTAAACACATTTAAATTTAAAATTATACATTGGGAAAATGACAAATTCTATTAACCAAGATGTATCGAGGTAATAAATTTAAATAATGGCACCATAAGAGAAAAAATTCCATTTATTGAAATACACATCTTTAATCCATGGTGAGGTAGCCCACATCTCCAACATCTCCAAATCTTTAATTATTACAGACGTATTTTTTGAGGCTGCTTCAGGAACGAACATGTCAGAAATATATTCACTAAGCCACACAAAAATCATTATCATCTTCAGTAGATGACTGCAAGTCTATGTCTTGTTGTTTGTCTACGACTACAAGTGTAGTAGGATTATTTATTGAAGGTCTTGCCATGAACTGCTTTGTACAGTTCAATGTGCTTGACAGAAGGGAAATAAAGACCACTGATTTGGCAAACGCATTTGTGCAAGTTTTCCTGCACACATAGAATATGCATCTTTTGGGAGTATTCTATACTTTGTACAGTTGGGATACCTTTATGAGACAGTTGGGATACCTTTATGGGATACCTTTATGAAACAAATTTGGAAACTGGTCATTGCGATGAGTGGGGCTTGCCTGTGGAAGCGCCGTAAGCAAACTGATTTGTTCGTTATTACAAATAATTGTTAGGTGTCTTCTTTTCCTTCTGATTTATCAGTTAATACTTCTTAAGAACATTGTTTAGCATTGGGTTAAGACTTAAGAGTTTTGTTTCTCATCTTATGCTTTTATTCATATACATTTATATTTAAGGAGTACATATATTTAAGGGGTAAAGTTATATAAATATAAGGAGTACATTTATGTCATTAAATCCATCCATATTTACATAAGTAATCATTTGCCGATTGGTGTTTTAACATGGCTCATTAATGATTAATTAAAAACTTAATTGTTATTTAATGGCATTACTTAATCAGTTTGTTACTTTCAAATCATTCTCTTATGTATTTGTTCAATCATTTCTCCGTTTACTTAGTTGTTAGAAATTCACTCTCCACCCATGTCAATTTCTCCCACGATTGACTGGGGATGAAAGAGCGCCCATATGAGCGCAATTAGCATATGTTAATTAGCATGGGATTATAAATTGCTCACAGTTTAAATCTTGTAACTTTTAACTGAAGAGAGTTTAAAACTAAAACGCATATTACAATAAAAATCTAATCTGTCGAAAATTTTAACATGGATATTACTGTTCTTAATTCATTGTGCAACATGGAACAATACAATCTAAGTAAAACCACAGATGAAAGAAATCTCTTTCATCTGTGGTAAAATCGTCTACTCATGTAATTAATTCCCTGCATTTCCCGTTTGAAACTGGAGTGGTTCGTCTCAAAATTTTCATCAAGTCAATTGTATATTTACATTTATTATTGTATTTAAATTAGTTAAAATTGATTAGTGATTGCTGCCATTTTGGGCAGAGCCCCCCCCCCCCTCGTCATTCTCCGTCAGCATTCTGCGATACCCCCCCCCTCCCCCTTGGATGGATGACGTAATTTGTGGACGACCCCTAATGTTCACATCATTGGAAAGATCACAGAATAACAATTGTTATCCTGTGGAAAGACGGTTTATACAAATCTTTATTTTTGATTGATATTTACCATAATCGAGGGACTTATTGTTTGTACTGATTATACAAGTTGTATAAAGTAAACAAATGAATGAATGCTGTTTACAAAAGCATGGTTTTGGTTAGTTTAGAAGTATGGTAATCCTTCTATTATAACAAATGCTCTTATAAAAGAAAGTTGCTTAGAGAATAATTTGAAAGCAAATGCAGAAAAGAATTAGTTTTTAAGAAAGAAAACTGTAAGAATTAGTCATAATAAAAATAAGAAGCCTCCAATTGATGGGAAATGTATCTGGGATGATTAGGAGTATTATGGTTAAAAGGGGCCCACCTATTTTATATAAATAAGTTCTCCCTTTTGGAAATCGAATGAAAAGCAACTTACAGAAGCTCCACTACTTCAGTTTCAGAGTAGAAATTGAATTCGAAACTAAGAAATTGAAATTCGAAAGGTTTCAGTTTCGCCATCTATCGCCAAAGATCATCGTAACCCTTAAAATCTTGAATCCACAGAGTAAAGAAATAACATGTTTGCTCTGTGCTTGAATCCTTAGTAAACATGAAAGCCATTTAAATTTCGGTTAGTCACATTATCATCTACATATAGAACGCGCATTTGCATTAAAATACTGTAATTGATTTTGATCAAAATTACGATAGTGTTCTGTGAAACTCAGATTGGATCAGAAAATAAATTAAGAGGCCCTTCATTATCTTCCAGTAAGTACTTTCACATAAATTTTTAACAGTTTATCCAAAACTTGGTCTAACCCTTAAGGGTTAGGTTCATCCAGAAATACCCGCACTAATACCCGAATAATATTATAAAATTATATAAAGTGAAAACCATCCTGTTTAAGATAAACTTTTAGTACCAAAATTCTAGGGTACATAGAATGAAACAAAAAAAAACCCATCATCTATGATGACCTGTAAGGGTCGGAAAGACTTCCTTCTTCCGACAGACAGTTTTAATCTCAGGCTGCAACATTCCTTCATTTTTTTCTCATGAAAAAGCCCCTCACGAGTACAGTGCATGGTGCCAGTGGAAGTGTAGCCGAAAATAACTTTTTTCTGTTTTTTTTTTTTTTTTCGTCACATGCTATCTCTAATACTATGCTCAGGAATCGTCATCTAGGTTTTACTGGGTTTTTATTTGCTCATCAGATATCGCTAGGATAGGGAAAAAACTTAGGAATATGGTTGGAAAAACCCAGGTCTGGCATCGCTGGTATAGATAGTGTGGAACGTGAGAGTGCAAGTGATTAAATCACAGCTGACGTCACTTGCGCGATGAAGGGGCCGAGAGCCTAGGAAATGGTATCGCTGGTTCCAAACATTGGAACCACGCAATATACGTGTTAGTAACATTGAAACGGGCGGCCAGTAAAAATGACATCTCTTAAATTATTATGTGAATTTGTGTAATTTATATTATTATTAATGTATTAAATATAGTTATATAATTTATAAATTAATATTAGAACGCTTTTTAATCACTTTTAATCACTTAACGAAAGAATGCCATCGTTCGCGGATCTTTCTTTCTTTCTTTTGGATAACGATAGATGTGTAAATCGCTGTTTTGGCTCCTTCTTGAAACACTGGATTTATACAAAGCGATTTTATTCCATCTCTTTGTTGGAACCAATGTTAAATTCCGAAGCGAGAAGACTTGTTTGGAACCAAATCGAGTCACGTGACTGAAGAGCATCCAGGATTGACGTCACACTTGCATTTCCTATACTAGCTGAAATGGTTAAAATGCATCTTGGGTATAAAAATTTGGTTATCATGCTGTCATCATCTAAATGGCAAATTGTTCTTTCTTCGAATCTGTAAAATATAAGAGTCGTTCAAAATTGATTGGCACTCTCCCTCCCCTATAATTCCGTATTTTAAAGATTGCTATCCCTTGACGTTGCTTTGCGCAGGAAAGTTGTTCAATCATACGTGGATGCGTTCGAGGACTGGTGACAAAACGTGGATACTGAAAATCATGGGCAATGATGGACGGTGTTTTTTCTTTGGAGGGAAGAGTGATTGTCATGTCTGCTTTTAAAATAAAAATAAAAAAGGTTATCTATCGTAATTTTTGAAAGCAACTTGAAGTTCAACCTTTCCTTAAAAACATCTGGTAAATCTTCAATTTTTATTTGCTGACTCATTTTTTTATTGAAATGAAAAAAGGGTCTAGTATAGGTAATGCCATAATTTAGTAACAGCGACGCATTTCGCTGTAACAACAATCATCATGGGATAAACTACTTGATATTATGAGCCCGTTAAACGCTTCGGCTCTCAACAATTTACCCTATTGCCTACTCGACCTTTTCATCGTTTCAGTGTTTTTTGGCCATGTGCATTTTCTGCATTTAAATATGAAGTCAAGGAATATTTGAGTTTACATTAATTTATTGCCTGGAGTTTTTAGCATTTTAACTATTATTTTTAAATAGCATTGTAGTAATTATTTTCGAATAAAAAACTTCTCTTCAACCATTTTACAGGGTTACCTTCTGCGCTTCTGCAACTACCATTTTTCAACGAGAATCGCATGGCGTGAGTATAGATTTATGCTTGTTAATTATACAGGGTGGAGCAAACAATGTCTTTCCCTGATAAAGAAAATTAATAAAAAAGAAAAACTACTATATGTCTATATAAATTGTCCTTGTTGATGTATTATCAATTCAGTCATGCTAAAAGAAGGCCGCGTAGCGACCGAAATGTACATACATGTTTATAAAAATTCTTTGTGGAAAAGCGATTGGTTTATATCTCCTATTGATAGTCTTCATATCCACAGCCAAAAGGTATTTACTCTTTTTAATACTCTATGTCAGATACATATGGTTTTTTGTATTATGATCTTCATCTCAAAAAGTTTTTCTTCACTTCAACGTGTGCACCTTTCGTAACTTGAGAACATCTAGATATTTAAAATTTCGCCAGCATATCTTGTGTTACCGTCAATATCGCATCCGTTATTTTTGTCTCTAATGTATTCACATCGGGGATTGGTGTAGCAAACATTTTATCCTTAATATATCGCCACTGGAAAAAGTCTAAGGGTATTATGTCCGGAGAACATGGGGACATGTTGTAGAATTCACGAAGTGATAATGCCCAATGTGGCGGGCCACCGTCGTGTTGAGAAATTACCCATGGTTGTTACTCCTCTAATTAAGGTGTTACATAACACTGCAGCATGTCCAAATAAACCGGTCCTGTACTGAGGACTCAGTAAAAAGAAACGTCCAATAACCCTATCAATGCATTAGGCCACACCAAACGTTAACTTTGGGACCACATGTTCGACCACAGCATGCCGGTTTTCAAAGTACGGACACAGAATAAGGGAACACAGAAGCGACACTCTCTTCATTTACTGAGGCACACAGGCACGAGTGCGCCCTAGCGGCCGGGCTGCAACACTAAATAACAGACGATAGGATCACAGTGTTTCTCTACAGTGAGATGAAAACTCAACTTACAGCCTTTTAGGGAAGGTAATATGGATGATTGTAAGCATTAAAGCTCATATGAACGTGGGTCCGAATTTGAACGCTAACTGAGATATGAACATATAAAAATGCCGCCACCAAGATTAACAATTTAATAACTCAAGTTCAATGCTTTAAAGAAAACTGTGTATACCGTTAAAATTTGATCGAATTCCAACAAGTAATTTTCGAATTACGCAGTGAAAATCGTAACACATGCGGGTTAGCACTCACATGTGAGCACTGTTACGATTTTGAATGGGTAACTCGGAAACTACTCGTTGGAATTCGATCAAATTTTAACGGTATACATAGTTGTATGTGTCCTATTATTCCTCCAAATTTCATTATCCTAAGTTTAATGAAACTTGATTTAGTAATTTGTTGGTTTGGTGGTGGTATTTTTATTTCTGTTCATATCACAGTCATTATTCAAATTCGGACTCACGTTCATATGAATCACCCACACTGCCTCCCCTAAAAGTTTGTACGTTAAGTTTTGAATCTCGCGGCGTTGGCCGGGATAATTACAGATGCATGTAAACAGAACACCTCTAGAAGTTAAATAATAACTCAAATTGGTTTTCAGTAATTGTGCAATTTCCTGCTGTAGACGAAGCTCCTTTCTGGCGAATTTTAGAGAAATCCTCAAAACTTTCACATCGCCAGTATGCTTATCAAAAAAGAAAATTACTTCTTAACAGGATGCAGAGTGCAGTAATATTCGTGGGAAATAGTGAAAAAATATAATTTTATCAGATTTGACAACATTAAATCATGTCAAAAAATACGTACAGTTTGTGATGCTATAGTGCAGCTTTAAAGATTTAATATTAAACGTTAATTAAAAAAATATTATAAATAAACGATATGTTTTATTACAAGAATTATTGTTTTGTATTGTTCACGACATACAAAACCCTCTTTGTTACTTTTTTTTTAGTCCTTAACCGAATCGTTTCCAACTTTTCCGTAACATTGATGCATTCCTTCACTGTTAGTAGAGCCCTGTCGCTAGTGGCGCTGCGAGCGCTGCACGGTTTTCGTGCCTCACACGATTGCATAGGAATTGATTCGAGTCGCTTCTGTGTTTCCTTATTCTGTGGTACGGACAGGTTGTTTCATGGCATTATAAATGGCATATTGGGGTGCGCTACACTGTTCTAACTTTCTGTGCTTCAGCTTCTATCCTTGTAGGCAGGCAGTGGATACGATTTGTTCCCCGACGTTCTAAAATTGATACATGAACTACTTACATAGAAAGTGTTTTCCTTCAACGAGTGATGTAAATAGGCTAGATGGGCTTCGTCAGCGGTCACTCATAATCAAACCGTCATGACTCGTCAGCTCGATAGGATTCGTAACGACGTGCAAGTTTCTTTTTGTCTTTTTGTTTCTTCGTACATGGTTGGTGTTCCATTTTAGCGAGTGATGTCAAAAAGGAGTTTTTTTTCTTCGGTCACTCTTGAGAATACCGTCGAAGCTACGGGATTCACTCTCCAACGTATTGTCAATGTGTTTGCTGTTTAACAGTGGACCTTAACTTTATTTTAGGCTTAGTTTTCAAGTATCCATTAAGTTACTTAGCTCTGTAAAAATTATTTACAATTTACACATCCCTCACTTTGTCGTTTCTTCAAATTTCCGCTGCGTGGACACGTGACACTACTTATGTAGAACTGTAACCACTGTGCTCCGAGATATGCTAAGTTCCCGTTATGCACGACGAGTTGATTTGCGTAGATTTCGCATTAGGCGCGTAGCCTAGGATGATCAGGTGACTTTTCCGCGCAGTGGCCTGTCTTTTTCACCGGCTACGCATTAGGCGTAACACTTCTTGGAAGGTCAGCAATGTTTCCTTGTCTCTACAAACTTATCATACCAACGTTTGATGCCCTTAACATTAGGAGGGTCCCGTCCATACTCATTTCTAAATCTACTCTGCACGCTAATCGGTGACTTAGTTTTATAGATCCATTTTCAATATGACCTATGTTAGCGCCACCTACATCGCTTCGACTCCTACCTTGCCAAGAGTTTAAAAACGTTTTGAGATGGAAATCATAATACAGAAAACCATAAGTTATCTATCTGACGTAGTTTTTTAGTTAATTTTCTTTTTCAGAGAAAGACTTTTTGGTCACCCTGTATATTAATTAACTGAAGATTTTTAGATACAGTAATACATACTTCTTTAGAAATAGACTGAAAACTTTCCTGGTTCGTTTTTTTAAATTTGTCTCCTATGAGTCTCTCTTGAATTTTTTTTTCAGTGGAACCCTCTGGTTATTTGCGTGTAATAAACCGAAACTTTCTGGGAAACCGAAACTTAAGGCATGCTTTAATGCATAAAGTTTTTCAATAAAGTTATCTCTTAAAGCATAAATGACTGGATTAAGATAATTATTCTAAATAATTTTAAAAAATTGTAATATTTTTTAAAATATTGGAATCATTGATCACCAATAGGCAAAGTTATATTTGTATACACGCAAAACTCCAGAATTCGCCCCTAATCAAATTCACTGAGGAGGACAATCCTGTATTTTTCATCGATGTTCAAACAATGAACATCATCTTATTTAAAATTCTGTAACTTAATTGTTTACTATTCTTTTGGGAAAAAATAAGGAAAAGTTGTGTGGAACTGTCATTATATGAAGGAAAAACCTCTTACAACAAGAAATAAAACGGCGTTTCATGTCTCGGATGTTTTCTTGTGGTAAGAGATTTTTTCTTCATACACGAGGGTAAGTCAATATTCAAGTAGCAAAATGGCATAGATATGAAAATTCATATAGTTATCTGATGAAATTGGTTTATTTTTCAACGTAATCTCCAGGAACATTTAGGCACTTGTCCCAACGTTTCACGAGTCCCTCAAAGCCAGCAGCGAAGAAGGTTTGTGCCGTAGCCAGCTGGTAACTTCAGATAGACCTTCTCCATATTCTGTAACTGGTGACCATCCAGATGATTATTCGGTGGGCTGAAGAGGTTAAAGTCGAATGGTGCCAAATTCGTATTGTAAGGCGGATGTTCCCAGTCGTTCCCATCCTAGGGACCTTATGATAGCCACTGTGATATTGGCACTGTGTGGACGAGCGTTGTCATAAAACAGAAGCACTCCATCTCGCAAAGCACCTGGACGTTTCCTGCGAATGGCTGACTGTAACTTCGTCGGGTTCTGCAATATGTGGCTGCAGTGACAGTGTGATCCTGGGGCAGTAATTCCATGAGTAGGATATCTTTACTGTCCCAAAACACGGTGACTATCACCTTCTGTGCCGACTGGGTGACCTCTTCGTTTTGGATGATGAAGGATGTTTCCATTTCATACTGGTTTTTGTTTCCTGTTCAAACCGATGAACAGTGATTTCGTCACCAGTGACGATGCGGTTAAAGAAGTCACAACCCTCTCTGGTATACTTCATGAGATGCTGTAATGACAGGCCCATTCTTGTGGCTTTGTGTCTTACGAGGAATCCATCGTGCATACACTTTGTGAAACTGCAGGTTGTCGTGCACAATGCTGTAAGCTGTTCCATGTGAACAATTCAAATGTAAAGCCATAACTCGTCGATTGGCACGGATCATTTCTTGCACTTTCCTCATGGTAGCGTCACTGCGAAATTCTGTAGGACGACCTGGACGAACGGTATCACTGATGCCGTTTCGACCACCATTAAAATGTTCCGCCCAGTTGTAAACTGCTTTCCACAACGGTTCATCACGGGTACAATAAGTTAACACACCTGCCATCTTCCCACTTGATGTCACGTATCAGATTCCTGACGCAGTGGAAATGGTTATAGCATAATATTAGAAGTAGGTAATATAGTTATAGCAGGTAAGGGACACAAAGAGCATACACTTTAATTGATAAATAAATACCTTTTATTCTAATTAATTAACTGGATTTTTAAATAAATTAGAACGAATAAAAGATTCTACAAAGACACCTAACAACACGTAGGTACGGGTAATGAATTTGACAAAGTTTTACCGCGTTAAACAAAAAAAACTATCAAAAGTACAATGGATTCATCCAAGCCACTATCGTCTAATAATGACGTAGTTGAAGACATGGAGAACAGCTAACACGTAGCTGTATACAATGGCAATTCGGAATTAATTATTAGTTAAATGATTTACTAAGAGGGATGCCTACTTGGGCTTCCAAATCTTGTAGACTTATCAAGGAGCGCAAAAAGTACCATCAAACAAAACAGGGAAGTGGCGACGCTGAGCGTTTGTCTTCTGGAGTGCCACTAAGGAAAGCTAGAAGGGCGAAACAAAAATCAGAAATAATCGTCTTTAACACAACGGCCAACGCGCACTTAACACTAGTTAGGCGGTAAATCCTCTTTGGAAAATAATAAAATAAAAAACAAAAAAAAAATAAATAAAATAAAATAAAAAACAAAAAATAAATAAATAAATAAAATAAAATAAAAAACCAAATTACCTTAACTGTGGATAAATAACATCAATGGTAACACAATGAGCTAAAACCGCTTTTCCACAACAAAATACGTATCCAGGCGACATAAATATTTTGTTTTGGCTCATTGTGTTACCATTGATCCTCATTAGAAACTTAAGCCGAAATTGTGTATTACATTCCTCTTAATAAATTGTCTAAAATATATTAGCGCTCTAACGCTTAAACTGCCGCGCATTAAGTATTAACATTAATAGGTTGCTAACAGAAAAGCAATGATTAACTTGCAAGCAGGAGCTCGAGGAGAAAATATTCTTTTAGAGAGAAAGGTAGAGCACGAAAATTAAGACAGAGTGGCTCACCTGAAATACGGGGCGAAGCAGCCGAGACTTTCACTTATGTAAGCTGACAGGGTTCAGGGAAAAATACCCGACACTCGAGCGTTGGGCGGGAATTCTCCGTCCGTGAAAATTAGCTGGAATAGACGACAATCTTCTCGATTGACGTCCGAAAAGTACACCATGGTCTTGGTAGCGGTAGTGTTGAAATACGGGAATTCAGGCGACTGGCTGGCTAGCAGGAGTAGATGGGAGCTTGAAGATATCGCTGCGGCGTAAAACTCTTCTCGGTCGGCTGGGCCGTCTGCCGAAGCACTTTGCTCTGTCGAATATTTGCGTGTGAGGCACTAAATGAACCCGGCGAACCTGTCGAGAAAGCTGTAGGAATGGATAAAGTATTTATCATGGCATTCTCGCTCGCAGCATTCGTTAACAGACTATCTCTCGTCGGCGAACACGGCGTGGTCACAGTAGGAATCCCCGGCTTCGCTCAGTGAAAATTGCGCAGTCGATAATCTCACTGTTTCGAGATTCACTGTGCACGACTGTCTCTCACCGTCCCCGGGATCTCTCTCTCTTACTCGAATCTCCTGCTCACGCTCTGTCTGTGCGCTTCTTTTTGCGCTGCCAGTATGTCTTCCTGTGAGCCATTTGCTCCTCCAAAATGTTGGAGGTGCGCGGCATGTTGTCAACAGATGGAGCCAGAGTATAGCCAACATTATTTGCTAGCAAGGATCGTCTGATAGAAATATTAGCCTCCGAACTCACATCTGTCACAACACTTTGTGACACTTGACACTCGAATGACTCACTG
Organism: Rhysida immarginata; assembly: GCA_023313115.1. Classification (NCBI taxonomy): domain Eukaryota; kingdom Metazoa; phylum Arthropoda; class Chilopoda; order Scolopendromorpha; family Scolopendridae; genus Rhysida; species Rhysida immarginata. The sequence continues at coordinate 271,130 of JAHWFO010020124.1, forward strand.
CCGCACAAAAATGTGACTACGAGCGCCGTATACATTAAAACATTTGCTGCCACCAACACCGACACTTGCGTAAAGAATCACTGCAACGACCGATATTCATAGCACAATTTCACGTTGCAGCAATTTCATTTTGCGACTTATGTATTGACTTACCCTTGTACATGCCATTCTTTTGATTTTAGCTAATTTTTCTTCTTCAGTTTGCTATGTAGAAGTCGTCAGAAGAAACTCATCAGCATTAAATATCAATCCGAACATATTGCTTGTTTGTTTCAAATTATGGTGACCAGATTTTTAAGTTCAAAAATCGGTTCAGAATCTCTGGGGTGGGTGGGGGGGTGTCAATTTTGTTTTGTGTAATTTTAATAAACATACTACCAATCTATTGCCGCAAAATTTAATACAGTAAAACCTGACTAAAACGGAACGTCATCGTTCCGGCAATTTTTTTTCTGCTTCGGGAAGTTTCTTTTTTAAGAAGGTAACAGTAGAATAACCTGACTAAAGCGGAACACCATTCGGTTCTGAATATTTTTTTCCCGTTTCTGCAAGTTTCCGTTATGAAGAGGGGCCGTTTTAGTCAGGTTTTACTGTAATACATACTAATGAAAAATAATTTTCATAATAAAATTTTTTTATATGCTGAAATAACAAGCTTTTCCTTTGCTTTCCATTTTATAGTATTATCCTGAGTATATGAAAAGTGTATAGAATTCATGAATTCCTGGTGTTATACTATTGAAAAAAAATTCTTTATAATAATAATAATATTTAATATATTAGATTTGTACGCCTTTTCGTTCAATCGGCCTCGGTGGCTCAGGGGTTGCGTGATCGCCATTGATGCCTGAGGACGCGGGTTCGACCCTGGCCGAGAACGACGAGGATTTTTTCAGGGGGAATATCCTGAGATCACGCACTTCCTTCGGACGGGAAATAAAGCCGTTGGTCCCGTGTAGTCGTTTGCTGGCTGCATGTTAAAGAACCCTTGCGAGGCAAAATTTGCGGCCCCTATAACGCCATCCTGAAATGACCATGGCAGTTGAAAAGGACGTTCATACCAAACAAACCAAACCAACCAACCTTTCCGTTCAATACAAACGAAGTGACAACTTGTAACGCCATCTACCTACACATTCAGCTACCCAAACTATCGAATCAAGCAAATGGCGGATTCGCGTCGCGTAGTGAAGAAATGCAACGTTTTAAGTGCTTTTGTCTTTGATTCGAGGAGCTAATATAGGATAGAATGCATATTATGAATGGCGCCGATGATCTGCAAGTCAAGAAAAACTATATTTCCTCAGTGTATATCAGCGCCCTCCCCCTCTCCATCATGCATTCTCTTCTCCTGTTAACTTCAGTTAACTCTGATTACTTCGCTATTTATATTTTGACTCAATTCAATTTATTTCATGTAACAGGAATAAATGAAGGAAGTTCATCTGTTTCTAATGGAATCTCTGTGCAAATTGTTCAGGCCCATCGTGTGGATAATCAATATATTGAGTGCCAGATAACATCTTTGACTTTTTATTCTATACGTAATGAATAATTATTATAATTACTCAGTTATTCAAAAAGTAATAGATTCATTATTATTACAAAAATTATTTTCTTATTATTAGTATAAATATTCATTTATTGAATAATATAAAGCACAATGCAAGTAGGTTTGTCCGGTTTTAAAATGCAACTTGAAAGTAAGTTATAAAGTTGAAATTTAACACAGCTCTGTAATACTACCACAACGATAAGAAAATCTAAAACTGGAAATAAGTCTATTAAAAACGTAGAAATTTATAATCTTTATATCTATATCTGTATCTTTATATGTATATGAAATAGACTTTGTTTATGCTTGTTTGCTTCCATGTGTGAACAATCAGTCCGTGGTGTTTACATCAACAATCGGCTGGTCGTGTTTATATCAAGAAATAAACAGGTCCGGGAATAGCAAAACGGTAGATATTTAATACAGCCAACGCGTTTCGAAATAACTTCATCATCGGGGCAAATGGGAGATCTACAAGGTAAGTGAGCCGAGGCTCCGAAATTTATGGTTTACGTCCTGATCAGGCGGGTGTTAAAGTGAAAATTTGGCTAGTAATGAGTCAATAAACACTTGTATAGTAAACGATAAAGGATTTTATTAATGACAGTAAAAGAAACTAGAACACAAAACGTGCCCAATGGTTAAATATGGTAGACGTTAAAAAATTATACGCTAACAAAAGAAAATGAATTCAAGTACTCACAGTGTCTCGCACAAGTATTAGTACAAAAAAATGAATAAATTACTCAGTGGAACGGAAGTACAGCCGTGGCGTCTCGCTATGCACAGTTAACAGCCTAGACGCATGGTTTTTCAGATGAAATATTCAGGTATGGAGAAAGATAGCAGAGATTGTACCGTATAAACGAAACAGGCTTCGTTACCAGGCCTAAACATGGGGAGACTGCAAAAAAATAAACGAGCGACGGGTCAAAATAAAACATGATACGCACGTCGGCGAACTCGTAATTGCAATTACGGAGGTACAATCTTAAGAAATACTAGTAAAGAGAGAGGCCACCATAACTGTACAGGAGAAGAGAGGCGGCAGAACCAACCAGGAGAAAAATGGAGAATGTTCTCACAATAAAGAATAGATTGCGCAATAATTTTATCAACAATTAGACAGCATAACATCTCGCGACCGAGTTAATTAATTTCGAGGGAAAATCGCCATACGTGATAAGAGCTCACATCACGCGAGTTCGAAAAAGAATATTTTCGACAACGATGGTACACGCGTTACAACAATGAATTATTTAATTCTAAATACAAATTATCATTAAAAATAACATTTGGAATAATAAAAAAAAAATTATCATCCACCACGAGATTTAGTGAGAAAACAATAGTTTCTTCATTGGCCATAAATTTCGATTTCCCGAACAAATTCCCCTGTAATTAGCTTGGGTGCAGAGTAAAAAAAAATTCCTTAAGCATTTAGTCTGCTGGGATCTCTGCATTTACTGGTCTTACTTGTTTGATATTAACAGTTACATTGAGCTCAGTAACATACTAGAATACTACAAACTAGTCAAAAAAATATTTAAAATTATCAATAGAGTTAGAAATGCCATGCCGAAACTTTTCAGTCATTAAGTAAGCATTACAAAAAAAAAGATTGTACTATAAAAGATACGTCTGGACGTTTAGAACCCCTTTCATCCCGCCTAATGTAATGCGCACAGGAACTAACAAGTTCGGCTATGTACAAAAAAATATACATATAAAAAAATGAACTAACTGAATTTACTCTCCCGCTGGGACAAAGACAAGTGGTCCCAAACCTTATGTAATGCGGGGGCAGGCAAAGGCTTCGTGAATACATCTGCCAGCATGTCTAAGGACGGATAGTAGGTGAGTACCACATTCTGGATATCGATTTCGCGGGAGATAAAATTAAGCAATCTTAGAATGTGCCTCGTTATACTTTTGGATCCCAACGCACTCAGACATGCGATGGCAGATGTTGAATCCGTATATATAGGGTGTCTCAGAATTCATTGGACCAACTTCTAGGGGAGTTAGTATGGGTGATTCTAAGCAAAAAAGTTCATATGAACATGGGTTATGAACATCATAACACGTGCTCACTTGTGAGTACTAACTAGCACTTGTTACAATTTTGACTGTGTAACTCGGAAACGTCTCGTTGGAATTCAATCAAATTTTAACGGTATACACAGTCTTATATATCCTGTTATTTCTCCAAATTTCATTAATCTAGGCTTTACAGAACCTGAGTTATTAACTTGTTGATCTTGGTGGCGGCATTTTTATTTCTGTTCATATCTCAGTTTTCGTTCAAATTCGGTCCCATGGTCATATGAACTTTTTTGCTTAGAATCACCCATACTAACTCCCCTAGAAGTTTGTACAATGAATTCTGAGACACCCTGTATAGTCGTTGGAAAGGTGATATAATCTCCCTGTCCGATTTGAGTGATCAGGTCCCATAACCATCGGAATGACTTCACGCATTCGGATATAGCAATTACTTCGGTCTCACAACTGCTGAGGGCGACAAAACGCTGTTTCTTTGAACACCAACTGAGCGTGTTTTGAACCATCTTAATGAGAACACCAGAATATCCTTTACTTTGTGGGGTAACGCTCCAGCTGGCATCAGCGTATGCACACAAAGGGCAGGTCGATTGAACGAAAGTCAGTGATATTTCACAGGTGTGTGCCAAATAAGCTGCCACACCTTTGAGTGCCGTCATATGCAAATTGGTAAGAGATCTGGCATATGACGACAATCTCGTAATTGCATATGCTATATCCGGGCGTGTACATGTCATTATGTACATTAATGATCCCAAAAGAGATTGGTAAACAGTTGGGTCGTCTGGTTGCGATTTTTCTGCTTCATCCAAATTTACGTGTGGGTTGAGAGGAGTGCTTCTGGGCTTGGCATTCTGCAGCTGGTACTCTTGGATGACTTGCTGGATGTAGTGGGCCTAAGACAATTGTATGGAGTTACCATCACGGTTCACTCGCATGCCCAGAAGATGACGGGCATCTCCGAGGTCCACCAATTCAATGTCACGTCGAAAAATATCCACTGTGAACGTTAGACGTTGAACATCATTAGTGGCAGCGACGATGTCATCCACATACACGGCGAGGAGGATTGAACATCTGCCGTCGTTGTAGATGAAGAGGCTATCATTTGTTCGTGAAGGCGGAAGTCCAGGCGAAGGAGGAGTTGGCTCAATTTCATGTACCAACATCTGCCACTTTGTTTTAGTCCATACAGAGACTTGCGAAGTTTGCATACTTCGTCTGCACGGACTGGTATTCCTTTGGGTGGCATCACGTATAGTATGGTCAATAGGTGCATGCAAATATGCACATTTCACGTCATATTGATGCAATGACATGCCTGCGTTGACTACCACTGCGAACAGTAGTCGTAACGATTCCATTCTGATCCCAGGTGAAAACTTCAGTTCGTATTGGCTTGGCATATACCTGTGATGAGCGATTGCGGCCAACCTTGCCTTGAAACGGGAGACGGATCCATCAGTGTTGTATTTTATACGATACACCCATTTGGTCTTTAGGATTTGAGTATTTAGGGGCTTAGGAACCAAATCCTAAACTTGGTGGAGATTAAGCGAATCTAACTCGCTCTTCATTGCCTCTTCCTATTGGCGATATTGTGGAGAGGAGTGCTTGCTCATATGAAAGAGGAGTTGTTAAAGGAAGGTTCTCGGGCCCGGCAAAAATTACGTTAGGAGGGTACAAAACAGCTCGTTGTTTTCCGCCTTCTCTTTAAGTCTTTGGGATCTTTGCAACTCGGGAGGAGGGGGAGACTCTGGCGATGACGGTAAGCCACAAGGTTGATCTCTCTGTTGAGGTTGTTCCAATGATGGCACAGGTGAAGCTGGAGGCGTAGAAGTTGATGTGTCATTCACTTGGGAAGGTGACTGATGAAGAGTCTCCTCGAGGGCCGAAATGGAAATGGATGAGAACTGTCTGTTAACGAGTTCTGTATCATCAGTTTCGGGGACCTCCAACGGGGGAGAATCGTACGGAAGTTGTGGCATTGAGGGAATCGTGAACAGCGGTTCGTGAGACGCAGTCATTTCAGGGAATGTATCAAAAAAGAAACGCACAGATCGAGCACGAAGCAGCTTGGATTCCTCAAGTGAATAGACGAGGTACCCTGGGGACGATGCTGAGTATCCTATAAAGATCCCACGCTTCGCATGCACTTGAAGCTTGGATCTTTTTGATTGGGGAATAAAATAATAGACAAGACCCCAAATAGTGCTTGATGTTTGAAGGTGGGTCTTTTACCAGACCATAATTCTTCCGGCGACAGCGTTTGTCCTGTTCTTGGTAAAGAGTTCAAGTTGTATGCTGCCATTGCCGCTGCAAGATCCCAATACTGGTGAGAAACGTTGGAAGAGGCAAGCAGGAGTTCCATCACAGATGGAGCGGACCGCCCTTTCTGCAACACCATTGGACTGGGGGTTCTCTGATATGGTAAACTGTTGCATTATCCCCTCTCTAGTACAAAATTCAGCTAACTCGTTGTTGATGAATTCCGTGCCGTTGTCAGATCTTATGCGGACCAGTCGGTTTCTTGTCGATCGTTGTAATCGTTTGATTAAATTTATCAAGGCTTGCGGAACCTCTGCCTTAGTAGATAAAGAGTACACAAATGTCTTACAGGTATAATCGTCCACGGCGATCAAAAGATATTTGTGGCCGTAAGCAGAGGTAACTGGCATGGAACCGATCGTGTCCACGTGGAGGAGATACAAAGGGTGGGTAGAATGTTGGTGTCGAACAGTTTTGTGAGGTGCGTTAGTCATCCCTGCCTCTAGACATGGAACACATAGCGTGATATCAGAAGAATTGTAAAGTTTTCTAGACCACGGATACTGCCATGTTTTAGTGCTTTTGTGACGTTTTCACGTGTTGAATTGTTAAGATCACTTTGGGAGAGATTGATCATTGAAATGACAATGTATATTATATAATTTAGCCGTGTGAATGCAAATGTGTAAGAATTTTTGTGATACGAATTAGCAGTATTGATAGACTTGGAAATTCTAAGAAAGGATAAAAGTCACGGGCATACAATTATGAGTTAAGAGGAGGGGAGGTGCTGTGACAGGATGAGGCCTTCTTTTGTGTTGTGTTGGAATATGCTTATAGCTGCCACCACATAAGTTGAACGAGAGGATGTTGTCATTTCTAACGCCAGCCAATAGACGTTAACAGGAAGAAAATCGCTTAGCTATTCCATGAAACATCCGCTTTCGTTTTCGAAACATTGTTTTCGTATTTATATTTAGTTTCTATTTTCGTTTTTTCTTTTAAATAGATAAATGAAATTAATAAATTAATAAATTAAAAAATGACGCAGAATAGTCAATTCGAATGCAATTTGTTTTATATTATGACTTTTAATAGGCTTTCCACGTTTCAACGATATCTCCACCATTACTATAGTAGAACAAACGCATCAGGGATAAAATCCAGACAAACCATATTGATGAGATGACTTACTGCGCATGTCAAAAAGATCGTTCAAATTACGTGGCGGTAGCTATAGTGTTGGTCTTTGAATTTATAGGAGGGTTAATAGGAGGGTTGTTTGTAAGATAAATTTTGAATAAGGATTGAACTAACAATGATTTTTTAGTTAATTCATGTGGGATCGTAATAAAATGAGGAAGGGAAAGAAGACCGGAAACGGCTTCTCAATACAAACGAGAGACAGAAGGGAAAGTGAGTTCTGCCGAGGTGATAATCAGAGGGGGGGGGGGGGGTTGGGCCGCCCCCCCCCCCCCTTAAACCTTCCGGGGGGGAAGGGTAGTCGAGATTTGAAAGGCTGCTGCGAAACTCCCGCAGTATGTTAAATAAGTGTGGTGGCTCCAAAGCAGAGATTACGCAGCCTCATCATTAAGATGTAAATAGAGGGACAATAATGGAGTCCATTAAGAGTAAATGGATTTTTGAGGGGGGGTGTCAGGTGTCGCTGTTGACCTGACCAGCCTAGGCCAGGTAGAGCACGGCACTCGAAGCATCCCACTCAACCCACTACACAAGGAACTATGAATAGTGGAGTTTATTTGTTGAAGTTCCCAAGAAAGTAAGGAGGAACAACATTTGGATGCAAAGCTTATATGGTTTTTAAGGAGTGGAATTTGTTTTCCGAAAGGCTTTATGAATGTAGAAGAACCCTCATCAGTTAATAGTAGAACTCTCATTGGCGATACGACATTAATATTCTTCAGAGTGTGGCGAGTTATAGAAGACAGCATTTGAGAACGATCATCATAATAAGAAGACAACAGAGGCAACTTCATGCTTAGAATCTTTTGTTGAACTTGGTGAGGACACTTTGAGCCAACCAGTGGACTCACTCATCGATTGATCTGGATCCTTCTAATGTGTGTTTTTGTGCTTCAAGGATGTGGTAATTATAAGTGATAAGTGATTAGTGATCAGTGAAATTTAATATCAACATATTAAGTGCGATAAGCGCCTAAAAGTGGAATATAAAGAGTTGCAAACTTGTGAATAGTATGAGACGACGTAAACTCTAAGTAAAACAGAATTTAAGAGTATTGATATTCATGAATGGCCCTTACGTTGCGTAATTAGAAATTCAAATGAACTATTTTAGAGCAGAGATCTAAAATAGATCATTATAAGATCTACTTATAAGATCTAATTATTCTCAGTTTGATAGAAAGAACTAGAATTATTGTTGATAATATAAATAAATAAGGAAATTTTGAGCTAGCCTTTAATCAATTCTTTAGTATTGATCCTGTGATTGAAGTTGAAAGTGGGGAGGTTTAATCAAATTGTAAGGAAAGGTCACATTGGCAACCAACGTGTGAGGCAAATTGCGGTGTGACGTGACTGGGCAATCAGAGACAAAGGTTACACTTTGGCGATCTTTTTACTTGACGAATGCCCTAAGGCGTTATGGTCATCCAGATAGGAAACTGCGAGGGAATAAACGGGATGCACCGTTTGGCAAACAGGTGGAATTTGATATAAAACTGGCAGAAATTGGAGATCTGCGACCTTCTCCTGTGCAGCCACAGGTACGCCTTGTTCGGAAATTATTGTGTAACCTTTAGAACCAAAAGACAAAGATATCCCTGTTTGGCTAACTGACTTCTTGATAAAAGATTAAATCGCGCATGGGGGGCATAAAGCGCGTCTTGTAAAGTTAAAACTGACCCAGTGATTATTGGGACACACGTGATTCCTATACCAGTCGCGGTTATGATTTTTTGGGGGTTTGCAGTGTGAAATATCTGTATGACACCTCTGCATAGACGTAAAGAACCTCTTGTCCTTAATGACATGATAGGAGCTGCCAGTATCCACTATCCTTTCTTACTTTGGGAGGCCAACGTCATTTGCTGCAAGTTTCTGCCTCTTGGCTTTGCCATCGCGCTTGCGAGACTTACGTTATGGACTTGTGGCACGCACGTTAAATGGAGGCGGTTGTTTGGGAACGCGAACGTTGAAGGTACCGGATGCTGGTGAAAACCGCTTAGAAAGGCAAACAGAACTGACATGCCCACGGCCACCACAATTGTAATAGGTTACCCCAGAGCACTGTTGGGTACCAGAGGGAGAAGGTGGCACCCGAGCAGGCGTTGTAGTGACGCAAGCGGCAATGCCAGAAGAGCGTCTACGTGAATTATCGTTGTACACAAAGCTCAACTGACTATGAAAAACTTCGAGGGTAATATTAGGGTGAATCTGCACTGAGAGCCTTAAAAGCATATAAGTCGAAGGCAAACCAGCTACCATATGATCAGTCAACATCTTGTCGTCTATGGGTAAAGATACGGCACCCACCTCCGCGCGGATTTGAAATGAACGTGCTACGTACGCGTTGGGGTCTTTGGTGTCATGAAAGTGAAGAGCTGAAAGGCGTCTCATAACTTCCGCTTGAGTCACAGAATCGGGTCGGGCATAATACTGACGGATGGCTTCCCATATGGAAAATGGATCTATCAGTCCATTCTATCAGCGGATCTCTCTGGATCCAAAGTGGGTAAAGAAGTTTTAGAGTGTACATATTTGTCTAATCCCTTTGATGCTAGGGACGCTAACGTAAGATACTTCCATTGGTGGAAGTTAGCTCTGGTGGGCTTAGGGATTGAACGACTCTCATCAAAGAAAGACTGAGCCATAGTTGGACAAAAACAATCCAATTCCACAAATCACGCTCTGCTACCAGTGATGAGGTGGGTGTTAAAGAGGAAACTTGGCTAGTAATGAGTCAACAAACACTTGTATAATAAACGATAAAGGATTTTATCAATGACAGTATAAAGAAACTAGAACACAAAACGTGTTCCATGGTTAAATATGGTAGAAGTTTAAAAATTATATGCTAACAAAAGAAAATATGAATTCAAGTACTCACAGTGTCTCGCACAAGTATTAGTACAACAAATGAATAAATTACTCAGTGGAACGGGAGTACAGCCGTGGCGTCTCGCTTTGCACAGTTAACAGCCTAGACGCACGGTTCTTCAAATGAAATATTCAGGTATGGAGAGAGATAGCATAGATTGTATCGTCCAAACGAAACGGGCTTCGGTGGCCAGGCCTAAACATGGGAAGACTGCGATAAAAACGAGCAACGGGTCGAAATAAACACTGACCCGCATGAAACGTGGGGACCACGTCAGCAAATTCGTAATTGCAATTGCGGAGGTACAATTTTAAGGCTGGAGCAATAAGGAAGAAATACTAGCAAGGTGAGAGGCCACGATAGCTGCACAGGAGAAGAGAGGCAACAGAACCAACCAGGAGAAAAATGGAGAATGGAGAATGTTTAACGCAAGATATAAAGAATACAGGTAGCGCCGTCCGAGAGGAAAACTGATTGTCGCCCCATCTGGTGTTGGTAATTGGAATATTGACGGCTTCATGACGTCACAAGGACCAATCGTTAAACATTATTATGGGGAATAGTGCTTTTACGCAGCAAAATACCATTATGCGCAATTCTCACTTACAATAATATAAAATTTATACAAATGTTTCCTTTTTCCATTCCCCCAAAGATCCAAATTTAATTTAAAAATGGTTATTATGCAAATTGGATAAAAATATTTGACCACAACTGCAGTGATTTGCTCTAACCATTTCAAATTCGACGATTATAAAAAAAAAAACAATGAATTCGTATATCCTCTTACCTAACATTCACAACAACATATTTACAACTAAATCACGGGATATTAAGGATTCTTTAGGTTAGGTTAAAATAAAAATCATCATTGAATATAAACATGGTGTCAAGGTCTTGTATTGCTAGCTAAAGTAAGAAAAAAATAGAGATGATGTAAAGCAATACGACTGGTTTATTGTTAAAGCTTACAGATTTCAAAGCAATAGCTTTATCTTACAGGGCCAGTGAACCAGGCAATAGCTTCATCTACTGGTTCACCGGCTTTGTAGATGAAGCTATTGCTTCGAAACGCGTAAGCTTTAACAAAAAAAAAAACAGTCGTATTGCTTTAACATTCACTTGTGGCAAGAACGGAAGAACATTCACTTGTTGCACCCCCTCCCCCTCCCATTCATCCGTTCTTGCTTGTAGTCATCTAACCATTTTAAAGACTACAATTATGAAAACAATGAATTCGTATATTCTCTGACTGAATTCGTATATCCTCCTACCTCGGAATCGCAGATTTCGTTAGACGTGGTTTTGGATTCATGAGTTGATATAGGCCTGGGTATTTGTTTTAATAATCTTCTTTAAAATGATAGAGCAAATCATTGCAGTTGCGGTACACATATTTTTATCCAATTTGCATGATTTTAAGCTTTTCTTAATTAAATTTGGATCTTTGGGGAAATGAAAAAAGGAAACATTCTTATCTTTTGTATTTTATTTTGTATTATTGCAAGTGGAAATCACGCATGATGGCATTTTGCTGTGTAAAAGCAATATTCCGCGTAATAGTTTTTAAACATTGGACCTTGTGGCGTCATAAAGCTGGCGGTATTCCAATTACCAACACCGGATGTCGCGACAGTCAGTTTTCCTCTCGAACGGCGCTACCCGTGTTTTTTATATCTTTGGTTCTACGCAATAAAAAATAGAACACTGATTGCACAATAATTTTATCAACAATTAGACAGCATAACATCTCGCGACCGAGTTAATTAGTTGCCAGGGAAAATCGCCACACGTGACAAAAGCTCGCATCACTCGAGTTCGAAAAAGAATATTTTCGACAACAATGGTCCTCGCGTTACAACAATAAATTACTTAATTCTCAATGCAAATTATCAAAAATAACATTTGGAATAAAAAAAAATATTATCACCCACCACGAGATTTAATGAGAAAACAATAGTTTCTTCATTGGCCATAAATTGCGATTTCCTGAACACGTCCAATAATCAGATAAATTCTGGAAAGCCAGACACTGATTGGAGGGTGAAGTAGCCAAATTACAACAAGTGAAATACAGATTGATAAAGAACAAATAAACGGGAATTACAGGATTAAACAGAAAAAAAAACAAAGGCTTGAAACGAAAATAAATCAGTGTTGATTGCATGCGTTGATGTCTCTTCTGTGACGCTGGCTTATGATGTTGTCTACGGCATCCAGAATAGGATTTTCTCGAAGTTCGTCTGGCCATTCAAGATCATATTCGGGAAGTCTTTTGTAAATCTTATCATCAGGGCCTCATGGGTCAGTATTCTTCTGTGTTCAGATTCTACCTTGAGTATTGACATCACATCGTCGATGGTTCCACATTGATGCCGATGCTTAATGAGTTGGCCAGCAAAGGCTGACTTACATCACCGTTCAGCCAAGATCTGTTGTGCTCGCTGAATCTTTCTTTGAAGGATCTCTTCGTACGCCGAAGTAAAGGCACTCACAATTAGGGCAGCTTAGTATATATATACACCGCTTTTGGAGAAATTAGGACTGTCTGTATGATTCGTTCTGGGATTCAGAACGCGCTGTAGGATTCAGCTAACTGCGTAGGCGACTATATGTAGAAGCAGATGGAGTGAACTCCAGTCGTTCCAGAATGTTACCCTGAGGACCATTGCCCAGCTTGGAAGAAGGACCGTAAAAATCATTACATCCACTCGGACCTTTATTTATTTAATTGAACATCCAAGAGGATACTGATTAACAGTTACTTATAATTAATACATAATCCTTAAGAATTCCATTGTATTAATTCCATTGGATCTGAATATGACTCATACTGGCAAGTGTATCCAAGATCTCCTGATGAACATGGTACAGACGATGAAGAGCCATGACAATGACCTGGTGGCTGGAATACTAAACAACCCGATGGTAATGAAGTGGCATACAAAGTATAGAAAACCAAGGCATATTCTTGATGTCAACTTCGAAGACATTGGCAACGTTTCCTTCCCGGATTATTGGAAGATGTAATACCACCCCTCCCCCACTCTTCTGACAATCGTCAATCTTATTGTCACGTCCTAGCAAGCGAGGCAAGAGAGAGAAGTCGCCTAAGCAGACGACGGGCACTCAGACGGAGGCGCCATCTCTTGCCGCGAGGCAAAGGCAATTCGAGCCAAGTAAATTTGCCCGCCATAATAAGCGAAAGTCGCGTGACGCGAGTGCTGCGAGAGGGCGTTGCGCTGGTGGAACGAGAGCGAACGAGGAGAAGGGGATTAGACCCGGGAAATTCAAGGGGTTCGGACGGAAAAAGAAGGTCAGGCTGAAGACTTTCGAACCTGCCGCGTCTACAGCAAAAGTTCAGGCTGGAGACACGAGTGAGGCAGGAGTTCTGAATTTAATGACAGCCGAAAGTGAGGCCTTCGCTTCCGGGAGTACTAACAGCGAAAGTTCCCCAGCAACGGAGTGTGCGCCTGTTAGCGAGAACTGTCATAATGGTTTAATGAATTGTTTCGCCACAGGAGAAAAAGGTTTGAGTAGCACAAGGCCCTGGACCCAAACGAACCCTGAGAGCCTGCAAGCGAAGCGACAACAGAGCAAACAGGAGAACTTAATAGCGGCCAGCGAAATAAACCTTCGTCAGACGACAGTGCAAGGAGGAGCAAGTGACGGGATTCATTTCCTCTCTTCCCAACACCTAGAAGTGCTCGTCCGAGTAACAGCGAGTCTCAACTACGTCCCCGGCGAGGTCGAATTACAGCTTCGGTCGTCCTTGCGGATGCATTATTGTGTGGCTGTCCAAGGAGTGACGTCGTTCGTTGGCATCTTGCCCGAAGGAAGCGTGAGTGGCAACGAGGAGTCGAGCCCACGACACGAGGAAATTTTCATTGCCCCGTGGGGCCTAGCAACATATTTCCGAGAAGGCCTCGGTGGTGTGTATCCGACTTCATACGAGGTAAGTCTGTTCTCTTTCTCTCTCGCCATAACGCTCGCGCAAGTTCCACCAACGCACGTCAGGCCATGCCAATATTAATACATTATTTTGTATCAATTCCCAGGGCTTCTCGATGACAAACGCATCGCGTAGATGCCTTCCCAGTAGAGGCCGAGAGGTGGTCTAGTTTGCGGAGATAGAACTTTGGTTATCAGCCCCGTGAAGATTACGGTTTCAACCAAATTATATAATTCCAATTATAACTTTTTCTTTAGTTTAGAATTAATACAGGAGCTACTAGCGCCCTGTTAATTAATTTGTAATGATACTAATGTATCACGCTGCCCCTTAAAGAGGGTGGCATTTATATTTAAATAAATCAATCTTCTTATCATTTTAATCTACCCTGTCCTGATTGTTATTAATTTACGTCATCCACTGCGTTAACTCAAATCTATACGTGACACTTATTATTTTGTTTTGTCTTAATGTGGAAGACCTCTTTGGGTTAGTCAGGCTTCTTGCCTGTTTCGGTGTATTTCATGTGGAATTTATTCCGGAAGGGTCAGAATCGTGTAAGCACTGCTTACGTCCCACCTGAACAAATGTACACTTCACTGTTCGATTATCGATTGTCACTTACCTTGTAGATCTCCATTTGCCCCGATGATGAAGTTATTTCGAAACGCGTTGGCTGTATTAAATATCTACCGTTTTGCTATTCCAGGACCTGTTTATTTCTTGATTCACTCAGAAATTCTGACCATTATGCAACTTTTAGACGTGATTATATGGTGCGTCAACAATGGTTGATTAAATTAATACATGCCACAGCCGACGAAAGAGACAGGCCCCGGCCATCACCTCCTAGACAGAAGATCACCCCGGCCATCACCCAACACCTCCTATTGTAGAAAGAAAGCCTCACAACTGAAACGTCACATGTTGTTACAACATCATAATTCGATCATTGTTGATCTTATTTCTACCAAGAGTAAGCCCTAAATTGGGTCGACTTATGATGATGTAACAATGTATGACTTTTCAGTTGTGAGGCTTTCTTTCTAGGAGATGTTGCATCACCTCTGTCTAGATGGTGTTGCCCCGGCACTGAAAAGTCACCTGACCATCTTAGTCCAAGCAACAATGTAATCTTCATTGTTTCCATCTTGGATTTTAGCAATCAGTAGTTTTTCGTTTGTTAGAAACTGATGGTTACATTGTTGCTTCGACTAAGAAGATCAGGTGACTTCTTTTTCGTCAGCTACGATGCTTGCCTTAATGATTCACGTTTTAATGGGAATCGTTATAAAAGATAATAAATAAATAAATAAATAAAAATCATTATTATTTCTTTTTTTATTAAAATCTTTGGAGAGATGTAAGAAATTATTCTAAAACAAATAGGAAAATACAACCTCTAGGGCGTGCAGCTGCTCAAGCTTTTGCTGAAAAGGTGAAACTATAATCGAATAAGGATATAAAAGGGAAGTTAATTCTCAGACATGACTTTGGGTGTGTTTGTGTTGTGCGACGAAGTAACGTGACTGCGTTTGTTTAGTCTCGTCAGATCGACTAAGTCGACGAGCTAAATCGATCGTCAGCTTCTGCGGGATTAGCATTCAAGCTGATTCAAGCAGCCATATTCAAGTCGCAACGAAACCAAAGCAACCAGGATGACTTAAAAATATATCTAGCAATCTTTCAATCATATATACGGTTTCTGTAAATTCGACGTAATAATTTTAGTTTACTCCAATATAATTTTTCGGCTTAAATCGGCGTAAATGCAATTACGCGCATCGAAAGCAATTTTAAAATTAGTCGGCTCGACGAATTAGTTTGTTTTCGTCACTCTGACGACTGTGACAGGTTCATCGCGTGGTAGTCTCCTTCGTCCCTTTCGTCGCACTAAACAAACACTCCCTTTATATCATACTTCCCGGTCCAGGCATTGCCACCCATATTCGCCTTTTTTTTTTCTTATTAATCGATCATTCCACTCTAGATCTTGCGGCTTGGCTAAACTTTCCCTATTTGTAGTAACTTCCTTTACAGAAATTACAGATAATGTTTATCTAAATATATTAGAACATTATAAAGATCTCAACTGATTGTGTAAGGGACCAATCCTTGCTGATAAACTGGTTCTATCAGTATGAACAACCACATTCAGGACATGATTCCACGCTCTGTGAGTGAATACAACTCTATTGAAACAGTTATAATTTTATGAGGGATGTTGATGAGGCTGTAGACAGAGTTACTCAACTCTCTAAATATTTTAATGTAGACAGAAATAATTCACTACTCATAGCCGTTCTTTGATATTCTAAAATGTTAAGGATGCAATGTCGAATTTTCCTGGACAAACCCAATTGGACACAAAATTTCAGTGAGAGCATTTTAAAGAGTTCTTTATGTTTTTCCAAAGTGAATATTTACTTTAATAATTCTAAGAAATTTTCCTGTGTTCTTATTTATATTCAAAAATTCAGATATTGCAAAATTTCATCAAACAAACAGCCCGAACAACGCCAGTCTAGTTGAATTTTATATCTGCTAGTTGAATAATAATGTTTTCCACATGAGATTTTACAATTAAACTATTAATTTTACAGTTTCTTCATATTAGATTTAAAAATGTTAACAAATTTAATTTTTTATATTCATTATTTACTAGATGGATTCCGTCAAAATTTGAAGGTAAACAACCCATCTTATTTTTAATATCCATCTGTTTAATTAAAAAATAAATAAATATAAAATCATCAGAGCAACAAATGTAATAATAGAGCAGCTTAAAATATTTAAGTTCCAAGGGTGATTCTTTCGACAGTTCTTTGGAGAAAACTACTGCATCTCTGAACTTCATTTTGGTCTTAAATGGAAAATCTTACCTCCAATTATACTTCCAAATATAAATGCCAAATAAATTATAATAGTGAAAATAAAAATCAAATAAATTATAACAAAAAACACTTAATATTCACCGGACGTCTTTGGGAATCCAAAAGATGAAATCCAATGGATGCAACACATTGTTCTTGTTCTTATTGGGATGTCCACAGTCGGTCAAATGCTAGATCTCCACTGGTAGAAACAAAGAAATTAATGGAATAGCTGGTCATCCAACCGCTTTTAATGTCCAAAGACTGCTTCAATCGTAGATGATAGTCACTTTTATGGCATAATAAAAGAAATTTAAATTATAATAAAATTTAAAATAAACATAAGTATAATTAACATTTTCGAGAATTATCTTCTCCCATCCCCATTTATAGAAATTAATAGGTTTCTTTGCTTTAATCATTTTTTAAATATTTATAATCAAATCTATTCTATAATAAGAACAAAGAATTGCATCCTAAAATTCATTTACTTGATTTCCATAGACTTCCGCTGGATATTAAGTGGTTTTTATTATAATCAATGTATTTAATTTTGATTTTTACTCTTCTTCTTCCTTAGCTTCTCCCATTCGCATGAGGTCGCTGTTGTTATATTTGATTTGGCATTTGATGTTTACGGCTGGAAGCCCTTCCTGTCGCCAACCTTTCGAGAGGAAATGTTAGAAAGAGGACAAACACAAACATCCATGCCCTCGGCGGGATTCAAACCCGCGGCTCGCTGGTGCCGAGAACGATAAGACCTGCGCCTTATCGCTCTCGGCCACCGAGCCGGCTCATTTGATTTTGATTTTTACTATTATAATTTATTTGGCACTTATATTTGGAGGTATCAAACTAAATAATAAAAAAAAATTAATTTTTTAATATTTTAAAATTTAACTTTAGGAAACTGTAAAATTCTTAATTTTAACTGTAAAAACAATCATTATTGAATAAATGAATATTTATAATAATAAAAATAAGAAAATAATATTTTTATAATAATAATGAGTCTATTATCGTTTGAATAAACGAATAATGATAATAATTATAAATCCATTATTTATAGAATAAAAAAAATAAAAAAGTCAAAGATGTTATCTGGAGCTCAAAAGATTCATTGGAGGCGTCACTTATCCATTAGGTGGCCTAGAATAATTTGCAAAAAGATTACATCAGAAACAGAAGAACCTCCCTCATCTGTTCATGATTACATGAAATAAATTGCAATAGGGTGAAAATATAAATAGCGAAATGATCAGAGCTGAGAATGAGAAGAGAATGCTTGGGGGGTGGGGAGGAGGGAGAAACTCAATAACCAATATACGGATCTAGTAACTTTTGATTGGAAATAGAGATTTTCTTGACTTGCAGATCGTCGACGCCATTCATAATGTTCATTCTATCCCATATTAGCTGCTCGAAACTAAGATAAAAGTGCTTAAATTTGCATTTCTCCATTATGCGATGGAAATCCGCTATGTTGCTTGTTTTGCTGAGGAAAAAAAGCTGCATCATTTCCTTTGTATTGAACAGAAGGCATTCCAGGTTGTACTGTACGTAGCCACTGCGTATTTTTTAATACTGTACTGAGTATAGCCAAGGCCTATATCCATAGTAGTATATCCATATCCATGCATAATATGATTTTTTATTCACAATATTCCTCACATTAAAATATTACAATAATATATTTTAGCTTTATTAAGCTAAACTGACTTTTTGAGGGAGAATCATTTTGTATTACTAGAGTTTAAATAATTAGACGATGGTTTTAGTAATGGAGAGTTATCAGTAAACAAAAACAAAGGCCTGCTTCTGAAAACCGTGGACAGAGGACGCAGTATCTGCACGGTATAAAGCCTCAGCTTTCTAGAACTGCCAGGCCTGAACATAGAAAAGATAAAACATTATGTCGAACTGGTAGTGCTCGAAGCCAGTGAGAAATACAAGGCCCTGACGCGGAAAAAACACCTAACCATACATTCCGACCACGGTCTTTTAATCCCCTGGTCTGTTCACACGCGCAAATTCCGTTGTTGTAGTCAACAATGGGATTGCTGTATTTATGGTAGAAGCGCTTGTAGTCCCCTCTATTGCTAAATTATATTGTTAAGTTTGAGATGTAGCCAAATTCACGCAATAGAGGGGACTATAAGCGCTTCTTCCATAAATACAGCAATCCCATTGTTGACTAAAACAATCGTATTTGCGCATCTGAACAGACCAGTGGATTAAAAGACCGTGATTCCGACTATCAATTCAAAGTTCATTGTTTCCAACAAACGAAAAAATTCTGATTGTTAAAATCCAAGATGGAAACATTTGTACTCGGACTTTTATGGTCAGGTGACTTTTCCGCGTCAGGGCGTGACCACCGAGAGAGAAGGCCTCCGCAATGAAACTGAATACATTGTTGCATCACTTAGATAGTGCATTGTTATTCGTATTTCTACCAATAATAAGCCCTGAATTTGCACTATCTATGATGATGTAACAATGTATTCAATTTCATTGCGGAGGCCTTCTCTCTCGGTGGTCACGGTCAGGGCAACACCAGAGACAAATGAAAGAAAGAGACTGGCAGTGCCCTATTCATTTTGCTGAGCTCTACTGGTGCCACCGGAAATGCAGCATTCGCCATGTTCTCCAAAAACGTAACGCGGCGTATATTCTCAATGTAATTTCAGCTGTTTTTGTAGATGATTTCTGGAGGTATTAGTAAGCATAACCTGTTTTCTGAGTTTTTTAAAAAAACTTTATTGCATTAACTAACGATAACGTATACTTTTAATGACTCCAAATAGCTGATTCAATGCCTAACGAATTTTTAAAAGACAAATATTTTAAAATTTTATATTAAAAGAAAAGGAAGAAATAATTCTCAGTTCAATAAAATAATCAATTTATTAATCCACATATTGTAATAAGCAATTAACTAATACTACAATTACTTGTGAACTGAAGTATAGGATCTTTTTAAAAAACGATTTGACCAATATGTATGAGAAAGTGGTCCAGTTAGTTATTAGAAGGAGAGATTATAATTAGTACATCTCGTACAAATCAGCAATAATTTGGATTATAATTAATGAACTGTATATTTTATTTACTTTCAAATTAGAATTTATAAAGGAGAATTTTCCTAGTTAATTGTATAATCGCTTCCTCCTTTTCCGTTTAAACTATTTTTTTAAATTTATGTTTAAGAATAACTTTATTTATCACCAAATAACACTTTATTAGATGGCCCGATTTGGATGATTATTTATTTTTTGTTTACTAGAGCAAGTTTTTCTGGTGGTCTCCCAATAAATTCATCCAAATACCTTAGGTAGATATTAGAAAAAGTAATTGTTTGCGATTGCTTCGGTGACTCAGTGGTTGCGTGATGGCCTCTGATGCCCGAGAAGGCAAGTTCGACCCCGGCCGAGGACGACGAGGATTTTTTTCAGGGGGAAAATCCTGAGATCACCACTTCCTTCGGAAAGGAAGTAAAGCTGTTGGTCCCGTGTAGTCGTTTGCCGGCTGTACGTTAAAGAACTCTTGCGAGGCAAAATTTGCGGCCCCTATAACGCTGTCCTGAAATGACGAAAGCAGTTGAAAAGGACGTTATTACCAAACAAACCAAACCAAACCAAACCTAAAAAATTGATTCACATGCATTGCTCGGGCGATCAGCTGTTTCTTGCCATTCCCAATATGGCGGCGCGAAGGCACCACTAGAGGGGAGGTTACTGCTAGTCTCTTTCTTTCATTTGTCTCTGGGCAACACTAACTAAGGCGCATTCGGCATCGCGCAGAAAGTGCAGGGTTGTGACGTAGGCCTGTTTAGTCTGTGCAAAAAATGGACGTCATTTTTTCCGCAGATTTTTCACAAATGATTAACGCAAATCCTGCATTGTCGAATTTTACGGTGTAAAAACAAAGGCTTTAAATACCATAAAATGAAAGAATGCATAACGCAATGCGAATTAAACCGATTTGCACATTGTTGGCCGTGTCATCGTTGAGCTCGTGACTGAACTACAGAGTCTGCACGAAGTTTTTCGCTGTGCGTTTTGTGCACGTAGAACGTGTAGAATCTGCAATGAACAGAATGCAGCCTCTTATGACAAACAGATTCTGTGCAGAATATGCACTTTCTGCGCGATGCCGAATGCGCCTCTAGACAGAAGGCCTGATAACGGAAACGTCATACATGTACATTGTTACATCATCATTAGTCGACCAAGTTTAGGGCTTATTATTGGTAGAAATAGGATTAACAAGGGCAACACCACCTATAGATAACGCCTGGGCGCTGAAACGTAAGATAACATTGTTACACCACCTAGACAGAAGGCCTGCGCACAGGCACATCTTACATTGTTACGTCATGATCAAACGGCTAAATTTCGAGGTTATTATTGATAGAAATACGATTAATAATAACCGCTTTCGTGTGATGCAACAATGTATGACGTTTCTGTGCGCAGGCCTTCTGTCTAGGTGGCGTTGCCTCTACTCAAAGCATAAGCGCGAAAAATTCATATATTGTTACATCATCATACGGAGTCATGTTTAATCGTATTTCTGCCAATAATAAGCCCTAAATTATGACTCTGCATGATGATGATGTAACAAGGTACGAAATTTTCGCGCTCAGCCTTTGAGTAGAGGTGGTGTTGATACAGGTAACACCAGCTAAAGAGAAAGTCTGAGTGCGGAAACGTCATACATTGTTAAAACGTCATAAGTAGTCATCGTTAATCGCTTTTCTACCAATCTCAAGTAGTAGAAAGTTGCATCTCAATGTAAACAATCTCTGCACTCCCAGCCATGATTTGCACTGCAATTTCGCGTCTTGGGCAGTGTGACATCACTCCAACGTCACGAGACAACTTTCTATCTGTATTTAATATTCAATCAGTTGGAGATTTTCCTGAAAATTTGTGCATTTTTCACATTCATTTTGCTCAGCATTTAAAAAAAATTCCATCTCAGCTATATCATCTGCCAGCCTACAATTGCTGCCATTTTGTCTGAGTGAGCTGGTGTTGTCTATAGGAGGCCTTGGTATATTCCATCTACAGTGAAAAATAACCACAATTTGTTAGAATACTAACTTCCAAATCTATCACTTGAAAATATGAGAAACAACACATTTGTGCCCACTTATCGAACTACGACTTGAACATTTGCTACATATTAAGTGGACATTTTATATAAATCGGGACAAAACAGCCGGGACACAGGGCGAAAAATCGAGACATCTGGTCACCTTACTTTTTATAGACATGAATGTTATGAATGTTAAGGAAATTTGGGTTCTGGTATCCCCAACGATCAAGCATTTGCTGTTTAACATTTTCTTTTCCTTTATCAGAGCTCTAAATTTTGGAATGCTTGGAAGCCTCATTGGACATGAAATGGGCCATGCATTTGATTACGTAGGTGAGATAATTTTTAAATGTAGAACTATTTTAATATTTATAAGTATTTATAAATTTATTAATTTTAATAACTAATTATTGATAACCTTAAAACCTCAGATATCAAGAGAGTTAATTTATTAGGAGACTAGTTTATTGAGAGTTATAAAAAGACATTTTAAACAGGTATAAATATTTTATGAAGTCAAATTAGATATTTTTGTAAGAAAAAAATTTTAAAACAATAGATTTATTAAATTAATAAATTGGTTCAATAATTAGCTCCAATTGTTACGTAGTTTTTAGCATATTTTCGTAGAAAAGTGCTTATGTGATCGGCTTATTCTGTTGTCCATAGACAATTCCAACAATGCATTGCGTTGCAATAGATAGTGCGTGTATTGAATTACTGGAAGAGACGAATTATCCTTGCTTTGGGGAAAACGCATGATAAGCACATCGGTTCGGCTCTTGCGCGTGTTCTAAACGTTAATGAGATGGTGCGCGCGCAGGACACGTGATTGACGATTATTGAAAGGGAAGATCGGTCTCCAAATCAAAAAAATTTTTTTATTCGTAGGGAGCTTATTTTTTATTACGATAACTTGAAAACGAATTAACTTTTTCACACTCTGTTTTCACCAATCCATTAATATGGAACAGAGCGCGAACAAGTTCGAACGTGAATAGGTACGTGGTGCTCTAATGGTACCATAATGATACCCCCTTAAAAATTTCCTATAATCAGACATGGCATGTAATATATCAAACAAATCGTCATGAGGTGTCTTGAACGAATAAATAAGGGTAATTAGTGATAGCTGATATTGGACTAGTGGCACGTGTACGTGTAAGGATGTCTCATAAATGAATATCACGCGTAAATAATGATAGTGGGAATGGTTTAGTAGTACGTGTTTTAATGGTATCATATAAGTTTCAATGCTAAGATATGGTATATAATATATCAAACAACTCGTAACAATGTGCCATGAGTGAATATAACGAGTAAATAATGATAGTAGGAATTGGTTTAGTAGCACGTGTCCTAATGGTGCACGCTATTCCAAAAGCGATTTCACTTGCTTGGCAGGAGTTGAGGTGAGTGAAGTTGATCGGTTATAAAGTCTAGTAGTTTGAACGAACATCGTAGAAGCTTAAAATGGACTTGGCCGTCCAGAGTAGGAATAGGGATGAGGTTTATGACTGGTGTGGGCGAATTACAGTACTTTTAAATGGAAAGATTATTCGCTGCTTTTTATTTCAGTAAGATAGATTTTGCACTTACTAAAAGCAAAGCAATAAATATTTAAGAATATCTCAAGAATGTTCGATGAGGGTTTATCCTACAACAAACTTCAGATGTTTAAATTATTGATGAAAATAGGAACGAAAATTCCAGAGCCATAGGAAGGTTCCCGGTTCGAATCCAGGCTGTGGAATTTTCTTTCCAAATTCATCAATAACTATTTAATTAATTTATTTATTTTTTTCTATATTTCGAACATTGATATTTTTACTTATTACTTTTTAAATTCTGTAATATTTTGATACCGAAATTGTTCATGCCGCCTTTTATTATGCTTGAACAATTTTATTAGATAACAAAAGCCATTACGATATACCCTATAGTAAACAGCCTATAGTATAATGCATAACTATATGCTTTTTTATTATTACACACTTTTATCGAACTATACTCATACGTAAAGTCGGCGACAATGCATGAATCAAAAAAAAAAAAGTTGTTGTTTTCCCCTAGTGTTGTTTTTAGAAAAAGTTTTTCATGCACTTGTTTAAATCAGTACTAACAAAATACAACCTGCATTCCATTAACTTATAAAGTTTAATATATTTAATTTTTAATCCAAATAAGTGTAGAAGGAATATTAGGTTTTACATGGTATTTATGAATTGAAATTTTAAAAAAAACTAGGTTTTCACATAGTTTTTGTGCTGCTTAAATTGACTTTCAGTGATCCATTTAATTTAATGTGGATAAGGTAATTTGTAGAACAGTGAAAGTATAACTGAAGGTAATTTGAATAAGAATAACCAAGAAACTAAACAAGTTTGAAAAACAAATGTCATTGAATCTCCCTCATGAAATAAAAAAAAAGTTTCCCAAATGAATAATCAAAAATTAAGCAATAAATTTGGTAATCTAGAACTTTTATTTCCAATTATTTGAGATCGTTCACAGTTCGCCCTTATTCAAATTCATCGTCTGTGAAATGAACCTATAAAAATTAGTTGTAATTAATCTGCTATCATTTGTACATACATATTACTGATTATGAAAGAAGAAAAAAGAAAATAAAAGAATGAAGGTTGAAAGAAATTATGAAATCAATGGTGGTATGAAAGAATGTTTACCTCACAAAGAGCATCCTTCACAGAGTTATAATCTTTGTTTCGTACTCTTCTATTTATCATATAAAGCCATTCTTTTCGTCTCTTCTGATCGTTCTTCCCAGTTGGAATACAAAACATTAATTTGCTTTTTCCACTGGAATATGGGCGGTTTATCGCACAACAATTTGCCATAATGATTAGGTGCCCGGATAAAGCGAAAGCTAGGTCGCTAAACATTAGAGAAATTCTTATTTTATAATAATCTAATACCGTTAGGAGTTGTTTGTATTAATAAACAAAGTTCTTCTAAGTTTGTTTATTAACTGAAATTTACTGTTTTTTGATCAAAAATCCATTAAAATCGCAACTGCTCCTTAGTAAATTTCAAAACTCACTGAGACACATAAAACCATTCACGCGGAAAAACTCCAACTGGCTGTGTTATAGTCACCTGATACCGAGGAGCCAATGAGACGTCATGCGGCCAGTTCACTCGAATGCAGTACTCTTTCTTATACACCCATACCTCGTTATACGTACTTTTCGATTTACGTAATTTTCAAATTATGGCACGAATTCGTTTTACGTACCCAATATTTCGTCACACGACCAACGAGATTAAATAAAGAGTAGAGTGGAAATACACTGATCATCAGCGCCAACACTATGACCTCAACTATCATTTAGCTTCAAGCAGGTCGTCATTATTTCCACTCTAATAAATTAATTTAGGCTATATATTTCCGATTTTTGTTTCATATGCATTATTATGTTTATGAAGAAATAAAAATAATAAACTAAAGACTATAAAAAATAAATATAACTGTGCTGTATTATTTCATAAAAAAAAAAACTGAAACAGATTCAATTTAATTTGTATATGTTTGTATCAAAATTATTGATGTGCATTGTCAAAGCGTTATCACGGAAATTTATTTTTAAAAAAGTATAGTAGTGACCTCTGATGAGAGATACATAATAAAATATCTCACGTTTTTCCATTGCCTCGATTCTACTGACCCTGAAAAGTACGTATTCGTTATGCGGATATTCGAGTTACGTACCAAGTTTTTGGAACCAATCAGTACGTATAACGAGGTATAGGTGTATAGTGACTCCATTGCCTTTTAGAAATCCTGTATGTATAAGAGATACGACAACAAAATCACATGGGCGCCATTTTGTGCTAAACACACAAATGACTTCCTTTTTATGACGGCTTGGCAAACACCAAGTTCAACAAGTTAATAACTCAGGTTCCGTAAGGCCTAGATTAATGAAATTTGGAGAAATAACAGGATACTTAAGACTGTGTATACCGTTAAAATTTGATCTAATTCTAACAAGTAGTTTCCGAGTTACTCATTCAACATCATAACACGTGCTCACTTGTGAGTACTAACTAGCACTTGTTACAATTTTGACTGTGTAACTCGGAAACTACTCGTTAGAATTAGATCAAATTTTAACGGTATACGCAGTCTTATGTACCCTGTTATTTCTCCAAATTTCATTAATCTAGGCCTTACGAAACCTGAGTTATTAACTTGTTGAACTTGGTGTTTGCATTTTTATTTCTGTTCATATCTCAGTTATCGTTCAAATTCGGACCCATGTTCATAGGACGTTTTGTGTTTATCTTAACCTCTATAATACCCCCTTTAGGTATTTTACATTCGATGTAAATCACCCTGTATTATGGTATTTTTATTATCAAATACGTGAGGATGACTACACAAACTCATTCTAAACGTAAAACTGATAGTTTTCAAACACCGCTGATAGTTGGCAGCATTGCATATTGCAACAGGCCTATATCTACAATCACGTGCACCTCCGCTGTTTTGAATGCCACTCCTCTCTTTTTTTAGAATGGCGCTCGCGCTTAAAGACAGGCACAAAAGGACCAGTGAACAAAAGCAGCAAAAGAAATGGTAAAAAAGGATTGCAATGCAAAATAAAATACATAAACATTAAAAGACAACAGTAATAATAAAACAACGGTAAATTGAAAGATAGAGAAAGTGCTGCTCAGCAGAACGAGAGAAAAAAGATGTCACCCAACTTAACAAAAAGTTTTCTCACCTTCTCGATCGCTTCCTTTGTTCGAACAATTTTTGGACGTCTCATGTGTTCTTCGTCTTTTAGCTCTCCCGGCCATCACGAAATCTAGCGAACCGATAGTTTCCTTAGCGGTTTTTCCAAGTTTAAAACAGGACTTAATGTTTGCCCTTTCTTCCATGTTTAAATATTGGAACGTCAACTAATGACTGTGTGCGGTTGAAGCACGAGAATATATAGGCGCGCGCAACTGTATTTTGCAACATGTACACACAGCAATAAGGATAGTTTAAAGATCGAAAACAGCATCTTTCTTGAACACGTTCAAAGTACAGTAGCATCAGTCTCGTTTATTAATTGACGAACTGTGTACATTACCAAAAAACGAAGCAAACCTCCCAAGATTTGAAAAACTGCTAATATTTCTGCTCGAATGCCCCTATTTCTCTGCTCGAATGGTTGTAAAATTACAAATATCTTGGAGCTGTGATCGATGCCAAGCTCAGTTGGAGTGATCATTTAATATACTATACCAGTGGCTCTCAGCCTTTATACAATCTCGTACCACTAAAACAAATACCTGCGTTCATTATTCAAAACTGTCTACAATCAACGTATCCGGAAATGATCTTTTACATTATGTCTTAGTCCAGAGGTTGTAGTGTATATGTGCTATTTGGTGAGAGAATCCCTATCAGGTGTTGCTTTAACAAAATGCGTAACAAAACAACTGATTGAGCATTGCTAACAACCCTTTCCAAGTACCACCAGTTAACCACTTGTGTACCCCAGTCGTATACATATTACGGGTTGAAAACCGCTGTCGTATATGATTAATAAGGCTAAAAAGACAAAATTTAATCTAACTGCACTTTTATCCTTGGAATGTATAGCAAACTTTTGTTATACAGAATGGTTCATTCTGCTGTATGCTATGCCGGCCTGAGCTACACCGTGTAAGTCCAGATGGAAAGACTTCCAAACATTTCAAAACGTTACTGTGAGCCATTGCCCAACTTGACAGAACTACAAATAATTATTCCATAGCTGACAATCTCTGCATATCTCACATTGATAACTACTTCCAGGAGTCCTTGAGGAAATTGATATCAGAAATGAAGAACCGTATCAATCCTCTGGTTGATGACATACTGGAACACCCGCTCAGTGATAGAAAGTTCCTCAGACATCACAGGCCACGTCACATCCTGGACGTCAACTTCGACGACATTAAAAAGGCTATTTTTCCATATTACTGGATCTCCTATACCCTATCTCAGCTTCAGTTGAGAATGACATCACGGACATAGTGCACAACACAATATCCTTCCGCCGTTAGACTAGTACCATAGACCGTTAGACCGTCCTACAGTCGTGTGGCTTCTCGAAAGTAAAGTAGTCGAATGGTATCTGTCAGATATCATTTTTTAAAATTAATGTTTAAGATATTTTAACCCTCTTCGTGGAAACTCGGCTCATCTTTCATTTCTGACGCATCTCTTTCACGTTCTTCATGTAGGAACCAGATGCCATTTTACAATCAAATAATCTCGACTACAGACTGACTTCATTTATTTATTTTTTTTTAATTTCGTCAAATGGCTTTTTCATCCGCCGACTGTTTATTATATCGAGGAGAAAAATATGAAATACGACTGCAGAAAGAATTTTGAACTTTTTAAATAGAAAATTATTCGAACTATTTGTTCATGCGGACGAACTGTGACCGCTTCACTCGTGACGTCACTCTCAACTAAAGCTGAGACAGGGTATAGTTCCCCCTTGTCCCCTCATCAATTTGCAATATGCTTTTGTCATGATCAAAAATATGAGTATGCAGTGGAAGCAAATGACAGAGCAGGCATAAATATAAATGAAACAAGTAAAAGATTTATTCAAAACAAAACTTAGGGTAGCTATACTTAATGCTAGGAATAATTAATAATAAATGTAACTAATTAAATTATGAGCAGATATTTTTCTCACTCAAAGAAAATAAACATCAAATTTCATTGGCATATTAAATACACAATTCGGGGATCACAAATTCGGTAGAAAATATACTGCGTGAAAACGTGGCACTATTTGAGTAAGCCGACACACAGTAGCACAAATGATAATTTATTATTATAACACATAGGTGACTCGTTGCACATCGGTACACACACATGCACTAAGCGATGAAACTCAGCGACGAAACCAACAAGGCAAGTCTGAGCTCCCGATGGGCAGAACAATTTTAGGTTGATGACGTCATTTACGAACGGCACCTTTGGAGCGCACACTTATGTCCTACGGAGTAGCAGACAAGAAAATGGGGATAAATTAGAAGGCTGAGTGTTCAGATACCATAAATGCGTGTAACTATACATATGAAATGTCTCCACGCTATCGTTCGCTCGTCCCCACTTGTTCAGACGTTTTGAAGGCACGTACAAAGTAGAAAAGCAATAATGGCGGAATGGAATTAGTTTACTGACGTTCTCGCACCAATACGAAGCCGAGGCTTTCCATTAGATAGGCTCGTAACCCACTAGGCCAGAGTCCACGGATGCATTCCTTCCTATAGGCGTGCAAGTTGCCAAGCTCGTAGAAAACGTGCTCATAATAACTCCGCTTGGAAATAATGGCGATACGGGCGGATACTAAATTGCTGATCCTGCAGGTCTGCACTTGGGTATGAGAAATGAGAGTCCAGGTATGAAGGGAGTTGGACAAGCAAAGTTCACTAACCTTGACGGTAGAAACCCGGGAACAAATTGCTGCTACCGCGGTCGCACTACATGTTCGACCGTTTGCCGAGCCAATGTTTCCTGAAGAAGCTCCGCTCGCTTTCTCCGCGTCATCAAAGGCTTTCTTGCCGAGCTCTTCGCTGAACGAGGGAACCTCTCCTTCACTTTTCCTCTTCGCTTCAGTTTTTTTAATGTTCATAACAATAGCTGACTCTCCCGTTCTCCATTTACATGACTCTCGCCGTCCTCGTCTCCAAGCCTCCTTTTTCCGCTCTTTCCACGTGTCATCTGTCCTTTTTAATTTTCGCGCATCTCCAAACTTGTTCTTCTGCGCACTTCTCATGTTCTCGTTTTCCCCACGTTTTTTGTGACGATCGTCATGACACCTCATCCACTCACTAGCTGGATGATGACGTGATAAATGCAACGGGTGTCATGACGACATTGATTGTCCATGGAATTACCGATGTCCGAATTCCGTGACACACTCGCGGGGCCCGAACACAGCGAAGCTAGTGAATAAATGGCCATGACCCAACGAACTTGAACGAATCCTCTCTTTGTCACCACTCTGGCCTTTCGTAGAGGCTGCGTCTCCTTTTGCTGCCTTGGACCAAACGCCTTTTCATCTTTCTTCAAAGAACCGCTCTATAAGTTTGGAGCACCGGTATAAATTTGCTTCGGGCTCCCATGTAGGGGCATCATAGCCCACCCACTTCACAAGAAACTTGCGTTGAGGCTTTTTGTCTTTAACGTCCAATAGTGTCTCCACTTTATAAACGTCCTTATAATCTGGATCTCAAAAAGGAGCAATGGAATATCTTATTGCGGCACCTCCATTTAGGAGGAATTACAAGCTGCGCTGACACTTCGTTAATGATATGCTTAATCTTGAAAGGTCCAACATACTTGGAAAATAATTTTTCCCCAATCGCATTCTTGGTAGTAACCAGGACGCCCTCACCAGCACTTTTTCGCCAACCTTGAGTTGAAAGCTCGTATGTCTTTTATTGTAACCTTTGATATATCTGGCATTAGCCCTATTAATCTTTTTTCTGGCTATTTGAAGCAATTTAAACTGATGACTCAAAAATTCTGGGAGAGAGCGCTTCCTTTCGGCAAATTTGTTAATTGTTGGGGGAATAATAATATTCCGACCTAGATTGAGATAGAAGAGTGAATACCCCGTAGTTTCGGAGATTGAGCTATTGATGGCTATCTTGGTAGTGGTTAAGTACAAGTCCCAGTCGTTACGTTCTAGATTTAGATAATGTTGAAGTATCTGGATCATATTTTGGTTAGTCCGCTTGGACTGTCCATCCGTTTGAGGGTGGTAGGCCGATGCGAAGTTTAGTGATGTTCCCAATATCTTGAAGATATTATGCCACAACTCCGATATGAAGCGCACATCCCGATCAGAAATGATGACCGAAGGAAATCCATGAATCTTGCAGATATGTTGTACCAATAACTTGGCAGTCCCTTCGGCTGTTATCGTAGAGGTACAGGGGAATAACCTCACCCTCTTAGTGAGCTTGTCCGTAACTGTTAGAATGGCATCGAATCCTTGACTGGTCAGAGGAAGTGGAAGGACGAAATCCAAACAAATCGTATGCCACCGATACGGAGTTGTATCGAGCACTTGGAGGTCTCCAAAAGGCTTTTGCCGGGGCACTTTGTTCTTCTGGCACTTGACGCATTCGTTGATAACCTTTCTTATGTCACTGGCCATATTCCTCCAGAATTATACTTGTCATATTTTTTTCAAAGTTTTTGCCACCCCGGGATGACCCGCTGTAGGATCACTGTGCATAGTCCTCATTACAGCACCAATAACTTCCTTGGTACTGGGCAACACTAATCTGGTGCCAGTTTTCGATTTTTGGTATAGTAGTCCATCAAGCCAGTATTAAGGCTCTCTGGTTTCTGCTTTTAACTTCTTCGTGAAGGTGCAGTTATCATAATGCTTTTTACTAGGTCCTGCAGACTCACATTAGGGCAATCTTGAACTTGTGCTGTAGTCACTGCGAAAAGCTGATTGTCGTCCTTTTTTTCTAACGACTCATTAGTCTCTTCCTCCGAGCTTCTGGGCTCCTATGTAGCAGCTGGTTCTCTTATAGTTCCACTAACATCCTCCTCGCTACCTAGAATGATTTTATCAGCAGGGAAAGGATTCACAGTTTCTTGTTTGGCAAATCCTGTGATGAAATTAACTGATGCTTGACGAGACTGATTGGATTAGGTTGATCGCCCTTTACCTTGTATTGCCTGCGCCGTTTGCTGCATAACGATGTTTATACAGAAATAATTGCCGAAACTGTGGATATCGACGTATAAATAATGGAAAATACGATGTTTATGTTGTTGACCCCCACAGGAATTAACTGACGGAGGTTCTCGGGAAAAGTTCCTCGGTAAAGTTCTGCCTTACATTTTTCGCTGCACGTCGGTACCTGTCGGATGAGCGTTGCGAAGCACTGATTGAAGAAATCGATGCTGCCTTTATACCGGGTATTGGCCAGTCCCTTTAATATCTGCTTCTCTAACTTTGCTTGCTCGGACAAACCCTTTCTTGCCATCTTGACGGAGTCACCACTTTGCATTCTCTACTGATGAACCAACCTGCACTTAGCACACAATCGTATCACTTCACAAAACACACTGATGCACCAACTTGACAAACACTAAATCACAGGTACTGGTATGTGCGACGACACCCCAGTAACCATTAACTATTATTATATCTTTGAATAAGATTTTTTTTTCTTTTTTTTCTGCACAAACATTCACATAGGATAACACTTATATCTACTCGCACTACGCCATTTCACCAATACAGTAGCACTCTGGCACACAGAACATACAGCAATAATTGGATGTTGCCCAATTTCAAAAAAAAAATGACACTTCAATACTCTGTAGAATTCGAACACAGTACCACACCACAGGGAAAAACAAGATAAATTAAGTGTACACACTGTTATGCAAGCTTGCAGAATAATAATAAGACTGAGTACCAGCAGAGACCACCTCATCATTGCTCTGCTAACACATACTCGTACGTAACTTTGTAAGGTAATGAACTCACTGAGCACCAGCAGAGGTCACCTCGTCACCGCTCTGCTAACACGTACTATGCCGCTTCTGTCATGATCAAAAATATGAGTATGCAGTGGAAGCAAATGACAGAGCAGGCGTAAATATAAATGAAACAAATAAAAAATTTATTCAAAACAAAACTTAGAGTAGCTATCCTTAATGCTAGGAATAATTAATAATAAATGTAACTAATTAAATTATGAGCGGGTATTTTTCTCACTCACAGAAAATAAACATCAAATTTCATTGGCATATTAAATACACAATTCGGGGATCACAAATTCGGTAGAATATATACTACGTAAAAACATGGCACCATTTGAGTAAGCCGACACACAGTAGCACAAGTGATAATTTATTATTATAACACGTAGATGACTCGTTGCATATCGGTACACACACCTGCACCCAGCGACAAAACTCAGCGACGAAACCAACAAGGCAAGGCTGAGCTCCCGATGGGCAGAACAATTTTAGGTTGATGACGTCATTTACGAACGGCACCTTTGGAGCGCACACTTATGTCCTACGGAGTAGCAGACAAGAAAATGGGGATAAATTAGAAGGTTGAGTGTTCAGATACCATAAATGCGTATAACTATACATATGAAATGTCTCCACGCTATCGTTCACTCGTCCCCACTTGTTCAGACGTTTTGAAGGCACGTACAAAGTAGAAAAGCAATAATGGCGGAATGGAATTACTTTACTGACGTTCTCGCACCAATACGAAGCCAAGGCTTTCCATTAGATAGGCTCGTAACCCACTAGGCCAGAGTCCACGGATGCATTCCTTCCTATAGGCGTGCAAGTTGCCGAGCTCGTAGAAAACGTGCTCATAATTACTCCGCTTGGAAATAAAGGCGATACGGGCGGATACTAAATTGCTGATCCTGCAGGTCTGCACTTGGGTATGAGAAATGAGAGTCCAGGTATGAAGGGAGTTGGACAAGCAAAGTTCACTAACCTTGACGGTAGAAACCCGGGAACAAATTGCTGCTACCGCGGTCGCACTACATGTTCGACCGTTTGCCGAGCCAATGTTTCCTGAAGAAGCTCCGCTCGCTTTCTCCGTGTCGTCGAAGGCTTTCCTGCGGAGCTCTCCACTGAACGAGGGAACCGCTCCTTCACTTTCCCTCTTCGCTTCAGCTTTTTCAATGTTCATAACAATAGCCGATTCTCCCGTTCTCCATTTACATGACTCTCGCCGTCCTCGTCTCCAAGCCTCCTTTTTCCGCTCTTTCCACGTGTCATCTGTCCTTTTTAATTTTCGCGCATCTCTAAACTTGTTCCTCTGCGCACTTCTCGTGTTCTCGTTTTCCCCACGTTTTTTGTGATGATCGTCATGACGCCTCATCCGGTCGCTAGCTGGATGATGACGTGAATAAATGCAACGGGTGTCATGACGACATTGATTGTCCATGGAATTACCGATGTCCGAATTCCGTGACAGCTTTCCCGTTGTAACGTGTAAATTGCAGAGTAGAACGAGTTACGCAGTGGAATTTAAGCAAAACACGTAGACAGGGTAAGGTTAAATAAAATATAAATTTAATAAATGGCAAGTCAAAACAATAAGAATGGATGAGTTCAAAATAAGCTAAAGTATACGGATAATGAGCTAATACCCAGCTCAAAAACAAATAAGGTTGTCAGAAGTAAATTGTAACCAAATAAATGAACAGCCTGAAATTAAAAAGTCAGACAAGTTACAATCTGGTAACCAAGCTAAATCTAAAAACCATAATCTTACAAGCTAAGATACCATCTTCACTTGAGTTTGCAAATTACAAACGAAATTCAAAGAACCTCCGCAAAAGTATAATCATACAATAACTAACCGGCTTGACCGGCCGTCTACAAAAATACACAAAATCCAAATATTTCAACGGATAAGCTAAAAGCTAACACTTGCTTAAATACACAAAAATAACAAGAAAGGATTAATAAATACAATTCTTATTCTCTATAGCAAGATTTACAAAAATCCTTAATTTGCTACTGACTTTCAAACCTCAGAACAAGTCTGGGAAAATGGCCTCACAGCTTACGCTGGCCAGCGGCTGGATTCGAACCCGCGGTTGTTCGTTTCCAGCGCGGCACCATACCCGGTTGGTCACCCGAGCTTAATTTGCTACTAGATCACTTAGTCTAAAGCATATGACAAACTAGACAAATAAGAGCAAAGCACTCTTTACTTAACCAAATTTACATTTAGCATCAGGCATGGACTCCTACGAGCGTTATGCCTGATCCAAGACGTAAAACTTAACAAGATTCATAACTACGGCTGGAATTCGAAGCAAAACACATATCACTATAAATTTGTTACGAGATACAATACCAGCCAAACAACATAACACAAAGTTCAGTCAGTCTTATTGGAATTTAAGGAATAAGTCCAAAGTGCACAGTAATGCAAATAAACACATAGTCAAAGTCCACTCGGAATTTAACACAGGTACCGAGCCTTCACAACATATCTTCCATGAGAAATGTCTTATCCAATAAAATTTACACTATTAGTTGCTAACATTAGCACGCCGCGTGGGCAAACACTAAAAGAAAAGAGTAGATTACGTAACTGACCGAAATTACATAACTAAGTTAACGCTCCTATCCAATTTTTGGTCACAAATGTTTGGCAATGACTTTACATCTTTTCTTTTTGTTAAGGCACGAGCGTAAAGCTCCACAAGACAATAAATATTTTACTCAACTTAGGTAAGCAAACCCGTACTGCGCCGTGATATAGGCGCTCAAACCCGCTGGAAAACGGCCTTGTATCGTCGAGCGCCCGTCGAACTCTCTGCCGTAAAAGTCGCTCATCACTTGCGACCAGATACGGGGGTCACAACCCATTAACGTGGAAGTACTTACGTAGCAAGTTGTTGAGATGGCGAGCGTCCTGCTCAACGTAACTCTCGGGAATCCTTCATACGGTCTCGTACTAGCTGAAGCACTGCTATTACCGGGATGACTCGTCAGTAGAATCGCCGCCTGCGGGGCTTCACCGCCGAACACGCCTCGTCTCGTCGTAATGCACTCACGACTCCGTGTTTGGTTGCCTTCGCCCGGGTGAGGCTCCGTGCGTTCTCCGCTTTCACTTGCGACGACGTAGAGTCCTTTCGCCTCTGGACTCAAGCTGCCTTCTTTACGTCCATTCGGCACCGTCGTCTGGGTCACTCTCTTCTTCCTTGGCGAAATCTCCCGCCAAGAAAGCTCTGATCGTCCGTCACCACGCTTCTCCGGGATTCCATTGGTTGATCCGTGTTGAATGGTATAACGACACTGTCTGCCCCGCTCCTCCCCCGCCTTCGAACGGGTGAATATGCGTGAGCGGTAATAGCAGGCAGTGTCGCGGGAAATCACCTTTGAATTCGATTTCCGTGACACCCGTCCTGGCTTCATCTGGCTTCCTTCTTACTTCAGTATACTTCCTGGGGGAGAATGGCAATGTAAACGTTGCTTCCGGACCACTCGTATTGTCTTATTCTTCCGTGAGCTCTTCGATTGTCGATTGTTGTTGTATTAAGTTCAGTATTGTACTATCCGTCTTGGCTGGGCCACAATTTGCAAGACGAGATGGAAAGAACTCCCACATTTTCTGAACATCATTATCAGGATATAGCACAAATGGTTTGGAGAATTGCTCGCAATTACTCTGGCATAACGACTTCAACATTACTATCATTGTAAACAAGCAGGCCCAGCAATGCTTCGCTATTATTATACAGGGTGATTACAAAAGAACTTCACACTTTTAAAAATTTATTACATCAAAGCTATTCAGAATATAGACACACCACATACGGATTCTTAAAGAAAAACTCTTGAAGTTTATTGTGACACAGTTAAAGATGTTCAATATGCCCCCCTGTAGTCGAATTCGTCCCAAAGCCGCATTAACATGTCTCCATCAATCCCACGTATCGCTACCGTAATGCGTTCTTTCAGCTCGTCTAGGTCACGGGGAAGGGATAGGGTGAAGACCTTCTGTCCCCCTTAAAAAGAAATCACAAGGTGTGAGGTCGGGGCTCTGCGGTGGCCACTTTGCAATTCCAGGTTATTGTTTGCTTGACGATGTCATTTTTCCAAATTATTGATTTGACTGGTT
Source organism: Rhysida immarginata (assembly GCA_023313115.1). Lineage (NCBI taxonomy): Eukaryota > Metazoa > Arthropoda > Chilopoda > Scolopendromorpha > Scolopendridae > Rhysida > Rhysida immarginata. Next base: position 307,701 of record JAHWFO010020124.1, read on the forward strand.
TTCCTGTATGTTGCCAGTATTAATGGTGTGATTCTATCAGACAATCGTCAATAAAATTATCTTCTATTAAGAGGAGTTCTCTTTTTTCATATTATAGATGACCTTTCTGGATACATCAGGTTTCTCTTCTTGTTTAATGTATTTCCTTTGGCTTATGTTTATTTCAGATTTGATTTTAGTTACATTCGAACTACACAACACTATAAGATTTTCTATCTCTCTTGTCTTGCTGAAAGATGACTGCATGGTGGTTGAAATATGTAATATATACAAGCTAATAAAGCACCTTTGTTGATAGTGTTATAACAGTAAAATTCATTTTTAGGATTCGCTATAGATGATAAAAATTATTAGAACGCGATCAGTAATTCTTGATATTTAAGTATCTCCTAGAAAGACAGTTTAGCAAATAAAAAGCTATCTCTTTTCAGGAAATCGGTACAACGAACGAGGTGAATTAGAAGAGTGGTGGAGCAATTCAACAGAAGAAGCCTTTCTTAAATTATCCAGCTGTTTCATCGATCAATACAACAACTACTGTCCTGAGGAACTACAAATGCCAGAGAAAAAGATTTGTGTAAAATATTATTTTCTTAAAAATTTATACTTATATTGTAATATAAATTCTTATCATTTCACCATTACTAACATTCAATTATATTGTAGTTTTATTAAATGTATTTTATCAAAAGTACATTGCTAAGAGACATTAACGGGATTATTTAAAAATCATCATAAAATGTTTTTTAAAAGAATCGGTCATAATTAGGGATGAACCGTTTTCACTAGAATATGCAAATAAGTCTTAAGATTAAATCCAAATTTTAATTCATATTTACTCCTTTTAACAACACCAAACGTTGCACTTTACAGATCGTTACAGGAGGTTTTAAACATGCGTCTAATTCTAAACATGTGTATGTAATTATGTAATATTTTTCTACATTGAGCTGCAAATCCTTTCAACTGTCTCAAAAAGACTCCAAGGATTTATATTGGTAATCTGGAAGTCAAATAATTTAGCTACATATGGAGTCACACTTTAACACAACCATTATGAGAGGAAAAACGAAATAAATTTGCATGGGTAGAAAACCAGTACAAAGCAAAAGAGGTTCCTGGCAGACAATCTGCATTAAGGCGCAACAATTTATTTGCGAATTCATGTTAGCTACACTACATGCAACTCTTATCTGCCTGAACCTTTTGTATAAATAATACTCAATAAAGTAATTGTTTTTATCATTTTTGAAGATTTGCGTTTAAGATTGACTGGAAATTTTTACCGAGACCGACTGATTCAAATTCTCTGTCTGAAACTTACTTGAAGTGTTACATTTTACGTCTAAATTGCCTATCAATTTTTTATTTACATTTGGTTCAAAGTTTTTCCAAATAATAATATGCGAATCGAGTTAAAATCTGGAGACAATTATTATAATATCTATTATTATTCAATGTACAAAGTGAGATAAATCATAGAAAGTTTTTAATTATTAGCTTATTAAGCTTATTATCTCGTGTAAATTCTGCTGAATTTTCACCGTAGATTCCAGGTTCAATAGCGCAAGCTGAAACAATTGCAGATAATATAGGACTAAAAGTTGCTTTTGAAGTAAGTTATCATTTCATAGTTTAAGAAGAAGCTAATGAGCTTTCCGATACAATTAAGAGGATTGTTTCTTTATTAGTGACAACAGTGTTATTTATACACCTGGATATTTCTCTGGACTCGTACGCAGGTTAGGGTGGTACCCAACCTATCTCACATTAAATGGACTCGTCCATTCAACGCTCCACGCTTATGCTATGCAGCTAAGAAAAGAAATAGCGTCGTCTGTGAGAGACCGATCTAAATGCATGAAAAAAATTTAATTGCGATGGGTTCCGCACCATTTGAAAGAATTGCAGAAATGGCAACGATACAGTGCTGCGCAAATTCACTTGGAACGCTATGAGCGCAAACGGAAGGCTTTTCTACGCGTTATCATGACGATGAATGAGACATGGTTCCGATCATAAGAGCCCAAACTGAAACGTCGATGGAACGAATGGCGTCATTACGAGTCCTCACGAAAGTCCGAACTCCAGCCGTGTGAAGATGATTGTGATTTTGGTGTAGGACTGTGGCATCCGCTTCCGATGTTCCGAAGTTCTACAGGCGAGAGACCGTTCCATTCGCATCATTCAGAGAACAGACGCTGCTACAGGTGTACTATGGCTTCCAATCACCGGCAACGTGTTTAACACAATGCTGGGGATTACAGTGAGGGACTGTAGAGGTTTCATAGAGGTATCCCTTTTGTATTGGTTGTAATTAATAGTTGCCATTAATAAAGAACTAGCCCTCTTATATTATGAAATATTTACATATTCTAAAGGGGCTTTATTTTACTTGAAATTTTAAGGCTTATCAACTGTGGAAAGAATCCAGTGAAGAGGAACAAGAAAGCCTTCCTGGGATGGAGGAATATTCTCCCGAAAAGCTGTTCTTCATCGGTTTTAGCTACGTATGAAGTTCTTAGTTTCATAACAATTTTAGTTCAAACTGTTTTCACAAACAAAAACTGATAAATTTATTTAGTTTTGGATATTTTTGAAACTATCCTAAAATATACAGTGCTCCCACTATTAATGAAATGTTGGAAACCGTGAAAAAAAATTCTTTCTTTGTTCAGTGATTTTTATACGAAATGATATACAACAATAATATTAACTACTACACATTCATTACAGTAGAATAGGATAAGATTAAATACAATCGTGAAATTCACTTAGCTATTTTCTCTCAGATACAATGAAAATAAAACGTAACCATGGAAACCAAGATGGGTCTCATAGTTATCACACACTATCAAAATGCCAATTTACAGAACAACTAGTGGTTATTTTTACACCAAATTAAACCATAAACATCATTAAGTAGAACAAAATCATTTTAAACATTTCTGAGGGTTTTAATGAACAACGTCTAGAGAAAGCAAACAAAAGTGAAAAAAACACAACTTCGCTGTCTCATATTTTTAAACACATTTGATTTAATAACCAATAAAGTTTCCCTGTTTTCCAATAACTTTATAAATACGATCAACGACTGTGATTATTAATAGTTGAAGCTGTGTTTGCTGAATATTTTTCCAGTTGGAAATGATTGCAGCTTGTAATTGAGCTGTAGAATTGTACTGCTTGCCACCAGCATACGCAGTACATGCTAACACAGCCCAAACATTCTCCATTGGGTTCAAACGTGTGAAAGAGCAGGCCAATCCACTTGAACACCATTGTCCATAAACCACTGCAAGTCGTCTTGCCATTGTGAATTGGTGCATTGTTCTCTTGAAATTCAAAAATTGAGCCAGCATCACCTCTGCAACAGTTAGCAAATTGTTTTCGAGTAAATTTAGATAGGCAATGGCATTCAGTCTACCTTTGGGAAAGGCTAAATTTGTTTTCCTCTTGTATGAAAATGCACCCCCACCATTAAATAACCACCACCTTACTGTCGTTTGGAAAAGTTGTTTTCATCAGCCCAATAGTGTGCCCAACCATTTAGAGTCTAGACCATCCAAATTGAACTTTTTTTCATCACTAAAGATGACGTTCTGCCATTGATTTTATGTGAATATGCCTATATGAAGTCAATATTTAGTCAATATTCCTTCATATCAGCGTAAAGAGAAGAAGTTGATACCAGTGTCCGGTGCAAAAATAAAAATTTGGAGAGCATCCCCTTAGCGTTTTGTTTATTTTTGAGAGCAACTGAAATTCAACTCATTCTGTCGACGATATCTTTCTGAATTTTCACGATATTTTCTTGAGCTTTTTATAAGAGTAGCTGCATACATTTGGCTAATAAATTTTGCAAAAGACGTGTTGATAACGCTTGGGCATGTGCACTTAAACATTATTTAATAAAAATGCTCATATTTCATCAAATATTTAATATTTTTTCCATTCTGATTCCAGGGTGTTGTCTCTACTTTTGTTTGTCCAGTTTCCTTAAAATGGTATTGCATTGAGTTGAAAACCCTGCATGTTATAAACAAAAAACTTACGAAAACACTTCGATTTGTTTTAAAGAAATCTTTATATTCTCATGACTATACGTGCAATTCTCATATAAATGAACACAAATAAGTAAAAGAAGCGTCTTAATCATATGCTATAGCTACAACGCATTTCAAGCATTATCTTTTACAGGGTGATCCCAAACATCATTTTTTAGGTTCACTTTGTTGCTGGTCCCGAATTTGCCTTCGGGACAAAACATTCGCTGAAATATATGAGGTCTAACATGCTCTTTACACCCCTAAAGTTCATGTGTTCTTTGAATCGTTTATTGAAATTGCGGGTCGACAGGCCTATATAGTATTTATCGCAAAATCCAGAGTTTAATCTATAAACTCCGGAACGGGAGAAATTGTCGGTGTCTGTTTGGATGGGGGGATTAAGAGAGCGAAAGCATGGGGTCTCTTCACTCGGCCTCCAAGTTTCCTACCGCTCATCGACAACCACCCCTTTCAAAGTCATTACTCATTACTACTTGTTATTGTCGTCTCACTTGGATCGAGACAAATCCAACTATTTCGATGAGGAATAATTTATATAAATCAAGCTTCAGTGGGATGCAATTCTTCAAAATTTAATAGAAAGAACAATTACAGAAATCATAATTTTTTCAATGATGATTGAGACTAAAATTTCTTCGACCTTCAAAACAAAATCCAAAGGAACTATACAGCAACCAACCCCAACTTTGGCCTAACTGCTATTGGTTGAAGCCGAACAACGCTTTCCAAAGAAAATAATGAATGCGCAACAAGAGATAGTGCGCATGTCATTTGATTGTTGACTTTTTATTGGCTTAAAATAAGAGGAAAAAAACTAGCGGGAAAAACTCCACGAATGCGGTATTTGCCTGGAATGCGGTGCGACCCTGCCAAAATGGCTGAAACTTATGGTTTTGCTACAGTGGCTGGAATAGTTCGCTTCATGCTTCAACATTTGTTTACATCGGTGGCTCGTTGCTAGGCAATGAAGCCGCTTTCGTATTATTACGCATGGTGATGTGCCTGACCAATAGGAGTTAGGCCAAAGTTGGGGTTGGTCGCAGAAAATTTTATTCTTTTCTTTTGGTTTTCTTTATTGCTATTGCTTCATCAAATTTTGTAATTATTTGCGCAGCACATAGAAAATTCTAAATATTCTTTCCAAATATTCTTTTGCAGATGTGGTGTGAAAACATTCCCTCCGAGAACTGGCTGAAGACTTACCAGTATAACCCACATACGGCGCGACGGTTCAGGTAAATATTCCTTCTAATTCAGAGAATCTTATTTTTTTCTACTAAAAAAGGAGTACTTATTGTCCGCTTCCCACTGTAAGTAGGGCGGGGGGGGGGGGGGGGG
>JAHWFO010020124.1:313208-344735 GCA_023313115.1 Rhysida immarginata
AACCACATGCAAGTTAACAGCCAGGCTCCAGATGCTGCATTCCCTGCCTACCCTCCAGAAAGAAATATGATTAAAGAGCTGCCTACCCTACAAATCACAACAGCAACTCCTTGCTTGTCCTCTATTAATCGCCCGTTTGCCGTGTTTATTCTATTCTCGACTGAAATGAAGTCGGCCAACGTGCAGAATCAAATTGCCCCTAATTCTATTACTATGTCTGTGCATGGTACGTGCTATTACCTTCCCAGAATTTACTTGTAAGGCTTGCAAGGAATTTGTGAAACCCGCTTTAGATAAGGCTCTAAATAGGTGCTCTAACTTAGACTGACTTCGGCGCTCGTGGTGAGAGGTGCGCCCATAGTGCCAATAATGCCAAATAGAAGTAAATTTGGTTCGTACTGTCGCGTCTCAGGCGACAAACCGAAAGTGACATCACGAAACTTTAAAGGGCTATAACTTTTTAACGGAATCTCGGATCGAAAAACGCGACTAGGGACTACCTTTTCATTTTGGCACGACCTTTCAGTATCACCCTGTATATGCTAGACACAATACCATACCCTATCAAAAGTATCCGGACACAACTATTTTATTGTGGTTACAACTCCCATGATGCACTCAATTGATTTGAGTTTTGATGTAAGAGAAATGTAACGGCAATTAATTCGGCATTGAGTCTGTGAGCCAGCAGACCGAAAAGCCATGACTTGTGTGACTTTCAGTGATATGAGTTATCTTAGGGTGCCACGTTAGTCGAAAGTCAATTCGCGAAATCATGACAATAGCGATAACAATCTAGAATCATGTCGAAGAGAGACGAATGTGCTCTTTCGCGGGCGGTGCTGGATAATTTCAAAAACACTGTAAGGCATCACTCTTAGTACAATATGTCCCTCATGAGTTGGGTTTTCTTCGGAAGGACCGGAAAGAGGAATCCTTTCATTCCAAAGGTGAATGCTCTTCGTTGTCTGTGATGGCGTAAGGAACGTCGCCATTGGACTTAATGATGATTGTGCAAAGGTGATATGGCGTGATGAATGCCGTTTCACTCTCCAGCCGTTTCACTGACGGTCTTGAGGTGACCACAAGAGAAATACGACCAAAAGTGCCTTGTGCTCACAGAAAGGACACTGGTAATGGAGTCATGGTGTGAGCCACGTTCTATATACTAGGTCTGTTCAAAAAATAACCGAACTCTTTTAATTACGCGGCAAAGGATCGTCGTAGCGACGAGCGGTTGGCAATACTGCAATTGTCATATCCTTCTGCCTAATGGACTATTTACAAGTTTTTACATGTTGTTTAGTTTCCTAGTTATTGCCATTTGAATGCAAAGTGTTTCAGTGGTCGTGACGATTTTTGCAATGTCCGATTTTACGAGAACAACGATACAACGTGAAATTTTGCGTGAAACTGGAGAAAACATTCACGGAAACGTGAGTTGGGTTTAATGATACAACTTTGAGACCGAAGTTCAGTGGTCATAGTGGGTTGGCAAAAAAAAGGCAGGTTCGGTTCTCTGCCAAGGTGATGCTCACCGTTTTTTTTTTATTTCAACGGAGTTGTGCATTTTGAATTTTTGCCTCAAGATCAAACAGTCAACCGTCTGTCCTAAGAAGACGTTTGGAAAAGGTTGCGCGAAAAAAAATCGCAAAAGAGACACTGTTGTGGCAAGACGGCTCAAAGTTGCGCTTCATGGTTGCGCCTGCCCACTCAGCCGTGTTATTTCGCCAGTGTTGTGCCAAAATCAGATGACTGTCTTCTCCCAGCTCCCCTACTCCCCAGACCTAGCTCCCTGCGACCTTTTTCGATTTTTACGTTCATCGTTGTTCTCGTAAATCGGACATTGCAAAAATCGTCACGGCCACATAAATACGTTGCATTCAAATGGCAATAACTAGGAAACTAAACAACATGTAAAAACTTGTAAATAGTCCATTAGACAGAAGGATATGACAATTGCAGTATTGCCAACCGCTCGTCGCTACGACGATCATTTGCCGCGTAATTAAAAAAGTTCGGTTATTTTTAGAACAGACCTCGTAGCTAGGTGTAAGACCAATTACTAGTGTTAACATGCGTTTTAATGCTGCAAGATACCAAGAATATTGGAAAATCACCTTCTTGTAGTGATTAAAAAACTTCTCGTTCAACAAAGGCGTAGTTTACTTATGCTGACATTACGCTGCTGCCTTGGCCTGCCTAGTGTCGAAATTTAATTAAACACGATCGAACGGATGTTGATAAGCTGAAGCAAAGTATATGGATGCTCAAGCCACTAATTGGTAATGTGTTCCGCCAGGGAGTATAAAAGGCTTGTCAACACTCTTCCTCGTCGTGTTGCAGTAGTTATTGCAGCAAAGGACGACCCAGCAAGTTACAGACTGCATCTTTTTCATACAGGGTACGTGATACCCCATTAGAGGGTATCCGCATACTTTTAGCAGGACAGAATATAAAGGAATTTACTACTCTAATTTAATATAAATATTAAAGAATGAAAGAAGTACAATAAAAACATAAACTTTGTAATTCACTAGCCTAATTTGTTTTTTATTCTGAATTTCGTCCGCTGATTATCGTCCTAAGAAATAAATCGTTTGTTTGTTGGTTTCTTACAGGTCGATCGGCGCCTTGGCCAATAATGTACAATTTAGACAAGTGTTTGAGTGCCCAGAAGGTCTCATGAACCGCGGAAATAATACGTGCATAGTTTGGTGAAGAAGATTTTGAATTAGATTTTGAAATGCTGTTTTATGGAAAAGCTTTCATATTTTTTTAAATAAAGTTTTACAACTGAAAAATGTTAAAATTGTGAAAATTTTTTACAACTCAAAAATCACAAAAAGTTGAATTCAAATTGAATCTACGCGTTATTGTATTTTATCGTAAGTATTTATTAATATAACAATAATTAGGTTATATTAATAGATTATACACTGAGTGGCCAAATTATTATGACCACCTGACACTTTTAGGCAAATGAGCTATTACGTCACAGCGCTGCCGCTAGAGGGCTAGATAACTATAAAAAGGAAATGCAGGTGAGGTGAACCATCAGTTGCACTGTGTTTTTTTGCGACGATATGGGCAAAAACGTGATTTAACTGAGTTTGAACGCGGGATAATCGTCGGCGCGCGCAGTGTCGGAACCAGTATCAGCAAAACAGCTGAACTTGTGAAGTGTTCAAGAGCAGCAGTTATTAATGTTTACAGAGAGTGGACTACCAAGCAAAAAACCGGCTCTCAACGTCAAGCGTGTGGTCGTCACAGGCTCCTCAATGCTCGAGCTGAAAGGAAATTGGCCAGAATTGTCCAGGGCGACAGAAGAGCAACAGTGCGTCAAATAGCGGCAAATCTTAATCAAGGACAAACTGTGACCGCCTCTGAACGAACTGTTCGCCGCTCATTACACCGTTTAGGCTATGGAAGCCGACGACCAGTTCGAAAGCCTCTACTGTCAGCCTTGAACAAGAGCAGACGTCTCCAGTTCGCCAAGGAGCACAAGGATTGGACAGTAGATGACTGGAAAAGGGTCATGTGGTCCGATGAGTCACGATTTCAAATGCATAATGCAGATGGCAGGGTTAGAATATGGAGAAAACAACACGAAAGCATGGACGGACCCCACCTGCATCGCCACAACACTTCAAGCTGGTGGCGGCAGTATTATGGTTTGGGGGATGTTTTCTTGGCATAGTTTGGGTCATTTGATTCCTCTGCACGGACGTGTGCGTGCCCAAGATTATTTAAGTATTGTCGCAGATCAAGTACATCCCGTTATGTTAATGGTGTACTCTGACGGGGATGGATCCTTCCAGCAGGACAATGCTCCTTGTCATAAGGCTGGCATCGTCCTCAGATGGTTCGAAGAGTTTACTTTGCTTCGTTGGCCTGCACAATCGCCAGATCTCAATCCCATTGAGAATTTGTGGGATGAGATCGAACGGGCCATCAGGCAGCGGGATCCAGCACCATCAAATCTGCAGGAATTGGAGGGTGCAGTTCTTCAGAGTTGGTCTCAAATTCCTACTACTACCTACCAACATCTCATAGAATCCATGCCCCGAAGAATGCAAGCAGTAATAAGAGCGAAAGGTGGCCCAACACTGTATTAAGGGAGTGGTCATAATAATTTGGCCACTCAGTGTATATAACAAACTAAGGATTTTATAGCCCTTTGTATTAAATCGTGAAGCAATCTAATAGTTTAAAACCTGAATGTTTAATCTATTTAAAAACATGAATGTTTAATCATGAGGTGAAGAGACGATACGCAAGAACAGAATATAAATAAAATCTTGTAAACATTCCAAGTAGGAGCTTTAGCAGTGAAACAGAAATTCATTTATACATTTATTAAAAAGAAATTAACCCCCCCCCCCAATAGGGTAAGGCAAGTAAAAGATCCTACAGTCCACTATTTTTACCCTTTTATCTGCATTTTTTTACCTCTCAGCAAGTTTTTTAAACAAAAAATTAATTTTCTCGAACGTAATATGTAGAAAATGTAACGGAGCTCGTATTTTCTTTCCTTTATCATCATTTCCGAACGTATGATATATCACATGCAATATGTTGCCATAGTTCTAAATACCAAGTGACTGCCACCCCCGCAAATACAACCTCAATGGAACAAATGGGCCTAAACTTCATAGTAATGTAGATCTTGCCTAGAGGAATCTGGATACTGAATTTCACGCCTTTACGTCCTAAGTAGCACATAGATATGTTGTCCTCTCTGAAGCCCACGCCCGTAAATCCGACTCCGGTATACCAATCAAAACCAAACTAAATAGTGCAGATGGACATGCCCATAGGAAACTAAATTCCGAATTTCAACCTTCTACCTCAAAAAATGTAGAAATTATGAAGGCGACGGACTGACATTATAAAACCAATAAGTAGCTTCATTCTTCCGTTACTTAATAATTTAGATTATGAGCATTTCTTCTTCTTCTTCTTCTTCTACACAGCCAGCATCTCTCAAGAGAATGGAGACTAGCTGATGGAACGCACAATTACTGGTAATAGTCAGTTACTGGGAACAAGTTGCTAACGGGGCTTCAACGGACCCAGTATCCTGTCGAATAGCCCGGAACTGCACAAGAAACAAGTGAGTAGTCGCATCACAGCACGTTTATCACGAGGCTTCAGGTGGGCGGCAAGGAGAGTATTTTCCAAGGAGAAAGCGATACCTCGCTTTATGAGACCATGAGAAAGCAGGGCCCTCTGTCGACAATAGACGGGACCATTCATGATTACGTGATTCACAGTTTCTTGTTCCCCACACGAACAACGATCAGATCGAACTACATTAATTTTGAATAGATTATGAGCATTTGAGCAGTCGTGCATCGACAAAGCGATTTCACGTGCGCGCCCCGATGTCAGTAATGCTTAAAAGATGAACAGAAAGTAACAATGTATTCCCTTTTGACAAATCGATTGTTATGACATGCCGTTATCTTTGTATTCTTTACACTCACTGTTTCAGCACGTGAATTCGACTTGAAGGGGTCTACGAAAAATTCTGAAAAGTTGATACGGCCGAGCAAAGACATTGATGGTCATATTTTTGAAAAAAGAATTTGAAAAAGTTAATTCGTTTTCAAGTTATCGTGCAAACGTCGGCCGGATAAACGTACAGACCAAGGGCGCATTCTTATAAGTAGCTTTTATGCATTATTGATATCGGCACGCGCACGTGAAATCGCTTTGTCGAAGCACGATTGCTCAAGTGTTCATAAATTATATCATTAGGTAGCGGAAGAATAGAGCTAGTTATTGGTTTTATTTTGTCCGTCCATACTCCTCATTTTTTGAGGTGAAAGTTTGAAATTCGAAATGTACCTTACTATGGGCATGCTCACCTTCACTATTTACAACCTGTGACAATAAAGTACGGTGAATGACGTCAAATTGCTAACCGTCGTAAGAGTGCACCATCGTCGTATCCTGCCCCAGACAGGTCGAGACATGTTTAAAAAAATTTGAGAGAATCAGCGCTGCGAGTGTGTTTATTGTGTTTAAACAGGACATTGAAGAGAGAAGGCGCAGTACGCGCGGTCGAAACCCAAAATGGATCAGCGAACGAAAGAGACTCATGAAATGATGACAACAGTTTAGAAGACGCCCCCCGAAGTGGCCAGACATCCAACGTAATGTTACGTCCCAACTGAAGGCTATCCCTAAAAACGACTACGCCAGGAGTTTCCAGGACTTGTACAGGCGTTCCCAGAAGTGCAATACCATCGACGGGGATTACTTTGAAGGATAGTAACTGCTGTTTCATGTAAGCGAGCAATCCACTCTCAATATGCCATCATTCACCGAACTTTATTGCCACAGGTTGTAGTTTTGTTTTGATTGGTGCACTGGAGTCGGAATTACGGGGGTGAGATTCAGAGAGGACAAAAGTTCTATGTGGTATTTAAGTATGTAAAGGAGAGAAATTCAGTATACTGATTCCTCTAGGCAAGATTTACATTACTACCAAGTTTAGGGCCAGTTGTTCCAGTGGGATCGGAATTGTGGGGATGGCAGTCGCTTGAATTATGGCAACATATGGCATGTGAAATGTCATTTCATTGGAAATGATGAGAAAGGAAAGACGATACGAGCTTTTTTACAGTTTCTATACACTATGTTCGAAAAAATCAATTTTTTGATTAAAAAACTTGAGGGGAGGGGGGTAAAAAGTGCAGATAAAAGGATAAAAATAGATGACCGCAGGGTCTGCTACTTGCCTTACCCTACTCGGAGAGAATAATTTCTTGTTAATAAATGTATAAATGTATTTTAGCTTCACTGCTAAAGCTCCTCTTTGGAATGTTTATAAGATTTTATTAAGCCTCAAGAAAGCGATTATCATGTGCGCGTGCCCATGTCAACAACGCTTAAAAGATGAATAGAAAGTTACAGTGTATTCACTCTTTACGTATCGAATGGTATTCTTTACGGTCACTTTTAGAACGTGAACTCGACTTGAAGGGATCCACGAAAAAGCCTGAAAGTTGATACAGCCGAGCTAAGATCTTGATGGTCATATTTTTGAAAACATAATTTGAAAGAGTTAATCCGTTTTCAAGTTATCGTGCAGACGGCGGACGGCCGGACGACCCGGTAAACGTATAGACCAAACGTGTATTCTTATAAGTAGCTTTTTGCTAAAGCTCCTAATAATGTTTAATTATCAAGTTGATGGAGGCCTTGCAGTATGTGCACTCATTGGAAGAAAGTAATTGGATACCTCGCACAGTGCGTTTATTTGCTTTTATTGATAAGCTAATATCCTGTCGGCTCCCCTCTGGCTGCAATCACGGCAGCCATTCTCCGGGGCATGCTTTCCACAAGATTACGTACGACCCCCACAGGAATCTATCGCCAAATGTCCCGTACAGCCGTCCACAGTTCAGGTAGTGTTTTGGGGAGTGGGCTACTACCCCTCAACCGACGCTCGACTTCATCCCACAGATGTTCGACGGGATTCTGGTCGGGGCTCTAGGCTGGCCACTGCATGCGTTCAACATTATTATCGGCATACCATTGCAGGGTATGAGCTGCAACATGTGGCCTGGCATTGTCGTCTTGGTACAGGCATGGCTCTAGACCGTAGGTTTGCCAAAGGGTTGGGAGAACGGAATTGTCCAGGATGGTAGTGTAGTCCGTAGTCCTCATGGTGCCTTCCACCTTAACTACCGGGCCTACGCCATACCACGAAAAACAGCCCCACACCATAATTCCTCCTCCGCCGAACTTCACTGTTGGGATGATACACTCAGGAAGGAGCCGTTCTCCAGGTAAAAGCCACACCCAAACTCTGCCATCCGATTGAAACAATGTGAAGCGGGATTCATCGCTCCAGAGAACACACTTTTCAGTCCTCAACGGTCCAGTCTTTGCGTTCCCTGGCCCATTGCAGTCTGTTCGTTTTGTTCGCCGGTATGACTAGCGGCTTGTGGGCTGCTGCTCTTCCGTGATAGCCCAGCATGTGGGCCTCCTTTCGGAGGGTCTTAGTGGATACGTGACATCCAGATGCCTGCTGGAATTCCCCGGCGATGGTGGTCATCGTCGAACGTCGGTTCATCCGTATCTCACGCTGCAGCACCCGACGGTCCCTGTCGGTCAATGCGAGTGGACGACCAGGACGATGATATATCACAAACCATATGTTGGCATAGTTCTAAATACCACGTGACTACCACCCCCGCAAATCCGACCCCAATGGAACACCTGGGCCTATACTTCGTAGTAATGTAGATCTTGCCTAGAGGAATCTGGATACTGAATGTCACGCCTTTACGTACCTAAATAGCACATAGATATGTTGTCCTCTCTGAATCCCACCCCCGTAATTCCGACCCCAGTGTACTAATCATAACCAAACTAAATAGTGCAGATGAACATGCCTATAGAATGCTACATTCTGAATTTCAACCTTCTACCTCAAAAAATGTAGAAATTACAGTTAAGACATTATAAAACCAGTAAGTAGCTCCATTCTTTCGCTACTGCACTATAGATTATGCCAAAAGGATATATAGTAAGGGTGTCGTCTCCCATATAAGTAAGCTTATAGGAATTTTGTTTTCTTCACAAAACGCTGCGAGCGCTGATGTCGCCGCTGTAGCTCGCTGATTGGCTCTTTAATTTCCATGGAAACATGACGCAATCATTAAATGTACGAGAAATGCTTTAACATCTGGAATAAAAGGGTTAAAACAATTAACCCTTTTGTTAGGGTTAAAAGGAGCTAGGAACCATAATAATGTTTGTAATTTTAAAAATGTTTTAAGTTTTGCTCTATTTTATTACTTTTTTTCAATTATTAAAAGTAAATAAAGAATGGTCTGTGAGGCTTTTTACACGCCATACCTCAGATGTTTAAATTATTGATGAAAATAGGAAAGAAAATTGTTTTGTGTTATAGCATAAGCTCGTTTTCCATAATTAATTTATGGAAAGCAAAAGCTTATTCTTTCTTGAATATGAGAGAACAAAAATGTCATTTTCAATTGATAAGCGCCAAGCTGCGAGACGACATCTAGCGGAATTACTTCGCAATCTGTAGAAGGGTGAGCAACAATTGAGTAGAGCCTGCGACTAAAATGAAAAAGCACGTAAAGAAACACGTGAGAATGAAATGAATGAATGTTGATCACCCTTTCAGCGGCCATTAACTTGCCATGGTGTCGACATCTATAGGCCGTGGCGCTTGTCAATACATTTCAATTAGTAAAAACGGGCAATTTTTTGTAATACAGGTTAAGCAAATGAGGGCATAACTGCTTGGTGCTAAGGACATCATGACTGGATTGGCTTCCTGCAGTAAATACACAAAAAAATAAAACAAATTACCGTAATTAACAGCAAAATTTGCAAATAAAATTTACCGAACGCAAACAACGTGCACGAAAATGAAAGCGGTAGAGACTGTGGTCATGAACGTGTCAGGCGTGAGCACTTGGCAACTCATTATTATATGAAAAAAGGACACAACAATGGACACTATTTCACCTTTCACCTCTTGAGTGGCGACATCAGCGCTTGCAGCGTTCTGTGAAGATAACAAAAATTTCTACCAACTGCTGCCATAGAAGACGATACCTTACTATATATCCCTTTGAGATTATGAGCACTTGAGCGTCGACAAAGCGATTACACGTGCGCGCACCGATGTCAGTAATGCTAAAAAGATGAACAGAAAGTGACAATGTATTCCTTCTTGATAAATCGATTGTTATATGACATGCCATTATCTTTTTATGCTTTACACTCACTGTTTTATCACGTGAATTCGACTTCAAGGGGTCCACGAAAAATTCTGAAGACTTGAAACGGCCGAGCTAAGACTTTGATAGTCATATTTTCTGAAAACAGAATTTGAATAAGTTAATTAGTTTTCAAGTTATCGTGCAAACGGCGGACGGCCGGACGGACGGATAAACGTACAGACCAAGGGCGCATTCTTATAAGTAGCTTTTATGCTAAAGCTCCCAATAAAGGGGACAATCGACAATCGAGCTAGTGAAGTATACATTTGTTCGGGTGGGACGGAAGTGTACATTTTTTCATGAAATACACTGAGGTCGGTAAGAAGCGTGGCTAACCCAATAGTATGAAGAAATAAGAATGACGATTGTCAACAAATTGCGAGGGGCGGGGATATCACATCTTCGAATAATTCGTGAAGAAAACTTTGCTAATATCTTCAAAGCTGATATCAAGAATATGCCTCAGCTTTCTATAATTCTTATTCTACCCACCATGTTCCGTCAAGAATATTCGTTCCGTTGGGTCTTCATCGTCTGCACCATTCTCATCAGGAGATCTTGGACAACTTTCCAATGTGAGTTATGTTCAAATCTGAATGGTTTTTCGCGGTCCTTTTTCCAAGCTGGGCAGTGGTCCTCAGGGTAACATTCTGGAACGACTGGAGCTCATTCCATCTGCTTTTACCTAGAGTCGCCCACGCAGTATGCCATAGAGGAGGATGGTCCGAATTAGCCCCTTGCGCAAGAGTAGCTTATACTCGATGCTGAGGGAACTATTTCGACCCAGGAGAGCTATGAGACTGTAGTTGGCCCTTTTCGCTTTGTTTATGGCATAAGTCATGTGATGATTCCAGGATAGTCTTGAGTCGATGATAACGCCAAGGTATTTGTACTTGTCAATCCATTCGAGTTTCTTGTTGAATAGAACAAGAGAATCCGGGGGGAGGAGGGCGTAGCGTTTCTATGAGAATGGAATTCAGAAGCTGGTCGTACGATGCGATAAGAGCCTTAATGTAGATGGAAATAATGTTGAAAAGTAGATTAAGGTCCAGGCTTTCATGCCATATTTTTGTTTAAAAAAAACAAAACTGTTCTTGTTCTTTTATCAAAATGGTACTTACTTAAAAAAACGCGCCTCATATTATGTAATTTTACTTTTTATTTATTAAAAATAATTTTATGAAATATCTCATTTGTCGTCCTGATTGAATTCCAATTGAACAAAAGACTTGATTCCTGGTTTACAGAACTTGATGCTATTTCCGCCCAATCTTTTTATCATTGATATCATGTTCATATCATCTCCACTTGTTGTTTCTTGTCAAGAATTCAAATAGTACAGGGTAACAAGAAAGGAAGAAAATAAATCACTATTCCACATATATGAATTTTATGAATTTTATTACTTTATTTTATTTTATAAAATTCATTACTTTATTTTATTTTATAACATTCATTTATGTGGAATATTGGTTTCTTTTCTTCCTTTCTTGTTGACTTAGTGTCCACAGTTTTGGCCGTTTACGTACAGGGTGGTTATAAAATAAGTTCGCCTACTCAGAGTCCTCTAGAGCCCATTTTAATGAACCGATTGTGACGCAAATAGAAATGTAGGTTATTCAGACCATGGGGGAAAGAATCATGGAAAGAAAAAAATTAGTGCAAATTTTTACCACCAGGTGAAAATGTGGCGCTGTGGAATGACAAACAGATTTTAAAACTAGTTTTATTGTTTTAAACAAGCATATGTTCGTTCTCAATATCGGCCTCATCAGCAGAATATTTATGCAAATTAGAAATTAGCTATTCTACTCTGATCGTAGCTTCCCTTGTATGCTGAAGAAGGCAGCTTGGCTGCCGAAATGTGCATCCATTCTATTAAATATCAGTAGTCAACACGCATTTTGTGACTAAGACCACATATAGTGCTCTTAGTGGTAATTTGTATGTAGAATCCGAATCTGCTTTTAGATTTTTCCTATCACGCCACGTTTCCAAGTTATGCACTTCGAGACTTCTATGTTAAAGTAATGGGTGGGAAGAGAACTCTCTGCAGTGTTAAACTATCCATATTTTGGGGCCGCAAGGAAATTTATCAGGCAAACACTGAATGATTTAAAAATGTTTCATTGTAAAACAAGAAAGCTGTGCGTGCTAGAGAAATTTAAAATTTATATTCGTAATCAGCAGAAAAAATACTACCAAAAATCACCCACTTTCATTTTGTCACAAGAAAAATCTTAAATTTTGTTGGCCAGTGTATTTTATGTGGAATAGTGGTTTTCTCGTGTTTCTTCTAATGTCCGTCCACAATATCTGGCTCCTATTATTTAATGCAGACCGCAGAATTTTTCCTTCCGTTCTTTCAAGTAATGCCATCATCTACTTGGGGTTTATTTCCAAATTAAAGGTTATGATATTATTTGAAGAAAATGGAAGGAAAATTCTGCGACGTGAATTCGAACCAGGAACTAAGACTATCACGCTATCTTCGCCTTTCTGTACCGCGTCTGCGATATCCCAATTGATAGATGCGTGATACTCGTTGTTCCTGGTTTTCGAATCCAGGTCGAATGACATTTATATCCAATAAGCAAACGATAAATGTAATATAGTAAATACTGCGGCCAAATTACGGCTGAATCTCTTCTCAACAAGTTTTGAGCAATTAATTATAAAATAATCCTCACTTTAATATAGAATTTGCAATATTAAATTTTTCATATTAGGATATGAATTTTCAGTTCAATTATTAAATATCATGTTGTTGCAAAAGTTTTTTTCCGGATTTTTTCCAACACAAAAACGATTGAACTTGAATGACAGATTCAGCTCATGCAGACGCCGGGCAATGGTTGAAAAGTGAACCTTGAACTGTTCTTCGAGTTCCCTCGTTGTTACATTGTGATCTTCATCAATTGCTTGGCGTAGATCACCATCTGAAATCATGATTGGCCGACCAGAGGAGGTGCATCTTGAAGAGTGCTATCTCCGCGTCTGAACCGGCGATACCATTCTTCTATTGTACGTAAACTAACAGTGCCATCACCTAAACGTTGGCAAATGTTTCGGTGACATTGCGCAGCACTGATCTTTCCAGAATACTCGTAGAAGATTATTGCTCGAATATGCTCGCGTGAAAGGTCCATTTCAGACCCTTGATGGCATAGTCAGAAAGTTAATTCTTGGATGTAATATAGCAAAGATATTCAGGAATCGAATGTAATAATTTGTTTGAAAACATATGAACATCCCCCTCGGAAAATGAGCCCTTCTTGGGCACGGGTTTTAGAACCGGAAGAAACTTTTGCAACAACCTGATATAAAAGTTAATTGTTTATTAATTGTTTAATAATGAATCATCATAATAAAAGTACGAAGTATCTCTATAGGGAGAAATATCAAAACATAAACATTGAATATCCGCCATCTTTTGAGGGCATCGAGACCCATGGCTGCCATGGCTCTGAACTTATCCCATTGTTATACAATACAACCAAACACGCAACAACTCGTTACCATCGTTATACAATAACAAGTCGGGCAAAAACGGCGCACTTCGATGAGTAGCAGTATAGGATTGCCTTCCTCTTGCCCTCAAAAAATGGCAGCTGTACCCATCATTCAATGCGAAGATATTTTCCCCTATAGTCCATGGTGTTATTTTTTTCTCGTTTAATGTATTAGCAGGGAGTAAAGAATAGAGGGTGGGCGACAATTTTCCTATACAAAAGGCCGTGCTTCCGTTTATACGCTGCCCTCTGCCGGAAGGAGTGAATTGTAAATATTAAATTGCGTCACCAAAGCACTCACGTCGCATCCCAAGTACCGCAAATAACATTTAACCAGAGTAACCCCCTTTATCCATTCCTGTTGCGATTTATTATTTACAATTTGGGAAGTATTAATAATATTGCAAAAAATAAAATTCTCAGACACAATAAATATTATTTAAATTTCGTGTATTATATATTTTAAGAATAAATGTAGTTATCACCAAATATCACATTTTTAATTAATAAACACAAGAAACACAAGAAATAATAACTTCATTTCTGAACGATGGGATAATTTGTGCTCACTTGCTCATCTCCTCATTGTTAATTTTCTTCGTAAATCAAGAAACTTAACGAATATTCTCTTCTTGCTTCGTCTTCGGCCCCAGTTTCCTCTGCTCTTTTCATACACAGAGCCGTAGCCACCGATACGAAGAAAAGTACAATAATGGCTACGCTTCCTTACCGTCGGTACTCTTCCTTCTTTGTTGAATACGAAACCGGAATTTTCTATTCATTTTACTCCTGCCGCCAGCTAGCGTTCGTCCTTGGGCCCTCTTGCGGAGAGTCACCAGAAACTCGGAGTGTCGCCTCCCTCTATTCTTTACTCCCTGGTATTAGTGAATATCATGGAATGCGATTAAGATAGCAAGAGGAAAGCTTTCAAGTACGCTGACGACGATCGTAAATTGACACAGGCAGAAAAAAAGTAATGGAAATTCGGATTATTAATATGAATAGTCCTACGTCGAGCACCATTCTCCGAAACTAATGGACTTACACGCGCCTAAATTGATGATTAACGGGCTATGGGTGCTCCCAGTAAACCCTCCAAGTTTTCGTGGAGATAATTGGCATAGGAGCCGAGTTGCCAATAAAAGAAAGAATTAATCTTCAATTTGCAAATTGTAGAAATTTGAGAAATTTTAGAAAAAAAATGTATCAATGAGGAAATCTAGCCAATATAAATTTTGCCTAAATTTAGCAATCTTAAAGGATATCTGAAAGGTATAGTCTGTTTCGATAATAGATCGATAACAATTTGTAAAAAAAAAAATGGAAATTATAAGGCATGCGCGCATACAGAGAAGTAGGTGCGGTAATGCGACTTGATGACGCCTTCAACGGGAATCGCTAAGTGGTCTGGTCACCAGCTGTGCTGGTCAAAAGCTGTATAAAAATTTAAACGACGGAGAAAAAAAGTTTGATATAACCCTACATGTTTGAACCAGACTCCGATACTCCTCCCACTGATGAAGGAAACGTCAGCAGCGACGAAAATATAGATGAAACTTCATAGCAAGATCGGTAATGACTGCATGCATTCCTATGGATTCCGGTCTGAACATAATACCGCTTCATTTCTATCATATATATGAAGCGTCACCGACCATATTATAAATTACCTCCGTGTGCAACAGAGTGCATGATATTTTGTGTTTTTATTAGTTACTATTATTAATATTTGGAAGAACATTTCTCCAACATAATTTTAAAATATCCAACCATACTTTCATTTTGGGTGGACTTCCCCTTTAAATAATATAAAGTATGAATAATATAAAGTATGAACAGGAAATGAATGAGAAAGTTTAATGAGAAGGTAACAAATTTATTTAAGATATGTCATTGAGGAATCTATGCCACAAATTATCCAAACTCAAGCACAACAACTGCGCAAATAAGCTGTTTAAAATATGCAGATATTTAGGAGAGAACTGAGCCGGACACTGTGGACGAACTTCAATAAAGATAACAGGAAACCACTGATCCACATAAAACTTTTAATCGGACTTATGCGCATTTCGGCAGCCACGCTGTCTTCTTCAGCGTACACAAGGATTTTCATCTGAACAGGTTTGTCTGTTCTGATCAAAATCCTTGTGTACGCTGAAGAAGGCAGCGTGGCTGCCTAAATGCGCATACGTCCGATTAAAAGTTTTATGTGGATCAGTGGTTTCCTTTTATCATTACAGATATTTAGATTTATAAGGACTGGATAAAAATTAATGGCAGGACAGCTGCTACATCAGTGACGTGAGTCACATGACCTTGGGCTGTTGTGGAATTGAGAACGAAAGGCGAGATGAGCTAGTGCAATGAATAGTAATTGTTATATGATGTGTATTCAGTCAAACACAGCTTTAAGAAGGAAGCAACGGCACGGAACACGTAATATTAACAGGGTTGTCATAGTCAGTGGCGATGTTCATGCCATTAATCGGGGCATTCGACGCAGGTCGAGAAGGGGCTATATTATACCGAGTATCAAGCTGAGGGCGGGGCGTAAACGACACCATGACAATGCGAGGAGCCACACTGCAAACGCAGTGATGGATCTTCCGCGAGAAGTACTGGAGTATCCGCCGTATTTACTTGACTTGAGTCCGTGCGATTACCATCTCTTCCTTCTCTTCTAAGGAACCACAACTCAAAAAAGGGGCAGCTGGGAATTCAGATTTGTTTCGTTTTGTTCCGCTGAAACAAATCAAATTAATGTTGAAAGTCTCACCCTGCAAGATATATTAGGTGAGCATGATGTGCAACAAAGCCTAATTGGATCTAAACTAAAAAATAAAACAACATCAGCGGAACAGAGGAGATCTGTGGACACATTTCATAATAAGCTTAAAAATGGATCCAACGCCTTGCCAAGCGGATGAATCCACTTTGAAGGAAATGACTTGACTAATAATGATGATATCCAAATAATGGATTCTCTTAATAATGTAATCAAAGACATTCCAGAAAATGTTAAAGGCCAAATAGGCCAACAGTTAAAAGAAACCCGAACCATCGTTACTGCAACGATTGCTGAATTAGCAGTAGATAACCACAGCATTGAAACAGATACTAGAAGACCAAAATATCATCGTACCTGATAACCAAGGTAATCACAACAAAGTGAAATAATAATAATAAGTAAAGAAAGTGAAATAATACAAGAGTCTAATTATGATGTAGTACAATGAATAAATTAATTCATACTCTAGAGCGACGTAGTGCAACTGTGAATAATCGATTAGATGAGAACAAGTTATCAACTAACACTACACCATCTAAGTTGATGACAATAAAGATCAGGATTGAGGATTACCATTGAGAAAGCAAACTACTCTTCGATTATGTGTTGGAAATCTCCGCGAATCCGTAACGCCGCAGCTAAATACTGGATAAAGGCCTTATTGTGATTCAATGTGGAAGGTGAACTACCAAACGTGGAGAAACATCAAAGTTTTGGTTTGTACGGGTCAATGACGATAAAGAGAAAGGCATTCTCACCCTCAGTGCCGTGGCCAAAAGGTATCAGTATTAGATTATGGTAAAAATGGCAAAAATCCCAAATTGTTCCTGATTGTTGAGTAAGGGGTCCATAGTGCTGTTTCTATCGATAAAATTGGTAGAGACTTTACAACACAACAAAGTCTCTACCAATTTTATGTTCCTGATTCTTACTATAAAGATGCGAGCTAGCAATCGCTGGAAGACAGACTAATAATGGTTAGTATAATACTCGTCAATCTTTGATAATTAATGCTCGTCAATTTTTGGTAATTAATTACATTTGAATCTTTGACGATATCACTATTTGAATTTATCCAGATTTAGGTATTATAACGAAGACGTGGCTCTCTTGTCTTCACAGTTATAATATTTTTCAAACTGAACCGTACCAGGTTAATCGTCAGGATAGGGAATCAAGGGGAGGGGGTGTCCTGATTCTAGTTAATGAAAGATGGTCTTATCAATTACGAGAAAAACAAACTTGAGTTAATTTGCCTTCGGATCAAAGTTGGTAAAATTACCCTAAACCTTGTGGCCTAGTTATGTCACCATTGCACATTTGTTAATGTTGATCTAGCGACTACATCTACGCAATAATATTAACATGATTGCTGGGGACTTTAATGTCAACTTCGCTGTTCATTCCTTCCATACCAAACAAATTACTCAGATATTTGGTTAATTGGGCTTGTACAGTGGGTTTGTACCCTGTGATACATTGTCCGACTCGTATCACGCTGCATCCAGTTCTATTATACACCAAATTTTCATACCGAACACTTGGGTTAATATATCGATAACCACGTCAATGATACCGAATGCGATCATGGTGCACTCAGGTACTTCCTACACAACCTACAAGACTTGGATAAACCTTCTGATATGATCCCGAAGATATATTGTGATTATCGCAATGTTGACTGGGGTAAATTTCGACAGATACTTCCTACCTTGGATTGCACTAACTACCGTGATTGTACTAATACTAAGTTTTTAATATTGAAAGAAAATATTCATCAAGCGTTAATGAAGGCTGACATGATTGTCAAGACAGTGAAGACAGTAAAGTCGAAACGACCGTGGTGGTCGAAGCAGACATCTACCCTTTGGAAGGTTAAGAGATCCGCGTATTCTAACTATCGAAGCGAACCTTCTAGTTATAACAAGAATCAGTGGATAAAAAAGAACTTTAAATTACATATTCGTACTGCAAGGAGGGCATATCTCGGTAAACCGAGTACTAGTACATTTGATATTTGGAGGTCTCTACGTGATTGTAAAACAAATAGATAGAAGTTTCCTACTGACCAAAGCCTACAGTACCTAAATTGGGTGGATGACCTAATCACCAAACCAATTCTAAAATGATACTTCCTGCTCCGGTTAAATGTAACCAACAAACATGCAATATTGACTGCTCTAGAAGTTCCATTGACAGCACAATAAGAGGATTTAATAGCAAAAAATCCAGCCGTGATGGCATATTATCTATTACAGTACTGAAGAAATGGGACAGATATGGCAATTTCTTGTTTTAGAATGTATTACATAACATCCTGTACACTAAGAGTTTTCCTTCTGATTTCAAAAGAATTTTAATTGTACCAGTATTTAAGAAGAGTTCCACACATGATATCACTAATACTAGACCATTATGCTTATTGTCTCTTATATCAAAGATTACTGAAAAATTGTTATTTGCTAATTTGACTAGGTATCTTTGGACTGTTATCCCGACCAATCAGATGGGTGGATGACCTAAAACCCCGATTTGCTTCTTAACCCTGGCCATTTTAGATGATATTATTAATGCTATTCATAAAGGCCTTTATTGTTACCTTGTCAATACTGACATCGCCAAGGCATTCAACACTATTCAGATTGCATTGCAACGATTGGATGTTGATTATGAAACCTTGGAACTAGTTTATAGTTACTTTGATCAAAGGAGTGATTATATCGGCTCGAATCTAACGGTCACGAAATGCTCTTATACTAGAAGACTGTTGCAGGACTCTCCTGTTGCCAATTCTTTTTGCTGCAGCTACTGCACTATATCACCTACCTCTAAACTCTAAGATATATTCTTTTGTTGACGATAATTTTTTAATTAAGACTTTTCCACCCCATGATGCGTCCAATGCAAAAATCTCACATTCAAGAAGATATTTGTATGCTGAGTAATTGGTATACTGATCAAGAACTCAAATTTAACCATGATAAAGCTAACATATTATTAATGATAAGGTTAAGCATAAGAATAGTTACACTTGTAAAGTGCTTGGCATTATCTTTGACAACAGATTGACATTTACTGAGAATACTCAGTTATTATGGATTGATCTAGCGAAGTTAAAATTTTTATTTGGACGAATGAAGAAAGTTGTGACTAGTATTGGACGAGTGAAATAACTAGTATTAAAAGTGTGCTAGTGTCAGAAATTGAATATGGAATTGTGATTTGATCGGCTGCTCCCAAAATCCAAATTAGGAGAATTCAAACAGCTTAAAATGACGTCCTAAGAGTAGCATTAAACATTCCAAGATTCGCCTCAATTACTGATGCATGTGTCATATTCCTACATAAAATATTAAAAGTGTATACGCTAGGCTCAAAGAGCTCCATCGTGCCTTAACTAATCATCGACATCCGATGCACTATGTTAGAGACTGGCTAGTGGATACTCAGAAAACACGGGAAACAAAAAACTGAAAATTTTTCCAACAATGAGAATTTCTTTCCGTATAACATCTTATCGACTTGGAATACCATTTCATTTAATATTCTCAACCAAAATTATAAATTGCACTCTTGACCAATGTGTAACTCACAGGGTACGTGTATTCAATCTTATAGCATAGGCAGTGCAAGATATATGTGTCACTTGATTCTTATACACATATTCTACTTTGGAATGCAAAATAATAATTGCCATTATCTATGCCATAGGGCAATCACATCGGGACATCAACAGTGATGGACGCGTTGATGGTGTATCAAAGCCTTATCATTGTTGTCATAACTTTTTATCCAACCCTTATAATAACAATTTTTAACATTAATGTTTTATTGCTAAATTCGCCAAGATCTTAACAGTAAATGAAACCAGTTCGGCTGCTTCAGACCAAGCAGCGTAGCGAAAACCGTCCATTTCTAAACCATACTAATTACCTTAGAGAAGAGCATGCTTCTGTTCCCCTATTTGTGCCCGCATTCATTGCATTTGCTTATTTGGTTAGTGCCACTACAGTTGCCGATAGTGTAAACATGGCCGTTCGGACACTTGAACCAGTGACCCTTGACGAAGTTCATTGCTTTCACGATCTTAACTCTCTCCTGTTTAGAAAGACCAATCCCTTTTTGTTGTGCCGCCATTTCTAAGCGTCTTTTTACCTCTCGCTTCTGCTCCTCTGTAAAAATTGTTCCCAAGGCAAAAATTTCTTTCACTCTCCCTAGGTGATGAAGGACATGATCTTGAGTCAACCTTTGTTCTCGTCTAAGGATCTCTTTTACATGAATGTAATTGGCATAGAACAAAATTCGATCCAGTTCGAAATTGATGTGTTGCAGTTCGTATTCGCTGATATTGCTTTCGTTCTGCATAAGACGTTTACATAGAAATTGAATATTGCTCGTTAAAAATTCACAAGCTGGTTTCAGCAACTTATCAGACTTTTTTTGTAATTCAGCCAAGGCATTTAACGTGTTTATTTGGTTTTCAATAACGAACGCTTCGTTTTGATAGAGTAGAAATCTAAAATTCATCAGCCGCCTATATAGTACATCATGTTCCAAAGGAAACATCTTATGAATGTAATATTTTTTTGATAATTTATAGGAAAGTACATTCCTCATCTTCCATAGATTTTTCTTATTTGCAAACATTTTATTCTTCACTCTCTGAATATCTTCCATTCGATTTTTAATTATATTTCCGTATCTTGAATTTTTCCATATAATTGATCTGCATATGGGGCATACTTTCATTTGTATCTCATCACTGTCCATTTTCATCCAGCGGTCAAGATCTTCAGCTTCTACTGTGTGACCACAATCTTCCAAAAATACAAATCGTGCATTTTCATCCTCTTCACTTCCATATAAACTGAATTCTGTTAATTCTTTTCTATTGCAAATTCGACATAACGGAGGGCATTTTTCACCACAGAATCCAATACATTTATGTCCACATTTTAGTTTTTTCGGACATGGCTCGTTGCACGGTGGTCGATCGCATATTTCACTACACAATTTGGAGCACTTATGATGAGGACACTTCCATCTACAGAATTCTTTGCATTTCGCGCAAGGTTCGCTACAGCGCTTGGGACGTCTATAATGTTCGCAGAGGTTTTGACATTTCTCGTTGCATGGAGGACACATTTGAGCACAAGGGATTTTACATGGGTGTCCACATATTTGTGTTCTTCCACATGCCTTCTTACACTGAACGTGAACTCTGCCTTGTCTGCAGTCGCCACACGTTCCTAAGCATATATGTTCGCATGGTAAAAGTTTTCCACACGGATGCTTACAATATTTGTCTAAAAGTTCTAATGATTTATTTTTTCTGGAAGTTCTAACATAACAAGGAACTTCCAGTCGATGGCCGCAATTCCCCTGAGCACAGACTAATTCCATGCATTTTTGGGAACAGTCTTCAGAACAAAGTGCCCTACACTGGTGACCACAGTTTAAAGTTTTATTGCACCTTCTTTTACACTTTTTCAATTCAACATCTTCCCCACAAGATAAGAGATAGCTGTGAGAACAACGTGGTAATTTTTTGTTAACCAGTTCTTTACAGCCTCCACATGGTTTAAAGCATTCACGTTGGCATAAGTGGCCACAAGAATCAATTGTCCTGGTGCATTTTTCCCGACAAATATATTCTTTAACATTTTTACTGCATGTCATCTTGGCCGAATGACCACAAGGTAATTCTTTTTCTACCTGAATCTTACATGGTTTACATTCCTCATAGCACTTTAATTCGCATTTATGCTTCATATCGCATAATGATCGTTGACATGGATTCTCACACTGTACAGACATATGACCGGGATCGTCAAGCACGTGACATATCTTATTACACTGGTGACCACAAAATAGTCGATATTGACATGGAACAAGACAATCAGCTTTCTCTGGATCACTATGGCATGGCATTTTTTTAATATGCTTGCAATAGGGAAGTTCTTTATCGACTTTCGTTGTGCATTTGTACTTTTGTATCTTTATACAGCACTTTAATGTAACTTCATGATTACATTTTGGCAAAATTCTATGTACTAATGTGCTACAAATAACGCTGTTAACATCTTTATGACACGGCAACATTGCTGTGTGGTCACAAGGTAGTCGTTTCTCAACTATTACATTACAAGGTTGACATTCTTGGTAACACAGCAGTGGACACTGATGACCTGAAGTACACAAGATTTTCTCACAAGCTTCTTCACACTGCAAATGTTCACTTCTATGACATACGTGTTGGCATCGATGGCCGCACGCTAGTTCTTTTTCGCAAATCTTAAGACAACCACCTTCAGGAGCATACTGTTTAAAATCTTCAGGCCTTCTTATGGATACGATATTAGCATGTCTCTCGCAAACCAAATTTAGATCACAATTTATTAAGTGATCTGTTTCCAAACTGCAAACAATTTTTCTCCATAATTCGCTTTTACTTGCAAAAAATTTAAAGTTTCCAATACAGTACATTCCATGGCGAGCTCTAGATAATCCAACATTTATTCTGTTGTCTATTTTCAGAAATCCTATTTTGCCGTCTTCATTGCTTCTTACAAATGATAACAATATAATGTCATTTTCCTCTCCTTGAAAATTATCCACAACACTTACCCTGACTCCTTGGAAAATATCTCGTTTCATTAATTTCCGTAGTGTAAATAATTGTCCAGCATAAGTGGTTAAAATCGTAATCTTTTCTCGTTCGTAGCCTTGTTGCAGAAGATAATAGCAAAGAGCAACCAAGTATTCTGCCTCATAGGAATTGAAATATGTCTTACAGTCAGCCATATAGTCCTCAGGGTTAGAGTGATTAATAAAGAACACGTTCGATGCCATTCCTTTAATGGAAGGATAAGTCTTAACAACAGGGTGGTCCTCTAAGGAAGAATAAATATTTGGAACGAGAAGTCTGGAAATTTCTGGTCTCATTCGGTGCTGATACTGAAGTGTTTCGTAAGGTATACCATTTCTGATCATTCTTTCAAATAATGAAACGTTTAAGTGGTAATCGACAGCCAGTCGGTAAACGCCCACACTTGGCTTCAACTGCTTGTGGTCTCCTAAAATGAAAAAGTAAATTATAAGATTCTAAGATTATAAATTAAATAAAAATTGTTTATTTTTGCATTTATTAGTTTATTTTATGTAATTTTATTTTTTATTTTATTCTTTATATCATTTTATATATATCTTAATTGTATTTATAAGTTTCTTAACTTACGAGTTTCCATCAGACGTTACCATATTGTGCACGATACGCTTTACTGATCTGATCTCGACTGAAGACACAAATACTAGGCTGGCGAAATTACTCCCTCACTCTTTAAATAGCGGGTTATCATTTTTTATGTTGAACATCCGAAGCCTACATGCTAATATTACCTGTACGCTGTTAAACCTCGTACGGCTCTTTATTGCACCAAAGATTTTAAAGAATAAATCATTAGATGGTCAGTGAGGGTTTTAATGGCACGCCTACCTCAGCTGTTCGAATTAATGATGAAAAATAGGAAAGAAAATTCCGCAGCCTGGATTCGAACCAGGAACCTTTGGCTCGGACCGCCAACGGTAGGCGTACCATTAAAACCCTCACTGACCATCTAATGATTTATTCTTTAAGAATTTACGCCTTAGGAAAGATAGTCCCAGCCTGCGAACTAGGTAACTGCTCTAACCAAGCCCTAAGGTCATGCAAATAGCGGTCCGCTTTCATGGCCGCAGTGGCGCAATTGGTTAGCGCGTTGGCGGTCCGAGCCAAAGGTTCCTGGTTCGAATCCAGGCTGCGGAATTTTCTTTCCTATTTTTCATCATTAAAGATTTTAATTTTCCTGGAAAAATGGTGTAGGAACCAATTTGAACTCCCCCTATAGAAGGCTGTAAATCAGTTTTCGTTAATTGTACCGTTAAACGTGGTGGAGGGGTTTGTATGTATGTTACACCATCGTCAACCATCTGACTTCTATTACCGACGATTATGAAGTTCAGTCTTTGATTATAAGAAGTGTTTCACCATAGCGATTTATCGCCCCTCGTCGGGGCCGTTAAAGAACCTTGGTCATTATCTATCTACACAACTTTTATCAATTCAACAGAAAGGCTATCAGATTATATTAATGGGCGATTTTAATGTAGATTTTAGCTCGCCCTCGTCGCAAACAAACCATATTTTAGATCCAATCACACTGGCTGATTTAACGTCCATTACCTCAGCCTATTCCCACTTTTGCAACTGACGCCTGTTTTGCAACTGTTAATCCCGTATATAGTAATTTTCTAGATATGGCCGTTACAGACCATTTCCCGTTATTATTGATTTTTGACTCAGTATTATTACATTCAGATTTTTCTATATTACGTCGGAAACGGTTGATTTCCGATCAGAGGTTAGCAGTTCTAGAATCTTACTGTACTATGACCGATTGGTCTTACCTGTTTTCCGATATATTGGAAGCTAACTTATTGTTCAATATTTTTATGCATCAGCTATTGCTTGGTTTAGATCGTTACCTCCAGACTTATTCTACTCCCGAGGAAACCTTGGATTACTTCTTCTCTGTTAAAAGATATTAACCTCAAGAATAAATATTATTTAAAGTCTCGTAGTGATCTCACCTTCGATAATATCAAAGCATTATAAAAAGAAGAAAATTATAAAAAAAGATTAATTAAAGAAACAATAAACATCATTACAAATAACAAAAATTTAGCCAAACCATCAATAGAAATAAACAATAAATGGACACTACTTTTTAACAATCACCCTAATATACAATAGCCAACAATCATAACCAACAATTACAATCAACTTAGCTTCATCACCTTTATATCAATTGTCACATTCTTATTTAAACTGTTTACAACTGTCAAATATTTTATCAACTGATGAGAAAAAAATTCTCGAAAACGTTATTATTTGAAATTTATCCCAAAAATTTGGATCAACCCTTCAAAATTACATCAGTACTTCAAGATCATCGTTTCCCCCTATCAACACCATCTACACAAGAACTTCATCTACATCCTCAATAGACTGGTTTTATTTCTACCATCTTCAATAGACTACATCCTTGATTTTCTTTCATCTCCCAAGTTTTTTCAAGATTGGTGACTTTAATTTTAATTTTGTTTTTATTATTTCACGATTTTTACCTATTATAAGGAGACTAAATTTCATTTCAAAAATAAAATAGTAAATCATATAAAACTTAAATTACAGCATAAGCAAATCTGACTTAAAATCTACTTTACTTAGGCGGGAATATACATGCTAAATATAAAACCCCCAAAAGTTTACGAAAAATAAATGGCAAAATAAAACAAATCTTAAATAAACCTTGTTTGGGATGTAACAACAAAATATTCCTTAAATACACCATGAGTTAATGAACCTTTCGTTCCACATTGTAACGTACGTAAATAATACGCACACTAATAAAACCAGTTCCAAAATGTTGCATAAGTATGTAAAGAAACAAGCTAAACACAGTTCACAGTCCAAGGGCCTATTATGCCTCGTTACTACACAGCTGATAGCTGAGTCCAAGCAGTCCCTCTGAAACCCAACAACCAAACACAATGGATGAAAGACCGTCTAGGCTATACATTTACGATATGAACTTATCACATTGCTGAAACAAGGTACAAGCATACTACAAATACATTACCTTAATATATAAGAATAACAATGTACACCAATGTAAACCAGTGTTACAACACTACATTCTCGCAACAATAATAGGGCAACTCAGTCCATGGCCGGTAAAAGAAATACCTAACCAGAATTTTAAAGACACCGAAGTCAGTTGACCTTAAATTACCGAATAGCAATGTTCGCTAGAATAAATCGCAAATTTTACAGCTGGCGTTAATAACAACCAACGTCCCAGTTCAGTCTTAATTGTAATAAACACAGAAGGGCAACTGAGGACAGCCACGTATGCCTAAAAAAAATATAAGAAATTTAAACACAATTAAAACTTCCAAGGCTAGTTAACCCAATAGGCCAAAAACGAACGCCAATTATGGAGGATATCCCTTCTTGAATACGCCCCAGACGATTGGCGCCGAAAGCAAATTAATAATTACGAACACTGATGGAGAGGAGAAGACGGGAAACACCAGCTTAGGCTTAAACCGCAATTCTCGACGGGCGAACTATCACGAAGCCAACGGAGTCCTCGTAATACGCTGTCATTCCACTGGGCCAGATGACATTAATTTCCGTATGGAAACGGAAAGCTCTATACCGCAACTCAGGGAAGGCCGTTTTTATTACAATACTCATTTCCAAAAAAGTTGGGACAGTGCAACATATAAGAAGAACTCCAACACATTTGTTTGGATTATTGTATTGCCGTTTATTTCAACGCATTACAATACATAAACGATAAATTAGGCATGGGATCACATATCTTATATGCTTAAAGAAAGATACAGGTGGTTTTCCTGTTTGGCACGTGCAACACACTCCCAAAAAAGTTGGGAC
Organism: Rhysida immarginata; assembly: GCA_023313115.1. Taxonomy (NCBI): domain Eukaryota; kingdom Metazoa; phylum Arthropoda; class Chilopoda; order Scolopendromorpha; family Scolopendridae; genus Rhysida; species Rhysida immarginata. Next base: position 339,786 of record JAHWFO010020124.1, read on the forward strand.
AGCACGGCGTTTACCATAGTGTGGCTTCACCTCTCCTCTTGATGACACACTGTAATCTTCTGGGCATCGATGACACCAATCTTTCTAACACCGTAACCGGAATTCTGTCCCATTCCTGTTGGATATAGGTTTTCAGCTGTTCAACTGTCCAGGGTCGTCGCTATCGTAGTTTTCGTTTAATAATACGCCAAACGTTTTCTATAGGCGACAGATCCGGGCTGCAAGGGGGCCAATCCAACATGCGACTGCGCTGCCGACATAGCCATGCAGAAGTTATGCGCGCTGCATGCGGTCTGGCGTTGTCTTTGTTGAAATATACACTGACGTCGTCCAAACAGGCGCCTCTTAGATGGCACCATAGCTTGTTCCAGGATCTGTATATACGCTTCAGCATTGACGGTGCCATTGCAGATGTGCAAGTCTTTCATTCCATGGCCACTAATACAGCCCCAGACCATGACAGACGGTGGTTTCTGTACCGAACGCCTGTAGCATGCGGGAATATCCTTTTCGTCTTTGGTCCGGAGTGTACGGCGTCCATTATTTCCGTAAACAATCGTAAAGGTTGATTCATCGGACCACAATATGTTCTTTCAGCGTGCTTGGGACCAATTGCGATGGGCTCGAGCCCATATCAGACGGCGACGTTGCTGTCGTTTGTTGATGTATGGTTTCCGTTGTGCACAGTATAACTTAAGTTTGCATTTGTGGATGCACCGGCATACAGTATTCAACGATAATGGCCTCCTGAAGAAATCGCGGGCCCACGTGGCTATATCCGTAATCGCAGCATTCCTATGCGTGACGCAGTGACGTCGGAGGATCCGAAGAGCTCGAGCATTCAGAATAGGTTTTCTATCTTGGCCTTTCCGAACTGTGATCTCACCACTATCTCGGTAGCGCTTGATAATATTAGGTACTGTAGATGATGACAGGTTAAATCTTCTGGCTATTGCACGCTGAGAAACGTTGTTTGTGAATTCTTGAATGATTCGAACACGAAGATCTTCGCTAACTGGCTTGCCTCGACCCATCGTTCCGAATAAGTTACCTGAACGACGGATGGGAACTGTTATTTATACGGAATGTAGTATGTCGTCATCATTCTAGATTATTCCCGAACAATTCGGAAGGTTCCACTACTAACGGCGCTTTCTACAACGTATGTCCCTACTTTTTTGGAACGTGTTGCAACACCCCCATTCAAAATGAACGTCCCGGCCACGATACAAAATGTTTTGGTGCACACAGTATATTTATGTCATTTCTTAAACATATCTGCTATTTTGTATTCGCAAGAAAGTTTTGTTACATCATCCCTTTTTGTTTTTTCTATATATTTTGCACTGTCCCAACTTTTTTGGAAATGAGTATTGTACATTACCGGCCAAGCCCACAAAGAAAGAAGCACTTACAGTTACGTTGAATGCGCTGCATAACGGTCTTCTCCAAACGACGAGAAGTCTCGCGCTCGGTAGAGCTTGCTCGGAGTCGCTCCTCAGGCGTTCGTTGACCTCTCCTCCAGAAACCGCGAAACCGCCAGCTGCGTGGCTTGGCTGCGTGGCTTTTTCCGTAACGGCGTCGTATTCGGGTCCCTTAACGATTTCTCCCGGTCAGGAAGTCCTGCATGAGGGCTCGCTGCCTCTACTCTCAACCAAGCAAACGTCTCTGGCTCCAAAACTCGGTCTCGCTCGGCTCCAGCATTTTCCCCGGTCGTTCTCCTTGGCTCCTGCGGTCAGTCTCCTCTTGCTACCTTTCCAACTCGTCAAATTTTTCTCTTTGACGCTCACTTCGCCATCTGTCTTCCCATTGGCTCTTGCTCCATGATGCTCCACCCGCTGGTTGTGACGTACATTCTTGCTCCTTGTGTTGTAGAACACTCGAGTCGAGAAGCAATGACGAGTGCTCACGCCACCTGAATTCTTGTTGGAGTCCAAATTCCGTGACACTCAGCCTCCTTTTGACAACTCGTCCAAAGTAACGAGTGATACTTTGACCTCCTTCCTTCAAGCTTCATTGCCCTCTTCAACATTTAATTCTCGAGCTACTGTCAATAGTTCTGCCGTTGTCCAATTTGATGAAGTCCCAAGCTTTTTTGTTCCTCCAACTACAGCAGGAGAGGTCAGTGATATAATGCGCGGTTTAAACCAACCTTAGCGTTAGATTCTTTGGGATTTCTCCTAAGGTAATAATAATATTACATCCTGCATCTCACAACCGTTGGCGCATATTTTTAATTACTACACTTAAGCTGGCTAGACTAATGCCGCTATTTAAGAGAGGAAATCCTTCCTCTTACCTCAATTATCGTCCAGTTACCACCATTCCTGGCTAAGTTATTCGAGAAGCTCTTTTTCGTTCGGATTTCACAATTTATTCATGCTAACAAGCTTATTAACCCTTGTCAGCACGGCTTTACGGGGCTTAACACGAGCTTCTCGAGTACCCCTCGGCATGGATGGCCTCAAATAACTATGTCGCTGAGGTTTATATTGACCTCTCTAAGGCCTTTGATTTGGTCCCAAAAGATCTTTTACTTTATAAATAAATTCTGGTATACGTGGGCCACCATTGTCCTGGCTAAACGGTTTTCTCACTGATCGCACTTATTTTCTATCATTGTCAGAGATTTTCTCAGACAACATAATACGTAACCTTCTCGTATCACAGGGTTCGATCCTTTCCCCCCTTCTCATTTGTCTGTTCATTAATGACCTCCCTAAATTAGATCGTCACCTCTATTTCGCCGTCCCCAAATTGTTCACAATTATAGGCACGATGCTTGTCTTACATGGATATTAAATGTTGTTCTACTCTGCCTCCAGAAATGCGCGCTATAACTGATTTTAGGCTGTTGTTGCAGCGATTTGTGTCCGGTCTTGATCCAAATTTTCGGGTATAATATGGGTTTGGGCCGTTTGTTTGCTTATCACATTATTTGGTTACTCTTATTACATTTTTAATACTTTTGGTTATCAAAGGTACGATGTTTCGGAGTTATCTATCGTGATTTGCTTCTGGGTTTGCATTAGCGGGGGTTGGGCTTCTTTATCCATCTAAATTTTAGTTTTGTTTTTTGTTTTGTTTTGTTTAGGCTTTTAGTTGATTATCACTGATTTATTTTCGATTTTTGTATTTATTTTCGATTTTTGTTAGTTTATTTATTGTTTTTTTTTTATTTGCTTGCTTGATTTGGAGTGACTCCTGGGTGTAAACTATCGGTAAATTTGACCATATTGGCCCCTGGGGTTCACTTTTACGTTACGTTACATAATAAATCTATTGATGTAAGCTCTGTTTCTAGATGGAATAAAAATTTTATTTCGCAAAAGTGTTCCCTATATGATCTTACTAAACTAATAGACTACACTTAATTACAAAACTATTATAATGATAATACGACAAGGGCAATGTAATTACTTGAGAAAAATGTAAAAATCTTTGCTTTTATTTTTGTATAAAAACTACAGGTATGTACACATTTTAAGATAATGGCGTACCGCCGAGACCTATCCGATTGAAAACCGCTTGATATTTTTAATTAAACAAAAGGACATTCTAGTAAGTTTTAAAAAAATTTTAAGTTCTTTAATCAAAGTAATTAATTTGGAAAAGCATTGTATTCGAAACGCTGTGTGTGTGTGTCTGTGTCTGGAAGAAATATAAATAACTAGCAAAGGTACCCGGCGTTGCCCGGGATAATTACACTTGTAGGTAAACAGAACAATCTCAAAAAATTAAATTAAATTTTGCAATATCTTAAAAATAAACACATGAAAATGCTTAGAATTAATACAGTAAAAATTCTAAATTTAAATTCGAAAAAAAAATTTTAATTTCGAAAAAAAATTTAAATTCGAAAAAAAATTTAAAAAAAAAAATTACTCAGGTAATATTACTTCAGATGTACACTCGATGTTGTTGCAATTTTACTCTTCCCTCGATGTCTTGAAGCAAAACTTGTCCTTTTATCACTTTGTGTAGTCTAGCGGTCGCTGATTCTTCTATTTACTTGCTTCCCATTTACTCAATACAGCACGGAACTAAAGGAGTGCTTCCTCTGTCGTCTTTCCACTCTTTCTCAATAGTCTGCTATCTATCCATTATCTCCAGTTACTGATCATTTTTAAAGATTTTCAAGAAATTGTTAAGTACTAAGAACTCTCTTTTCTAAGAAAAGCCTGAATAACAGGAATTCTATGCATTGTTACAAATTGAAACTTATCCATATTGCATCATCATTTTATGTTTATTGTTATAATTCTTGGAAAGGATTGCTTTATCATTGCATCATCATTTTGTGCTCATTGTTATTGGTGAATTGCGCGTTTATATCTATTGTTAGTCAAACTTTTTCTTGCATTGTTGGTCATGAGATATATATTGTTGGTCCGTGCAGACTGTTTGTGAATTGCGTGTTTATACCATTGTTGGTACCTATTGTTGCATAAACTTTACCTTGCATTGTTGGTCATGAGATATTTCTCATTAATATGCCCTGCCATAACCATGAATATCGATTTTTTATCGATAATTATTATTTTTCCGAAATCTGAGGTAGACAGTGACCTTCCTCATGCTTTGAAGGTCAAGTATGCAAAATTTCATCAAGATCGGAATAAAACTGTAGATTTGTATAAAAAACATACAGACCCACAAACATCCTTCTTTATATATATAGAAGACTAGAAGAGGTACCCGGCGTTGCCCGGGATAATTACACTTGCACAAACTTTTCCTTTCATTGTTAGTCATGAGATATTGATTGTTGGTTCATGCAGAGCGTTTGTGAATTGCGTGTTGATACCATTGTTGAAACCTATTGTTGTACAAACTTTGCCTTGCATTGTTGGTCATGAGATATTTCTCATTAAAATGCCTTGCCATAACCATGAGTATCGAGTTTTTATCGATATTTATTATTTTTCCGAAATCTGAGGTAGACAGTGA
>JAHWFO010020125.1:0-47417 GCA_023313115.1 Rhysida immarginata
GCTCTATGGGATCGATCCCAGGACTCTCTTATCTTGTGATTATGAGAAATCTCAACAAAAAACAAATGATGAGCATAAAAACATCTTCAGTCTGACTTGGTGGCTAGATTAGAGAAAGCTTGTCAAGCTGCTATGAAAGTAATGAGAACACTAACGGCCGTATTCACGACCTAGTAGCAAACCGCGTCTCAAACTGCGTCGCTGAAAATTGCGTATCAAGTGATACTAGGTTCAGATTTTTTGCTGCTATTCACCATTTCTATCTGAGACAGGTTTACAGCTACTCACTTTTGAGATAGACTTTTTTGTAACAACATCTACCATTGGCTCTATAGAGTCACATGACCTCGCTGGCTGGAAGGAAAAAAATCCACGAATTGCTCAGTCTGCAGCACTACAAGTTCATGTTTCGTTTGCTGCTGTCAAGTCGCAGAAATCTGCAGGATTTTATTTTCATTCCTTGTTTTCTCCAACATTATGGAAAAAAAAACTAGACATCCACCATCGAAAATGAGCAGACAAATGGCGCCACGTGGAAGGAGAAGCAGGTGGCATCAGAACAGGTTGCGGAATTATTCAATGCTACGCCGGGAGTAACGCCACGCACAGCGAAGCAACTCCAGACATTCTGCCACCTACTTTTCTCCATCTCAGATTTGCGACGAAGTTGACGTTATTTCTGAGACGTGATACACAGTTTATGTCGTCGTGAATACCGTTTTTTGCTGCTACTCATTTTTGGTACTGAGACGTGGTTTGCTACTAGGTCGTGAATACAGCCATTAGAGAAGATTGAATGCAGAAACAAAAGTAGAGTTAACAGTGACTATCAACCTGAGGATAAAGTTTGGTTACTTAGGGCATATCTGAAAAGTAACTGCGTGGCAACCATTCGCGACCACTCGTGTCCAACCTGTCTCAAAGTCTCTGCGAGACGCGCATGGTCGAAATGAAAGCATCTCAAAAATGCCCCGCTCTCGACCAAGGGTGCCCACGGGCGATCGCACGAGATCCTGGTTTGGAGCTGGATCATTCCGTGGTCCCCCGTGGTCGTTTAGAAATCAAAATGGCAGAGCGATTTAGAGTGGGAAATAAATCGTGGTTTTTGATTTTAATTTGTGAATAAAGGAGAACTTAATTGATATTTATTATTCACTAAATACATTTTATTTTATATGTTAAGTTTATATAAAATATATATGGTGATATGTTAGTATCATATACATTGGCCTTTCGATGGTTTCGATTTTCATTAAACAAACACTATCAACGGACTTGACGTTCATTTTAGCCACTATAATTCCCATCCAATATAACGAATATGGGCAAAGAAATTAATTTTAAACAAATTTAATTGACTCACACCATCTCAAACAACGAACAAAAAGATGCATGAATGATCTATAATTTTACAAATATTTGACAAACTGATAATCTTTAATTCTTATTTTAATGGCTTTTGAAAGTTTTCGAAAAATCATTTATATTTTTGATACTATATTTTTTTGTATATATATTTTTTTTGGAGTTTTGTTACGTTTTACTTTAATATAGAATTAATATATTTATAAATTCACATGAGTTTATATGTAAATATTTATATAAATTGAATCATTGTTAAATACTTTACTTTCATAAATATAATTGTATTAATTTCGTATATTATAAATTTTTTTCATAAATTTTTATAGATATATTGTCATTTAAACGAAATGAAGTAAATCCCATTTAGGTTGTTTTTTTGTTGTTTTGTTTTGAATTGTTTTATTTTGTTTTTATTTATTATTTTTTAAAGAAATTTATTAAATAGCAATCATGCAAACAGCAAGATCTTTTCCCTTTCTTATTTTCTCTTCTTCAGTGTTTGAGACAATACAAACGAATTTTTAATTGCGAGGTCTTCATCATGACATTTGAAAGATGAATGTCGCCATTGAAAACCTCGGAATTGTCTCACAAGTCCCCAAGACTGCGCTCGACCACACACGACCATACCAGGTCAGGCACGTATGCAAGGGGGGGTCGGAGGGGTCGAGCGACCACCCCAAAAATGCTGAAGGTCCATGATTTTGAGTTCTGTGAATTTCAATCTATTGTTTAAATTCTATTAAAAACTCTGAGTGAACAAGGAGTAGTGGAGTGGTTGGCGAGGGGTTGTTTTTAATTTCAGTTTTTTAATTTTCCCTTTTTTTTCTCCTTTGGCCTGTTCCAGTGCCATTTCCTCTCCCCCACCAATCATCCCACTCCTTGCTCACTCCAGTTAAACAAAAGGATTTTTTCCCCTTTGACCTACACTGAACCGGACCGACAATTCCTCATTTACATCTTTCATTGCCAGAAGATGACTTAAGTCGAAAGGGCTTGCGATTTTAAGTTTATTTCTTTTCTCGTTTTTTTTAATTTTTGTTATAAGATTTTTTTTCACAAAAATGAAATCCGAATTTTGTAAACAGATTGATTTTTTTTTTATATCAACAATGTATAATAGCATAAACTTCACAAGCAACTTTTCAAAAATATCACTGAAATATGTTCATTTTTTAAATTAGTATTACTGTAATTAAAACATAATAAAAAGAATGGATTATTCAAACAAAAGGTCCAATAAATCGAGAGTTCGACCTCCCCTAGAAAATTTCTTGGGTACGTGCCTGCAGGTGACCTGGTAATTTCCTGGTCGTGCGCGGTTACTTTTCAGATATGCCCTTAGACTAGGGATGCTAAAAATAAACTGAAACCTATGTACTTAGGTCTGTTTAGAATAATTAAATGCACATCAGAGGTAAATGACACTATAGAGAGAGAGAGACAACCTGTCGAAGCCCTCTTTTGGTTCATGTGAAGATGGAAGTCGTCGGCCACACAGGAAGCAAGGGAGATAGGTTGAGTCACAGAACGACCATGTTGTATGTGATGAGCCAAAGAGCTTTTAACTTTCCTGCAACTGAAAATGAACACCCCTGGGCCAGCTTTGAAGTATTCAACCATGAGGGGCACAACCATCTGAGCAGTGGGGGCAAGGAGACCAAAGGATATGCATAGCCAACCAATCATGCGAACGAACATTATAGACTGCATCCAAGCCCAGGTGGGCTTTAATCTACATCACTCAGAGCATTCTGATTGCTTACTTCTGGTTGGGGAGCATTGCGACATATGGCCCAGGAATGACACAAGAAGGTAGAGAAAACGATCTGCTTCTTTCTTATCCTGCCAGAATTCAATGCCAGTCAGCCATGCTGTTTTTAGGCAACCACCATTACCTGTTTTTTAATTTGATGTGTACATGAACAATTGAGGCGTTGAGCGCAAAAGTGGCCCAAGCCGAAAAAAATATGTTCTGAGAAAATCCACAGAATTCTTCCCTATTATGTATGCAAAATGGAATTTAGCGAACTAAATGTATGCAAAATGGAATTTCGCACACCAAACTATGGATGGGCCACAATGGCACTGTAAAAAGCAATCTATCAGCAAGTTATTTCCACGTTACTCTCTTTCAACATTATTGTTGGTTGGGCCACTATTGCGCTCAACGCCTCAATTATAATTGTGCACTAACTTTAACAATTTTTTTATTTTTTTTTTATTAAATTAGTTTGAAATCAAGAGTGGTTTCACGTCACTCCTCTTTTTATGTACAAACATTGCTAACGGCTGTTTTAACATTTATAACAGCTAGATAAATGGCCTGTTGCTTGGTTTATATGTTTATCTAGCCATTGGTGTCTGTAGGTGATTTTGAGAGAGTTAGGCTTAATTTCCGACTATGTGTATGTTTGTCCGCTGCTAGCACGATGAGGTGCATTTTCCACATTGACTACCAGATGGCAATGCCATGGATTCTCGTTATTGGATCACAGGCCCAAGGGGCTGTTTTAAGAGTGACATGGAGTGAGCATGGGGCTCTTGGTTCATCCCCAGTCTAGAAATACACCATGCTAAGATGCTCTTCAACTCAAGATAACTATAAATGGCCAGGCAGAAGGAAATGTTAGCAGACACTGCACTGTATTTTTCATGTGAGTACATCTTTCAAGTAGTACTTTCACATAAAGGGGGCCAAAATTGAGCTTATGCCTCGAACTCGCTAAATGTGTTTCACATTGAAATCTTGAATAGTGGAGACTCTTGTTTTAAGACTTACCACATACAAGCATGGCCAATTTTGAGCACCCTAAATTCCCTGTGCAAAAAATGTTCCCAAAAGCAAAGCCTATTCACTACTTCTATGACCTATGATTGCTTGATCATGTCATCAACATGGCGCTCAAAAAGAGTACTAAAAGCATGTAAATAGCAGTGAAATGATTACTCTCTAGTAATTGGTATCACGATTATTAACTTATTACTGAGCCTCAGAATTGATTACTTAACTAATAAACATGTGCCAGCCCAAAATTTATTTATTTATTTATTTATAATAAGCACAGGGTGACTCAAAAGTCTCAGTACACCCTGTTTTTTCGAGAACCTTGCAGTAATTGGGAAATCTGAATATTCCAGTAAGGTGGTCTATCTTTTACGGTATGTACCGAACATGGCCGCCATCTTGAAATCATGCCATCTTGAATCTAAGTCAATTTTTTAAAATGGAAAGGGGGTCATGTGATATCTCAAATAACATCAGCATTATCTGACAATTTCATTCCTGTAAACAAATTTGAAGTAGCAGTTATGGTTCAAAAGTTACCATACATTTTGTTTCACTTTGTAGCAAGTAACTGAAGATGGCTTTGACCACGGAGAGAGAATTGAGGTCATTTTGATGTCTGCTGGGGAAAGAATTTCTGTGTCATAGCTGCAGATTTTAACAAGCGGCACCCAGAAAGACCTCCAATTTCACACAATACTGTCAGGTGCTTAATTAAGAAATTTCGAGAAACTGGGACTGTGTTTGACAAGGCACGGAGTAGCCATCCAATAAGGGCTACTGACGAGACAAACTCAACAATGGTTTTGGCATCCTTTGTCAAGAGCCCACAACGCAGCACATGACATTTGTCAGCAGAATATGGAATCAGCCAGTCATCGATCGTACAAATCCTTCATTCTCATCAATGGCATCCATTCAAGATTCAGATACTCCAGCACCTAGCAGAGGATGACCCAGACAGACGTATGCAGTTTTGCATGTGGGCCCTGGAGCAACATCGATAAGATTCCTCTTTTGCACAAGGTATCTTGTTCATTGATGAGGCAAACTTTTATGTCAGTGGTGAAGTCAACCGTGGCAACCACAGGTATTGGAGTGACCACAATCTACACTGGATGGAACCTTCCAAGGTAGTTGGTGACGTAAAGGATATGGTGCGGTGTGGAATAGGGGTATCCGTTTAATTGGACCCATTTTCATTAACCAGAACCTAAATGCTCAATGCTACCTGGAAATGCTGCAAGAAGTGGTGTTTCCCTCACTTCAATGCTTTCCCTCTTACTTTCAACAGGATGGGGCTTCACCACAAAATGGTGCAGATGTTCTTCAGTGGTTAGATGTTCAATTTCCTGGTCATTGGATTGGCCGACGTGGTGCTGTGGAATGGCCACCCAGATCACCTGATTTCACACCACTTGACTTTTATCTGTGGGGTCATCTAAAGCAACTCGTATATGCAGAGAAAATCAGAAACAGACACCATCTCCAGCAACGTATTGAAGAAGCGTGTGCCAGCATTTCTGCAGAAATCCTTCTGCGAGTGCATGACGATTGGATTCAGTGCCTACAAATGTGCCTTGACCAAGAGGGACACCATGTTGAACACATTAAAGGACTATCCTTTATGGAGAACAGTCCAGGCTGTAATTCCCAACAAAATGCGTTGTAACTTTTCAACCATAACTGCTACTTCAAATCTCTTTACAGGAATGAAATTGTCAGAAAATGCTAATGTTATTTGATATGTCGTGTTTTTACACGACTCCCTTTCCATTTAAAGAAATTGACTTAAGATTCAAGATGGCCAATATCAATATGGCGGCCATGTTCGGTACATACAGTACAAGATAGACCTCACCCTTACCTTACTGGAATATTCAGCTTTCCCAATTCCTGCAAGGTTTTCGAAAAAACAGGGTGTAGTGCGACTTTTGACTCTCCCTGTATTTATTTTTTTTATCTAAGATACCTTTGAAGTAATTGAACACCTAATATTTCATTAAAAATTATGAATTTTCTAATTATGCATATAAAATGGTTCTCTTTCATTCAATATTTATTTTCTCCGTTTAATGCCTAATTTCTTGAAATGAAATGGCCTGGTTTAGGAACACTGTTTTTTTGAAATGGTAAAAAAGTAATGTTTTGGAATAAAATTTTCAAAAATAATGATTTATTTTACGCAGTAATTTATTTTTACGTTCATGTCCCTGTGAATTTATGAAGACTCACGTCCATCTCTCTGATTGGCTTGGAATGTCATGTGATAAAGTAGGCTTGTCCACGTGAATGGTGGACATGCTTTTTAATGTTCATGGCATCATGCAAATATCTTGTTTTACGTCTGTGACTAATGTATTTAATTCATGTTGGTAAGGCCAATAAAAACCCTTTAAATTTGCTTGTGCAAACTACCTTCTCGAATTCGAATGAATTGGGAAGCTCTTAAAAATCTCGACTAGATTCAGTTTATCAACAACAAGAATTCACTATTGATTTTATAATGGTTTCGTATTAATATGATAAGTAAAATTATTTGAAATGTTTACACTGTTTCAGCCCCCAGTTATTTAAATGCATGCTTCTACACAACCTGCAATAAATATACATATCAATTAATGCAATGATACTTTATTACAGTACAAAATAATTTTTTATTCCATGAGTTTATGAACTACATTTACGAACTGCATTTTCCTGATTTCCAATCATTGCAAAACCCAGCAGTATTTCTAGAGAATTTTCTGGAGAATTCAGTAGGAATTTAAAGGAAAACGAGCAACACTACTGTAAATGTCTGGTAGTCAGGCTAGCAATGCTTCCCTAAGACTACGTTCGCACTACGAAACTAGTTACAAATAGAACTAGTTTCTTTTCTGGTTCCAGGTGAACCAGTTCTAATTGAACACTAGTTTTATCATCCTCCTGTTCGCACTGGAAATCCTGTTTAGAGGTGGATATCCAGTTCCAGACAACAAATAGAGCGTGCCCTGGAATGATTAAGGCTTCTTCATCGTTATTTAAAGATGGCGCTTTTTGTTTTCCAAATTTAGTTTCGCCATTTTTCCACTTTTCTTGATTTCAGATTGAGAACACTGTTGTTCAGTAGCCTTTGTGTATTTTTAATCCGTGATCGTATCGCTATTCGTGAAGACTTGTGGGAAAACTACCCAGTAGTCTTTGCATGAACAAGCACTCTCCAGCCCCAGATCCAGTTTGAGAAACTGGGGTTGGAAACCCCAGTTCCAGAGCCGAAAGAACTAGTTCTTCTTACACCCAGTTTTGTTCGCACTTCACTAATAAAACTAGTACCTCTGATAGAACTAGTTTCTTTTGACTAGTGCGAATGAGCCTTAAGGGATATGTCTATCATGAGCCTATACTTATTTCTTGTGAATTCTTACAGTGAAGCAAGTTTAGTGAAGACATCAAATAAAATTTCATCCTATATAATTCCTTTTATATAAAGTTTACAACTAAGAGATAAAATTACTTACATCTTTATCTTTGTACTAGACAATTTCTTACTTACCAAGAGAACTGTTTTCTTTATAAATGAAAGAGGGCCGGTTCTTGTTTACACCAAGCAAAATCTTGTTTTACTTTATTCAACACAATCTTCACCTTTTCAGTAACTTGCCTATTACATGATACATTTTTAAAATTCCTGGAAAGGGCTTAACAATCATTCAGCCTTGTAGCATATTTATCAGCCAATCAGAATTGAGGAAATGTTCACCTGATCAACAGTTTACGTATGTGTCTCACTTTCAATTTCAGGTGTGCTCTAAGTTGATGTGTGGTAAATTCCATTCATTTCTTTCAAATAAAGTAAAAAATTTTAATAACAAATTAGTGATAAAATAATAAATAATAAAATATTTGTGTGTAAAATTTTTGCTTTATGGGAATTATTTTCTGAAACTATACTGAACTTGCTTGTAAATTCATTCATGTAAATTCAAATCAATATCCCATTCAAGTTACTGCAAAATTCAGAAATGACTATTGTTGATTTTATTCAAAAAAATGATAGAAATAAAGAAGATATTGAAATATTCATATAGCATATTAACAAAAATTTCTTATGCAACAATGGAAGAATTTCAAAACACTATGTCTTCATAGCCAGTTTCTAAATTGGTTATGTTAGTAAGTTTTAAACAAAAACAACATTATGCCTTAATCTTTCTGGGAGGGTAAACAGCGCATCAAAAGAAAGTAATTTAGTTTAAAATCACTCCAATTAAAGGGCGTCACACATCTCTTTGCATACAATTCTTGCTTCCTGCACGGGCTATTCTTTTCTTCAAAACTATACAATCTCAAGTATTCCTTTACCTGATCCTACCCACTTCCTTGGCAGCACACAATACTACATTTCCCATCCACATGGCCAGCATACAATCAGCTAGCTGCTCATCTATCATTCGTTCTATGGAGGGTCATTTCTCTTTAACTTACCAATTTTGAACACCCCTCCCTGGCAATGGAATACCCAACCCTATGTAAATCAGGTAGTGTATTAGTGGGCATTTCATAAATATTTGTTTAGGAAACGAGTGCAGAAAATTCACAGCATGAGTAGAAAAATAATGATTTTTGGAGAGGGTATATACGAGCGATTTCCAAGGTGGGATTTAGTGCCGTATGCATCGTGCAACAGTGCAAGATGGAAGGAACTTCATCATCAAAGGCTGATGTTAACTCTATTCTGGCTAACATATGTAATTCGGATGTTCCTGACAAGTTCACCCATGAAAAGCTACCTCGGAAGAGACCCCATCCGAGCCATTCACCCGACAGTCAAAAAGATCAGGAAGATGGTAGCACAGGAAAACCGTCCGACACTGAATGCCATGACTCACAAGGCAGGTACATCTGCTCAATGGTAAACCCCATAATTAAGCACAACTTAGGCCTGTGCAAATTCCATAAAGCCAGTGAATCTTAATGAACATCATGTCCGTGAACGCAAACTCAAATGCCTGCAAACTCCACGAAGGTTATCTTGCAGGTGAGAAATGGTGGTTTGTTGTCACATTGAATGAAATGTGGGTTTACCTCACAAATTGTGGTACGGTTCATGAAATTGCCTACCATCCAGCAGATGCGAACGACCAGACTGATTGGATGTGCAAATGTCAGGAAAGTTTTCCGAAAGGCTTCATGGTGGTGGCGGGGTACTGCTCAAAAGGACGGTTGTAACTTTGCCGGGTGGAGAAAAACGCTAAGGTGACTGCAAATTTCTACCAGGAGAACATTTTGAAACTTCTTTATAAGGAAGAGATCCCGGCGTTGTATGAAGAGGAAAGCAAGAAAGTTTGTGTTCATCAAGATAAGACGTGCAGCCACACCACAGAATTGTATGGAACAAATGGAAGAAGAGCCTGTCATTCGTGCAATACCCGTCTCTGCTATCCCTGTCAAGTCACCTGACGTCTCCGCCATGAACTTTTGTGGCAGCAAAGACAGTTTTGCACTTCACTTTCAACCCCTCTCTCGTCATTTGCACAACGCTAGCCACCAAGATGGTTTTTTGAGCAAACCACAGAGGTGAAAGTCGCTTGAAAAAAAGCAAATGATGAGGAGGTTGAAAATGAAGTGTAAAACTGGCTGAGGCAGCAAAGCCCGGTTTCTTAACAAAAAGGTATCGAAAGACTATAATGTCGACAGAACAAATGCATCAACAACATCTGTAATTATATTGAGAAATAAGATAATGTACAAATCTAGCTGTGCTTCAGATTCCTAGCCCAATTAGAAGTTTTAAAATCACCATTTGTAACTTACTGACATTTGTAAGGTGAGAACCCATATTCAATGAATTGATGGAAGTGATATCAAAAGATATAGCTGGGAAAAAGACTGTAACGATAAACAAATTATCCCTTTCAAAGGAAACCTAAGCATCAAACCAGTTGAGAATGCATGATACTGCATTGCCAGAATGGTGTTAATACAAAACATCGTTAAAGTATTCGAGAAGTCGGTCATTCTATTGCCAATTTTTTTCAAATTTTTGTAAATGTGCTTTTTTGTATAGCTTCTTTTAAACAGAAAAATGGAAGTTGCAAGCTATTTACCAAGCTGTAATAGATGGGATCAATCCAGGTGCTGGATCCTAAAGCAATTTAAACTTACAACTTCAAAACTTACAACTTACTGGATCAAACTCTCTCCTTACACACTTCATCTGTCAGACCAAAAAAAGCAACCTTCAATTCTGCTTCAGAAATGATGTCTGATTCAAGTTATTTTCTTGAATGGATGGGGGAAAAGGCAAAGGTCCAAAAATACATTCGCATATGTTAAATTAAAGCACTAGTTGTCTTACAGCAGATGTGCAGATAGGTAGTGTCAGTTCACAGACGTGTTAGAGTGATTGAATTACTTTCCATTTTTGCTTTTAGGCTGTTTTGATGATAGTTATTTGAAACTGAAACTTTGTCATTATGAAGCAATTATGATTAAGAACATTTGACTATCCAAACTGCTAAAGAGTTGAATTTCTTAAATTTCATCCACCATTTTGATTCTTTCGAGCAGGGAGAGCCCGGCCTTGGAGTCGTTTCTCGCTGTGTGCATACAATGAGCAAAGCGGTCATTATTTTTAGACAGGATATTCGCAACCGCACTCGAACTATTGCGACCGATCAGACTTGAAACACCTCCAGTGATTTTAGAGCAACATTTGCTTCCCCGAATACAGGCCTGACATAGTTAACAATATCAGAAGGCTAAAAGAACCACTTGTTACATTTATGTATCTCTTGATCTGACTGGTTGATTACAGATAATAGTGTAGTGATATAACTGGCATTTAGATTAGCACCTGATTGATTTTTTTTACAAAGAAAAGGGTAGTGATGTAACTGGCAGTTAGGTTAGGACTTGATTGGTATGTAGACAGGTTTTTTTAGTATAGATTTAGATATAAAGGTGATTATAAATGCTGATTGCTGGTTGCGTTATACAGGTGGTCGCAGTGGCGGCTTGAAACTAAAATTTCTGGGGGTGCTGTGTCAGAAAATTGTAATTTTTTCACGAACTAGGGAATAGCTACTGACATTAAGCTTAAGCATTATGTAATAATATAAAGGTATAAAAAAGTATTAAAGAAAAAAAAAAAGACATTATATTGAATGTTATCGATATCAAAAGTGAAACTGGGGGTGCTGCAGTGCCACAGTGCCTATGGACGAGCCGCCACTGGGTGGTCGTTACGCTAACAGAGTTCCTATATAACCTTTTATGGGACCAAGCAAAAGTGGTTGTTAAACTCAGGTGGTTGTTATATAGAGGTGGTCATTAATATAGGTTTTACTATATTTTTACAGCACCAGTCTCAATTTCAAATGGCTGCACTGTGTACAACCCAGTTGCAAAAATATATGATCACTAGACAATTTCAATACATCTTTATTTTTGATGTCATTTTGCTTAAAAATGAACGGGAAAATATGAACTGAAAAGAATGCAATAGATTTTAGATATGTAGAAATCGTTTTAAAAAAATATCAACAAAATTCATCCATTCGTATTGTTACAACAAAACATTAAACATACTTTTAGTCCTTTAAAAATATCCAATCACCCAGACTGATGTTTCAAAAATTTCCAATCACCCCTCATAAAATGGGAAAGTTTTAGCTGACTGCAACTTAATTTGCATTTTTATGTTGTAGTAAGCTTAATCAGCCAACTTGCATAGAAAAAAAAATTCTCAGCTTCCCTGTGATTTTTTAGGACTCAAATCACTTGCTACAACAAAATGGGGCGAGGTAAAACAACCAGTAATGAAATACGCAATTTGATTGTTGACAAGCACTTACAGAAATATTCTACTCGCAAAATAGCTACTGAATTAAATATATGTCTAAGTGTAGTTGTTGAAATCATTAAAAAATGGAGAGAAACAGGAAACTCTTCCGCAACTAAACAAACTGATCGACCAAGGAAAACATCAAAAAGGCAAGATAAACTTTCCCAAGAATTTTACAGGGCAAACAACATGTCACCACATCTGAAATCACAATTGACTGCTGTGAAACAACAGGAGTAGATGTCTCAAATGCTACTAAAAGGCGACGTCTGAAGGAACAATGTTACGGATTTTATACTGCAAAAGTCAAACCTCTACTGTCACGTCTCCAAATGGTAAAAAGGCTGCATTTTTGATGAAGAACATCTTCAATGATCTTCAGAAACGTGGAAAAGTGTCATCTTCAGTGACGAGTCTAAATTTACAGTTTGTTATGGTGAAGAAGGTAACCATGTTATTCATAAGAAAGATGAAACATATACGCCAGAATGCTTAAGTACAAGTGTCAATTTCTCTGACCCACTGATGGTGTGGGGCTGTATGAGTGCAAGAGGAGTTGGCCAATTGAAATTCATTGAAGAGACGGTTAATGCTCAAAAGTATCAGGATATATTGAAGGAATGTTTTTGTTGCCTTCGTTGCCAGAATTAATCTTAACGGTCAAGCAGTGTTTCAACAGGATGGAGCAGCATCACACCGAACACGAACAACTATGGCGTGCTTTCAAGCTCATGAAGTTGAACTACTTAAAAATTGCCCACCAAACAGTCCCGATTTATCACCAATTGAAAATATATGGCACATTCTGAAAAAAGGGGTCCGACGGAAGAAACCACGGACCCGAGAGGAATTAAAAGCTAGCCTGACCAATCTCTGTGCGAAAATATCTGCTAGTCAATGTGAGAAATTAATTTCCAGCATGCCAAATCGTTTGCATGCAGTAATTTCTGCTAAAGGAGTAAATACTAAGTATTGATTGGAAATTTTTGAAACGGCAGACTGGTGATTGGATATTTTTGAAGGACTAAAATTGTGTTTAATGTTTTGTTGTAACAATATGAATGGATGAATTTTGTTGATATTTTTTTAAACTATTTCTACATATCTGAAATCTATTGCATTCTTTTCAGTTCATATTTTTCCAGTTCATTTTAGAGCAAAATGACATCAAAAACAAAGATGTATTGAAATTGTCTAGTGATTGTATATTTTTGCAACTGGGTTGTATGATTTCAAATGGCTGCAATGTGTCTTCAACATGTTTATTCATTTCTGTTCGTTTCTTGACAGAATAACCCAAAACAGTATTAAAAAAAAAAAAAGAAATCTTTAATAAAATTAGAATAAACTTTTTTATTTTGCATTAGAATACATGATTAATTATTACTAATTCATTTTCATAAAAAAATATGCATTTACAAAGAGAAAGGTTCTACATAAGATATTCCTTGATAACATTGTTAGCTATTACTAAACGTTGAATTTCACTTGTCCCTTCATAGATTTCTGTAATTCTGGCATCACGATAATGACGTTCGGCTGGCATTTCAGAAACATAACCCATTCCACCTAATATCTGAATTGCCTACAATAAAATATGGCATTTTAGAATACATTAAACTGTACAAATATGTTAAGTAAAGCAAAATCTACAGCATCACATTAAGAATTGGTAACAGATTCTTATTTTGAAGATTAACGAGATTTTGCTGCACTGTATAAAGAAACCAGATGATGCAAAAAATTAAGGCTTATCCATTTCTGAGGCTACCTATCCTCAAGCAGTAGAAGCCTTATTAACTAGCTTTCTCCTGAATGTGTTCTAAAGGTATTTCACATCTTTTCTAAAAGCCTACTTTCATCCGGTTACAATACGTCCATGCATCTTAAATTTTTTATAATTATTAAAACTCAGATTACTTACCTGATGTGCTATAAATGTAGCTGCTTCAGAAGCTGCTAATTTTGCCATTGCTGCTTCCTAAAAATTTGAAGAGTAAAGGCATTAGAAATTCTGCAACAGAGAAATCTAATTTGAAACGTCTAAGAACAAAACATTAAATCTGATAAGTTTTATAACACAACTAAATGTGTGCATGTCAATGAAATATTCTATCATGACAAAGAAATAAAGATATACTTATAAGTTCAATTGAATACTATTTATAGTCAATAGTGCTATGGACACATCATCAAACAAGACTCAAATTGCGATTCAATTTTTGCATGTGAAAAGCTTATTGTCATTGAAAATACAAAACCTCTTAGGCCTTGGCTTA
This sequence comes from Rhysida immarginata, assembly GCA_023313115.1. Classification (NCBI taxonomy): domain Eukaryota; kingdom Metazoa; phylum Arthropoda; class Chilopoda; order Scolopendromorpha; family Scolopendridae; genus Rhysida; species Rhysida immarginata. Next base: position 14,261 of record JAHWFO010020125.1, read on the forward strand.
TACACAAATCAGCTTACAGACAAGTATATTGGATACCCTGCAGGGGTGTACTTGTGAAAATACAGTATTTATACTTTATAACAGCACACCCATTGACATCAAATTTAAAGGTTGTAATTGGTCCCGCAAGAAAATTAAGATATGAAACTGGTGCTATTCATATAACCAGAATTTGAATGTTGTGTTTCATTCTTATTAACACACTGTGTGGTTTTCAGAAATTCTTACTTTTATAAAAGGTTTTTTAGCATCTTTCAACATAGCTGCTCTCCATGTTAACAATCGTGCAGCTTCTAACCTTAGTGCCATATCAGCTACTTTAATCTGCAAAACAATTAAAATAAAAATAGATATTGGTGAATGTACATCATCAAAACATAACATTATGCAGTTGCTAATAAATTTATAAGGTAACAGCTAACAAGATTTTTACAGGAACGGCTATGCACTAGATTTGGACAACAACATCAGTGACAAAACATACTTTTAATCCATTTAACGATAAAATAAACCATTAAGGAATGACATAACCCAGTACTGAAAGGCCAAACTAGTGGCCAACACATAAATAATTTGAAAAAAAATTTCCAAAATTTTTGAATTGTGTTTGAAAACTCAGAACATATTCCACTGAGCCAAATTCAACCGTTTTTAAACTTATTAACTACTCTTATATATTCGTTCATAACAAGTCGTTACAAATTGTTTGATAAATTACATGCCATATCTTAGCATTGAAAATTTCCAATGGTATCATGTTTTCATTAGCGCAGGTAGCACAGAGTCAAAATCAGGCCATCTTCAAACTTATTAACCATTCTTATATATTTGTTCATGACATGTCATTACAAATTGTTTGAAATATTACATGCCATATTTTCAATGGTGTCATAATGCTTTCATTAGCATGGGAACCACTGAATCAAATTCGACCATCATCGAACTTTATTTGTTGATTGTCAAAAACAATGATACTTAAGAACTTTATATGTGCTCATAGTTCATTGTTATGAGTTGTTTGATGTAACACTTACTATAGCTTCATCTTGAATATCTTAAAGGATGTCTTAATGGAACTAGTAGAACACGTGACATAGTATTGGTTTCGACCATCTTCAAACGGGTTCGTGAACTGAACCATATGTATCAATTGGTGAACGCAATTAAACGTTATATTCGCTCATAGCTTGTCAGTAAGAGTGGTTTGAGGTATTACTTACTATATCGTAGCATTGAAAATCCATAGGGGGTACTGGAATGACACCATTAGAGCACTTGCTAATGTACCAATTTCAACCATCCTCGAAATGATTCGTGCGATAAACCATATTTTTCGAGTGGCAAAAAAAGATTTCGCAAATCTTTCATACGTTTTGAGAACAGCGAGTTAAAAACGGACAGACAGACACACTTTCCCTCACTAACAGCATAAAGCAACCTTTCGGTACTTAATTTCATGAAAATAAATTTAATAGGGTATTGAAATTTTCACAGCCTTGAACACTAATGATTAAATTTTAACTATAGAATATCAGTTATAAAGTACAAATAACAGTACCCTAATCTCACAAATACAGTGAAACTTCATTATTACAAATTTCAGGGGACCCAAAATTTTTTTTGCATTATCCGGGAAAGAAAGAATAGCATTCACTAGGAAGGGATCAGAGAAACAATTCACATTAAGCAAGAATTCGTATTAACGGGGTTCAAATTTACTTTATAAGAACATAATGACAATACAGTATCAATTTCAGAGGCTTAAATATCACTAAGACCTCCCAATATAACCTATCCTATAGAAATACCCTAAAGAAAACTTATCCCCACTACCAACATCATCAACTTACACTCTAACAATGCTTCTTCCTGTAAGTTCACCTCTATCAGCTTCCTTAAATACTTATTTTCCATATAAATGGGATTAAAGAAATTAATACAATTCAATAATCTAGCCAACATGAACATTATTTTCAAACCAAAATCTATATATATATATATATACAGAAGAATGTTTGTTTGTAGGCTTGTGGATTTGTTTGTGTGTAATTAATACAAATCTACAGTTTTATTCCGATCTTGATGAAACTTTGCACTTGATCTTCAAAGCATGAGGAAGGTCACTGTCTAACTCAGATTTCAAACAATTAAGAATTATCGATTAAAAAAAAAAAAATCGATATTCATGGTTATAATAAGTAAAGAAATAAAAGTGGAGCTAACTCCAAACATCAGGTAAATGATATCAATTAGAAAATGGATGGAAAAATTCTGCGACCTGGATTCGAACCAGGAACCTCGACTCTCATGGTCGATGCCTCTACCAATTGAGCTATTGCAGGCCCTTGTACAGCCATGCTGTCACTAATAGTCTTAAAGACAACCAGGTTGTCAAGATGGAAAGCTCAATGGGAGGCGGGCACCCAGTTCACCGACTGTAAATTTCTCCATCAGAAAGTTTGATGCACACACAATAATAAATAAAGAAACTAAACTGGAGCTAACTCCAAACATCAGAAATGATATTAATTAGAAAATACGACCTGGATTCATGGTTATGGCTAGACATAGTAATAAGAGGTATTGCATGACCAACAGTGCAAGGCAAAGTTTGCATCAACAAAGATATCATCATGCAATTCACCATTATTCAACATTGGTATCATCATGCAACACAGTTTGTGCATATAAATAAGGTTGATTAAGCCATGCAATGAAGATTCATTCCACTTCTGCGAATTATAAAACAAAATTGATTTGCAACAATGATAGAATTCCTGCTGTTTGGGCTTTTCTTAAAATTGATACTTCTTAGAACATAACAGTTTCTTGAAAATCTTTAAAATGAACAGTAGCTGTAGATAATGGAGAGTTAGCAGACTAATGAGAAACTGAGCAAATGGTAAGTAACCCACTGAATATCGAAGTTCCCATGGATCTGTCGACGATGCAAGCATGTCAACTGATGAAACTGCAATTGTTAGACCACACAAAGTGATGAATGGCCAAGTTTTGCTTCAAAGCATTGAGAGCAGTGTGCAATTGCAACAACAGCTTACCAGGTAGTGAATAATTGAGATGAATGAGTATTGGTCAGAGAAGACAAAAATTTCTCTGGGCATCGGAAACATCTGAACAACGGGAGCTTCATCTACAGCAGGAAATTGAGAACTGCTGAGAACCAATTTGTGTTAAAATTTAACTTCTTGAGGTTGTTTACCTACAATTGTAAATATCCTGGGCAATGCCGGGTGCCTCTTCATACATAGAAATCACAGTTTGTGGTAAGAAACAGACTAATATGCTTTGAAATTTAATAAAATGCTTCAGAAGGGTTAAAATACTGGAGGAAAGTTTAAGTAACAATAAGGCTCTAAGTAAAATTCTACATTTAGTTAACGTAGTTTTTCCAAAATTTAAAAAATCTTACCTGAATTGCTTGTAATTTCAAAATAGAAGCACCAAATGCATTTCTTTTGGATCCATAATCAATGGCACATTCTAAAGCTGCCTTAAAAAAATAAAGTATAAAAAAATTACGAAAAAACCCAAATATTTAAAATAGTTCTTCAAAATATCTGTTATCATAATATGGTAAAACTCCTCAAATCCAGAACAACCAGAAATATGGCCTGTTTGGCTTGGCTCCCAAATTCTATATCCGGTTTTCAAAAAAAATTTTCAAGAGTCCATTATTTTTCATCTCACGACAATTATGATATACACAGTCCAGTCACATTAATGTGACCACCTGTCAGTAGCCAGAATAACCACCTTTCGTGGCACGCACAGCTGCGAAACGAGCAGGAAGAGAGTCAATAAGGTTCTGGAAGGCGTTTACAAGGATGTGAAGCCATGCCGACTCCAGTTCTGTGGCAAGCTGCCGTAGGATGCGCGGTGGAGGATCCATGGCGCGAACAACCCGATCGAAGTGGTCCCACAAATGCTCTATGGGGTTTAAATCCAGGGAGTTTGGGGGCCAGGGGAGTACCGTAAACGCATCCTCGTACTCTTCGAACCATTGTCCTACTGGAAGATGCCATCGTTCTGAGGAAACACAATCTGCATGTAGAGGTGGACATGGTCCGAAAGGACAGATGCGTACTTCCATTGATCCATGGTGTCGTCCACAATGATGAGTGCACCCAGGGAATACCATGAAAACATTCCCCAGACAATAACGCTGCCGCCTCCGGCCTGAACCCTTGTGACATGTGTTGCAGGGTGGTTTGTTTTCTGACACTGAAGGCCGTACATGCCATTGCCCATCTGTCTAATGAAGCATAAACCGTGATTCATCGGAAAAAGCCACCTTTCGCCACTCTGTTGCTGTCCGGTTGCGGTAGTGGCATGCAAATGTCAGTTTTTATTTCTGGTGAACAGCCGTCAGCATTGGTGTATGAACCAGCTGTCTGCTGTAGATCCCCATACGCAGCAAAGCTCGCTGAACTGTCGTTGAGGATACATGTTTGATAGCCTCCTGGTTCATTTGGAAGATCAGTTGGTCTACAGTTGCACATCTGTTAGCTAGCACGCATATCTGTAGCCGTCATTCACCTGTCATCTATGGCCCGTGGTGCTCCACACTAGGCATGTTTGAATGGGTATTGCCATTGTGCCATGCATGGCACGCTTTCACCCCAGCAGCACACAAACAGTTCACAAAACTAGCAGTTTCGGAAATACTGCAGCCCTTGGCTCGGAAGTAGATGATCATGCCCATTTGGAGGTCTGATAAATCGCTACGTTTCATCATGACTCCAGCAATGTTTTCCACTTCCCTCTGACATTCTTCCTATACCCCCCCCCTCCCACCTCTGATATTGGTACATTCCTTCTGGACGTAACCATTTTCTGCTGATGTTGAATGTAGGAGGTGGTCACATTAATGTGACTGGACTGTGTACGAGGCGTGTTCAAAAAGTATTGAACCTTAATTTTTCAAGCAGAAACAAGTAACATGCAGGAGTCCTTTTTAGTGGCGATGTGAAGGAACTTTCATGAGAACACGTGAATTTTTTCCCAACCGCAGATGGCGTAATCATGGTGTGTGGTTTTGCAGAACATTGTGTATAGGAAAAACAAATGCTGTAACCACGAGGTGAAAAAAACGTATATAATTAAACAAAGAATTAGATAAATAAAAGAAATTACAGCCAACACAGTTCCAGATTGGTTTGGGGAAAACAGTAAACAATATAAAACCTTTCAAGTGTCTCTAATGTCTTAGGTCAAGTAGGGTCTGATCAGGCCAAACAATAGAGCATTACCTTGAACCATTCCGCTGCAGAATGCCTTTTTCTCTGCTCATTTAGGAAATGAGAACCGTTATTGCATAAAATTGTCCTATGCCTTCTCCATTGAGAAACATTGCTGCATGAGCTCTCCTCCTCCTTTTCCAGAGCTTCTCGAAAGGTCTTACTCCTTCGCTCTCCTCAGAGAGATCTCTCTTTCCCCTTTCGTTTTCTCTGACTTATCCCCCTTTTCAAGCTAAACAAAAAATAACTTTTCTCGCCTGCCTCTCCTCTTTTTCCATTTCCCTTCTCTCCTTCCCTCTTGTGACATTCCATGAACTTATTAGTCCGCATATGGAACTCAGGGTTAACCACGTCGATCTGTGTCACTAATGATGCAAGGGCATTCAACCCGATCAGACTACCATGGGAAGAGAAATAAACAAACAAAACAAAGGCAAATGAAACACAAGGGTAGACAGTTGATTTGTCAAGTAAGCAGTCTGTAATAAAGTTAAAATCTTTATCAACCCTAATAAGCCTAACCGACAGTCTTTTTTCTTGTGGCAGAATATCGCAGGTGTATGGTGAGGATGTGCAGCGAGCGCCCCTAGGATTGTGAATTATTGAGAGAATGACAGAACAAGTTGAGCAGCGAAATTGCATCAAACTTTTCCAAAAGCCTGGTGATACTCAAGCAGAAACCATTTGCAAGATCCAACAGGCTTCTGGGGGCAATGCCATGAGCCCGTTCTTTAAATCCGATTCAGACCATTTTGGTCAAATACACCATACCTGTGCTTTCTCAGGCTCCCTACTCATCCTACATGATTCAGTGTGATTTTTATTTATTCCCCAAGTTGAAAATTCTGCTGAAAGAACCCGATTTTAATCAAGAGAGGGTATCATGCAAAATGCGACAGCCCAGCTGAACACCATTCTGACAGATGAGTTCCAGAAGCACTTTCAACAACAATGGCAGAACCTTGAAAAAAATTAGAGTAAATATCTTGTATATGAATAAACATAATTTTGCCAACCAAAGGTTCGATAATTTTTGAACACACCTTGTATGTATACATTTGAACGTTTAAAACTTAACAGTGAATTCACTTTTTTTCTCGAATTTCTGTCCACTTTTCCATTACCAATCTTTCGTGTTGGTTGGCAGCCTTTGCAGTTGTGCAAATCAAAAGTGAATGCAAACACAGAAATCGTGCAAATCGCTTTTGTTGTTGTGAGATTTCAATAAATGGTGGGCAAGATGGGAGAATTTTTAAAAGTAGTAAATGACTATCTTCATTTGAGGCAGGTTCATGTAGTAAATGGACGACGGCGGGCAAATTTTTAGAAGCCGTACACTTCCAACTGGTTGTCGCCATTTCACTTTCAAAACTTTGCTACCATGCTGGCTTCCTTCGACAACAGACAAGTGGATGGAAATTAAGAGAAAAAAGCGGATTCTTTGTAAAGATTCAAACATACCAGCATACTTTTATCATAAATGTTGTGAAATGAAAACTAAATGGTCAAAAATCGCATGGAGGTGCCTTTTGCAAAACAGGATGTAGAATCTGGGAGGAAAGTAAAATTGCGTTCGAGATGATTTCGCATTCGACCAGGTCCCGTGCAGCATGTAAACGTAAAAAAATAAGTAAAACAATATTTTCAATATACTAATACATTTTTTATTTAATTAACTAAATTATTTGTCCATATTTATTAAACGTTAAACATCAATACATATACGCTATGAAAGAGAGACACCATTTTGGTTTTTTTTCCGTAATTTTCAACGAGAAATCTGTAAGTACTGAGGTCCTGCTGATGCCAGATTTGAGTTTTACTGTACGGTAATAAATATTGTTTATGCTATAAAAAATAAGCAATGAGAAATCCAACTTAGCCGATTTTGAACACCCTCTCCGGCAATGGAATAAGCCCGAGTCTATGTATGCAAAGTGGTGTATCAGTGGGCATTCCATAAATATTTGTTCAGGAAATGAGTGCAGAAAATTCACGGCATGACTAGAAAAATTATTGATTTATGGAGAGGGTACTATGAGCGCTTTTCAAGGCAGGTTTTAGTGCCGCATGCATTGTGCAAGATGGAAAGAATTTTGTTATCGAAGGCTGCTGTTAACTCCATTCTGGCTGACACGTAATTCGGGCATTCCCAATAAGTTCACCCACGAAAAGCTACGTCACCCCAACTGTTCACCTGACAAATCAAAAACATCAGGAAGATGGTAGCACAGGAAAACCCCCTCAGAAGCCATGAACATTTGCGTCGACAGTAAACCGCATAATTAAATGTAACTTAGGCTTGCGCAAATTCCATAAAGCCAGGGTTCATGCTCTTAATAAACGTCACATCTGTGAAGGCAAACCTACATCCGCAAACTCTTGCTTACCTTGAGGCTACCTTGAGGACAAGAAATGGCAGTTTTGTTGTCACATTGGATGAAGCGTTGGTTTACCTCAGAGATTGTGGTAAGATTCGTGGAATTGCCTACTATCCACCACGATGCAAAAGGCCGGACTGATTGGAAGTGCAAATGCCATGAAAGTTTGAAATGCAAACTCAAGTTTCACTGGAATACAATGCTCTTGCTTAAGATACATTAACCAGGCTCTTGGGTCAACCCACTGCCGAAAGCATTGGGACACAGCTTCTTGAATCCATCGGGTCACAGGTTCGAATCCCACATGGATGTTAGTGTTTGTCCCCAAAAGCTGTGAAGAAAATAGGGCATGCCTGGGACTTAGATATTGATGCACCCAAAAAATATAACTAATCCACCAGATGTAGCTTATATGCTACATACGAAACATTGAGAAATCATAAACAGTTTATTCCAATGCACAATTTTTAACTCCTCGGGAGATCATTTTATCTTCCTTCCACCATGACAAGCTTGTATTTGGAGCCTGCCTGAAGCACAGCTACCAATATTAATTCTTATAGTCTCATTACACTTAGGACTGGTTATGTAACTAGGTGAATCCCACTGAATGTTGTCAAAGTTGACCAAACTTGTTCATGGCCTTAGTAATCCTGTTATATTGGTGCAGCTTACTAATAATAAACAGTCATTAATCAAAGAAAGCAATGCTCTTACTTGTGAAATTCCAAGTGCCTGAGAAGCTATTCCTATTCTTCCACCATCCAATGTACTCTGAAAAGTAAAATCATTTTGATATGTGGAAAAAAAATCCCTTTCCCTTAATGATAAAGCTATCTAGGTTCTAAATTAAACATTGCAGAAACCAAACTAGTGATATTATAATTACAGTGATATTTTAAATGGAAAGCAAATGAATTAAATATTTACCATGGCTATTTTGAAGCCCATTCCTGGTTCTCCAAGAAGATTTTCTTTGGGAATTTGACAATCTTCAAATATTAAATTTGACGTGGAAGAGCCACGAATGCCTAATTTATCTTCTTTTTTCCCAAGAGAAAACCCAGGTGCATTTCGTGGTACAATGAAAGCACTTATACCCTAGAGGGGGAAAAAAAAAAGAAATAATAATGAAATTTGCTTTGTAGGGTGATAGTCATAATGTCTTGGTTGCTCATAGCTCAATATATGTTTTGTAAGAATAGACTTTAAGCCTGAGAACAATAATCCTCACTTACTTTGTGCTTTAATGACTTATCAGTAGTGGCAAATACCTGAAAAGAAAGTTACATCATCTCAAAATTGCATGATCTCATAAAATTACACTAAATGACCTACAAGGGTCATTTGATAGTTAAGGTTAAGTTTCTAATGAACTTCAAACGAATTTACCATATACCGGTAATATACATCACAGGACATTAATTATACAGTACATACAATGTACAGTTCATTACACAGTATATAATTCACTTTTTTTAAAAAGCTAATACAAAAGGAACTTCTCACAAAGAGGTTTTTCTATATATTCTTGCATATTTTGTTTCTCGCGACGAGTCAAAAATGGGAATCGCATTACCGTATTTTTTGCTAATATACCCTGTGGATTATACTCTTTTTTACATCTGGGAGAATGGTGCAGGTTTTACATTTTTTTTTTTTTTTTTACATAAATGAAACACTGAACTGCACATTCTCTAATATTTCTATAAAATACCATGGCAAAAATATAAATAAATGAAATAATCAACTTAATTATACAGTGCTCCCTCTATACAGGGTGAGGCATTATTTATCTTGAGACAACTGAATATCTCAGAAACTAAGCATTGTACGAAAAATTGTCCAAAATCAAAAGTGAATTATTTCATGGGGGGAACTCATTAGTTAAAAAAAAAAAAAAAAAAACAAATACCCCCCCCCCCCCCCCTGGGGGGAGAGGGTGACTTTGAAATCTTAAATAGGAACCCCTATTTTTAATGGTATATTCAGACTGTATACAATATTCGAGAAATGTTTATTCTTGGTGTTTTTTCAATTGATCCAACCATTTAGGAGATAGAGGCTCTGAAAGTGTGGAACTTTTAAAGTTTTGAACCCAAATTTATTGATGAAGACAAAGAGATAGAGAATAGGTCTTGCAGACATTTCTATTCTACTTTTTAATGGTCTTTAAGAATTCGAAGTCAGAATTTCAAAAATCCAATATTTTTCAATACACACGCATAGACTGCTGCCCCCAAAAGTTTACTTGTGCACTAAAAATTTTTGAATAGAAAGTAATTAACATCTACACAAGTTTTAAACAGCTTTATAAATCTATTATAAAATTTCTTTACGAGAGGGGGAAAAATGGACAAAGGAGAAAAAATAAGTGGTGACTCCAACACGTGCAATTCAGTTGGGGATCTAGGAAGCTGGTTAGCACTTGCTGATGAATGCACATGAAACAGGATGGATGAACCCTAGCTGCTGCCATTTGCAAGATGCAGTCTAAAGGTTCCTGGAATTCCTCGACAAATGGCGAACGAGCGATAAGATAGTGATTCCACTTTTGTGGAAGGGAGAACAGCATCTCTGCTTGGAGGCGCAATAAGGCTTGACAGGTCTCAGTGTGCCATTTTGTTCGAAGCAGATATGAGTGTTGGTTGTTTGTCGCAATGTGGCAAATCGAACAGCGTGCGAACATCAAGTCCAAGTGCAAATTGGGAAAATCTGCTTCAGAGATGCTATTGGCCCTGCAGCAATTTACGCAGATGCTGCACTGACAAGTGGCACGAATAGTGGTTTCTGCATCACGATAATGCACTGAGCTACACATCGCTTGTTATGTAGCAATTCCTCGCTAACAAAAATGTTTATGTTATCCCTCAGCCCCTAGTGACTTTTGTGTGTGCCCAACTCTGGAAATGGGCCTCAAGGATGTTTTGCAACCATGGAGGACATCGAGGACATCAAGTTGAATGCAACAGCCGAGCTCCGAAAGATTCCATATGATTCCAGCCTTCCACCGATGCTTCCAAGATGGCAGATTCAATGGAGCAAGTTTGTGTGCTCACAAGGGGATTTGATAAGATGATTTGATAATGGAAATTTGAAGGAGATTAGATAAGTGTTGCCATATCTCCTACGATTAGAGTGCTATACCGTCATTCCCGAAACTTTTGACTGGCCGATTGAGTTATGACTCCTGCTATTTTTGTCACAATTTTGATTGCTAAATTGAGCATGAAAGTATAGGAAAAAACTGGTATAAATATGAGATTAGAGTGGCAATCAAGTTGTCAAAAATGAACCTGTGACGAGAAGCAGAGGAATACTTCAGTGAGGAGATCAAACGAAAATCATCAGCAACGAGATCCGATACATCTAAAGCAAGGGATCCTTTGTAATCCAATTTAAAGAATCCAACCCCTCAATGCAAAGACTGACAACTGAAACAAGCTTTCAGTGTTTATGATTCACAGCGATCCCTCATTTCTCCTACACCAAACATTTCCTTAACACCTGTTAAATCCAGAAAAAGACCATTATGACATTTAATAGCATCCATATACTTTTTTGGGTATTCTTTATTTAAAGTTAATCATCAATAATGAATGCAAACTTATTGAATTTTAATAAATAATAATTAGAGATGCTTTAAGTGTGTATTGAAACCCTAACCTTAATGAAAAATAACATACCACTGCAGCTTCTGCTTCATGAGCATTAGTGATCCAAGCTTTTGTGCCATTTAAAATCCACGAATTCCCTTCAAGTTTTGCAGTTGTTGATGCTGCTCCTGCATCACTGCCATTCCCTAAAATGTAATCATTCAATTTTAGAAATGGTTCTGTGCTTTCAACACCACTTGTTTTAACAAATGACAAATTTATTTAAAACTAAAAATGCTAGAAAAGCCTTATTCATTACAACAGTATGTCACTGATCAGGCCCAAATGTGATAGGAAAATTGTATCGATTCTTTTCTTATACTAATGTACAGTATAATCCACTTAATACGAAATTATTTCCTGCCCCAACCCTTTCAGTGGAATTTTACATGTAAATTCATCCTATTAATATGAAATGCTTTTATGTAAATTTCAGATAATACGAAACAATTTTTAATAAAATTTTGAGGAAAAATACAACAAAATTTCTTAATTCGAGGAAATATTTCTTAAAATACTAAATCAGTCAATGGCGTTACGCCTTTGTGGTGTTTGTGCTCAGAGAGTTAAGACACCGAGCATTGGGTGGAATGTAATGAAGCTGTATATGTTAAGCTTTTCAACAATGAATTTTTTTTTTTATGATAAGTCACTTTTTGTTATATAATAAAAATCAATATTTTTTTTTTCTAATGTATGAAATGTTAGCTTAAAGAGCTTAACATTCATTTTTAATTTTCTTGTTACAAGACTTTCAAAGTACAGTATATGAAGATTCAAATAAAGCAACTGACCTGGTTCACTTAATGCAAAACAACCAATCTTCTCTCCATTTGTAAATGGAAGCAAATATTTCTGTTTCTGTTCCTCTGTTCCAAACTTATTGATTGGCCCTAAATATAAGGACTGAAAAATAATTCAACCTCATTTCATATAATGTATCCATTTTCTTATTTTATAATAAAAATCCCAATCCCAGTAGTGAATCCTAATGGAGAACTACTAAGTGAAATTATGGAATCGTTTGGCACTGACACAGATGATTCTGATGTTGAGGAATTTATGTAGTTATACCGTAATGCCACGCAGATAATCCGCCTCCCAGATAATTCGCAGGATAAAGAAAACATTTCCTGTAATAATTTTCTCTGATATCCCGCTTCTCAGAAAATCCGAGAGTTCAAGGCCTAAATGTTTAAATACTTTATTATGTAAATTCAGTATTTAACTAAGAATATTAAATATTTTCAAAAAAAAATGCGTTTTTCCAATCAAAGCTTTTCCAAGACTGTAGAAATGCACTTTGATTGGCTAAGAGTATTCCCATGATCTATTCATAATTCTGGGCCGTTATTAATGAAGCCTTAAAATCAGATTTTTAATGAAAAAAATGTTTTTTAAAAAATGACAGTTTTTTAATATTAAAAAAATATATTTATTTCATTAATATACATTTAAAATTAATAAAACAATTATTCAAAACCAGCGAATGATTCATGAATGAAAAAATAGCGACGGATGCCCTCTGTTGGTGAAGGCGGAAACTAGTCCACTTGATCATCGATCATGACGGTGAAAACACAAGAAGCCAACTGGCCTCTTGGGTGTAGGACAAAATGCAATTTCCAAATAAAATTTCGTTATAATGATATTAAAATGTGAGGACCAAATTTTTTATTAAATGTAGTGAAGCTTAAATTTTTTTCTTTCGAGTTTTTTATTAATTTAATGCAATTTAGAAAGATTTGTCCCCTTTTTCCCTGATAATCCAGACCCCTTCAGGTAATCCGCAGTTGTTTTTCGATGAAAAATATACAGATAACCTGTGGAGTATCCGTGTGAAATTAGGGTGTGAATTTTTTTTTTGATTATATGAAGTTCGTTTATTCATTACACTGTATGCATATAATACACGAGTGCGTATTATGTACGGGAAATTTTACAAGAATCAAGTTGTAACTTAAAAGCACATTATACACAAGTGCGTATTATAAACCAAAAATTACGGTAATCCATTCATTAGCGATTTAATCATATAAAATTCAGCAATAATTGGAGAGGAGATTGGCTAGATTACCAACCAAGTAAGTTAACTTCACCAGGGATACTGGGAAAATAGGGCTACTGTTAAAGTATCTTATAATGATTTCTGCCCTAAACTACTTTTCAGATAATGAAGCAAATAGTTTAGCAATACAAAATGTTCATAATTAAAGTTCTCATTTCAAAATTCTATGTACTAGTCAATATTCATCATAATGACCTAAAAATTTGCATGGTATTTCTATTGAGGATAGGAAATTTTTCAGTGAAAGAAGAAAAATAGTTTTCATATTTATTAATAGGTGGCATAATTGGCACTTTATTGCATTCAAGAATGATACAAAGTTCAAATGAAAAATTTGCATATAGCTAATGCTTATGAATTAGATTTTAAAGTGTAATGTCAACATTACCAATAGATCATGCACTTCTTGTGAAGCTGGTATCAGAATTGCTTTGCAAGAATTCAGCACTTAATAGAAAAGTCCAATGACTACAAACAGTCTAAGAAAAACTTTTATTAAAACAAATTCTTGAATGAAATTGTTATTTTTTGTTCTTTTCTGTTATTCTTATATAAGTGACACTATTCATTCGCTCAGTGCAGTAACAAACAAATGACATTGAAGTAGTTAATGAACACTTTTGCTCAAAATGGCCACCACTTGCAGTCCCACTAACGAGGTTGAGTGATGTCAGAGACGGTGTCGTCGTCTCTCCTTTTGATTAGATAATTGTATAAAGGGGAAAAAACGAATTTCAAATGCTTTTTTTCCTTTTTTTTTTTTTTGCATAGATAATAATTAGAGAGAAAAAATGATATTTCATTTTCTGTCGTGTCATAATGTATGAAACAGTTACGTCTTAACTTGATGATTGAATTCTTTACAAAGATTGTCTTCCATTTACCTCTTGACTTGATTGAATTTCAGATTCAATTGCAAGCTGGACGTTAATAAAAAAATATTCCGTGAAATAAATAACACAACACTGGTTTTAGTTCACTATCAAATGCTTTTTATTTATAATAAAGTAATTATTATATAAATTGTAATTAAAAGGAATTTTTTTTTACAAGAAAAATGAAAAAATAGTTAATTCAAATAATAATGGAAGGAAAAAAAGGAGGAAAAAAGTTTGTCTATAGCAGATTCGATTCCACTCACGATAATGGTAATACATATTCTCGAGAAAAGCAAGCAGGATATTTAATCTTATATAAAATTAATCTCGAGACAATCAAACTTTTCTCATCACATTTTTTAAACTTATAAAAAAAAATAAATAATTATATTGGTGTATTTGAAAGTGTTTATTTTTTTTTACAAATGATTATATATTTCTACATGGTTTTGAAAAGTCAATAATTTTTAAGATTAATTTTGCTGTTGTCGTTGATGCTGATAACAACGATGATGATGATTATACAAAATTTGGATATCATTAGTTAAGTTTCACTTGCTTGTTAATCATTTTTTTAAAAAAAAGTATTAGTATCAAATTGCATTTTAGTGTTCTATATTTTTTATTTTATAATGTCCATATGAGCATGTACATTAATCTGTTAAAATCGATGAATGGTTTAAGCCATGATTTTTGGATGAAAGACACAACACACCAAATCTTTTTCAAAATCATTCAGTGTTCCAAGTTTGAAGTAAAATTTCAAGTTTCTGTAATGACAGACATATTTTGTTTGGAATTTAATGTTGGTGCTAAATTTGTCGTCTTTTTGGTTAAACCACATTGTTCATTTAATTTTTTATTAAAAGGGGATAACACGTCTGTTGTGATCTCAATGGATTCAGGTGCCAATGAAAAATCTGAATGAAGATTATGGAGACAATCTGGATATCCCGAGCTCGACCTCCAATATGTATCCTGTTGTGTATGTGGGACTTGGTGAAGTGCGAGGGGAGGCGTAAACTATTTATAACTACCACAGTTTACCTGGCGGTAACGTTTCCTCGATCTCCCATGGATATTTACGGCGATCTGGTACAGCTAAATAGACATGACATCGTTTGACTATGGCTGGCAATGGAATCATCAGATGATGATCATTCATCTTCGGACAATAATGAAGACATGACAATGTGAACAATTAAGACGAAAACAAGCACCACAACAAATACGAAGATTGTGTGTAACAACAATTAGATGTTGATCACCGACACGACATATCCAATGTCCGATTCATGTGTTAATTGCATTACATCTGACATCTTTCACGATTTAACCATTTAAAATTTGAATACAGTAATGATTGTGACAAAGCTCAAAGCTAAACCATGTAAGTTGTTTTTATTGTAGTTTACTATGTCTGTTTTCTCTTGCTAAATATCAAAATTTTGTAAGCATTGGTTGTTTGCTTATTTTATTTATTTATTTAGCTTATGACATAGAAATGAACATATGAACAAGATAAGAGTTTATTATGTTTCATTTCATGGGAATGTTCAAGAGTTCTGGCAAAGTCTGACGGTCAAAGTCTGCTGGTGTTAGTCCTTGGAAATGCTCGTGCGACTTCCGCATTTTTAACGACTGCTCTAAGGTGGTAGCAGTAGCCGGGACTGACAGCTTTACGTGCCCGCTGAAGCACGGGAGGGGGGAGGTTAAAGATCGCATGCCACTGATGGTCACCCATCCAATAATTAGCCATGTGAGGCGATGCTTAACTTTACAGAGCTGGCTTGCTCTGCGAAAGCCCCCTACACCACAGCTTCCCATAACAAGACTACGGTTGTTTAGCATAACGATGAGAAATCATGAATATGCTGCTGCAAACTTCTTTCAAAGATGCAACCACACTTCAAGCATTTGTTTTTCCTTTGGTTTGATTCACCTGTAGTCTGTGGTTTTTGAGGGTGTGTTTGGTTTGCAATTCGTTTTAGTTTGTTGTAAGAGGCGTCTTTTGGGGCGTGAATGCGCGTTCGCATGTTGTCTATATTGTGTGAGGGGGAGGGGGGATGTCGTTGTGCTGCGTTGTTACTGTCTTTGAGTGTTTATTCTTTTACTTTGTGCAGTGAGCAGTTAGATTTGGGACCTTGCTGTAATAAATTTGTTTTAATGATTTGTTAGTCATTTTTTTCTTATTTAGCACTTAATTGCATGACTGTTGCCATTTCAACAATGAGCGGCAGCGTTCTCGCATTGTTGGGTCTGTCATTGTTTTCTCGGAGATTTTCCGAGAAAATGATGTCAGCCTCTTTGTTAATTGTTAAAAGCGTGAGATTTAGCCTGGAATGTTTATAGTTTTATATAGTTTTTTTTTTGTTTTTTTCCCCTTCCGAAAATTTGTAGTGAGAGGACGTGTTCACTGTTGTGGCGATAGAAATTGAATGGCTAGCGGCCATGATGCTAAGTTAAGCGTCTCTCTTTGCGAGTTGGTTTATCTGGGCATAGGATGTTTTGAGACAGTTTAATTTCAAGTTTTATGTTACGTTTAAGTGTTCTAATGGATATAAGCCAGTTTTCCATGATAGAATTTGGCTTTATCGCTTTGGATTTCTGAGTCGCCGTGGTGGACCGACGTCGATAGAAACACCACAGCCATAAGGGGAGTATCATGCTGGGGAGAGCAGCCCCAACGTGTGCAATGTTGATGTCCGACATTTGGTAAGTGACAATTTGTTTTTTTTTTCCCCGCGAAGAGGAGATCAACTCATTTAAAGATTGAACTGCCGACGGACAGTTAGTGGAAACCCCGTCTCGAATCTACAGTCTCTGCAAGCCTTTGATGTTTTTCTTACCGCTATAAGCCCCCCCCCCCCCCCCAAGTCAGTACAGTTATGAACAGTCGATTATGCACTGAAGGACTGTGGAACTTTAGCATTTAAGTTGCACAATGCGTTTTATTTTGAGAGTGAATTTGGGAGATACCTAATGTATTGGGTTAGAGAATATATTAAGTGTAGTTTTGGATTTGTTGTTTCTTTTGATTAGTGCAGGGAGTGCGGTGACATAGTAGTAAGGGAGGGTGGCAAGTCGTATGCTCCTTGGGCAGTCGTGCTGCGTGCACAGAAAGGAGAGGCCAATCGGGGCCCACTTGTCAGTTGTACTGAGAGCTGCCCAGAGTCTGTGTCTGGGGTGCCTATCTTGGGTCCGGGCTCACAGGGGTTTTTGTGTTCCTCCCCTATGGTAGATAAAAGGTTCACCTGATGCTGTCGTGTGTTTGTTGATTGTGGAATATTTGCAAGCCCGTGTCCCTAGTGGGGGTGTCCAGGCAGTAGACAACTCACCTCTCCTTTCTGAGGGAGTGCACGCATAAGAGCAGGCTGAGACCAGTGCGTTATCACTGAAGAGAGATAAAAGCCCCAAGAATAACCTTTCCCTTAATTAGAACCACACCCCTTGTGGCCTAGTGTCTCATAGGTTGTGGGGGTCGGATAGGAATGATACCTGGGTGACAGACTGAGGGGCTCCTCAAGCCTAGTTGGCTGTGTAATTGAGAGTCATTGAGTTTTAGCTGTATGCCTTGACTTACTGCCACTGAACTAAATGTACAGATTAATATGTATTTAAATTCTGTTTTGGCATAGATTAAAATTGTGTATAAATGTAAGTTATCTGCTGTTTGTTTTTTTATTTTGGCCCAAACCAGTGGTGGTGCCCTCTACACAATGCCCCAAACTCCTGATGAACCCCACCCTGTGGTTCTCTGGATTAGTGCTGGAGTACGTGTCATGGGGGGAGGGGGGGTTCGTCACAAGGTGATCGTGATCTTTGACTTTCACATCTGTTGGCAAAAATTCTTTTTCGCAAATATGATAGGGCATGGAGTTTTTAAATCAACTCACATCACAGTTTACAACACGCTCTTTATTCTGACTTAAAAGAGCCAAATTTTTTGTATAATCGCTCGACAGATAGGAAAAGAATTTTTCAATGCAGTCTTTTACTCTGTAGATTCTTCTATTTTCAATAATTACGTAACAAAACCCGCAGGGAATGTGTTCTTGATATTTGTGTGTGTAAAAATGATCCGAAGTGGGCAAACACGTATGTATTTTTTCTAATATGCACTCAAAATCCACGTGAACTACAAAAGGAATGAATAATTGCTTATCGTATCGATCAAAGGATAAATGGGGATGGGGATTTTGAAAACGATAGAGACCTGCTAACACAGAATAAATAAAGCAATGATTATCAAAACTTTTCACATTTACTAATGCCTTTTTAGATTTCAAATATTTATCCAATGACGTATGATATCCACCTCGTGATGGTTTATATTTTCCAAAATGGGCATCACACTTATCAAAACTTTCAATAATCCAACCTAATCCATAACTTAAAGAAGTTTCAATTTTGTCATTAATAATTTTTAACGCATCATCAATTTCTTTTTTTGATTTCCAATTTAATTAATACAAATCTCGGTTTACTACAAAAAAAAAAGTAGTTATGGTTTTCGGCTTGCTCGATTCAGTTGTTGTGCCTTTGATCATAGAAACCGTAAGGCATAAGAAGAAGACATAAGAAAAAATGTATTAAAGACTGGTGAACCTGAAAAAATAAATTTTCTAATTTTTTTTTTAACCTTTCATAATATGCATTAAACTTGCTAGTTGTTAATTTTGGTGAATATGAATAACATGTACAAAAGCGTTTGTAAGCACTTTTATTTAACCAAAAAGATGAGGACGTTGTCGGTTGTTGATCTGGATTGTGCATACGCATATGGTGTTCTCTTAATATGTTTTCTTAATATTCGAATGTTTGAAAATTTCCTTTCACAAATACGACAAGTGAAACTTTTGTCTTTTGGATGATATTCTCCACAATGAGTCTTCATCTCCTCTCCTGTTGTAAATGTTTCTTCACTATGTTGACAGTGATGGTTTGAATGTTTATTGTAGACATGATGCATCATGTCTTTTTTGTGTCGATATTGTGTCCATATAATTCACATATGAAGACCATCTTGAAAAAAGATCATAAAAAAGAGAAGAAGAAAAAAAATAAAATTTCCATTAATTAAGCTTTAATTTATTCACAAACTGATCGGAATCGTTCTGGGTTAACAAGTTAGCAATAATTTGATCAGTAATTTGAAATTCTTTACATCTATTATATATACAGTAGGCGGCCGCCGTTTTACAATAGCCTCGATTTACGTCTGCCGGCGGACGTAAGAAAAAAAACCCGTTTTACATCCATGGACTCGTTTTACATTCACATCAGCCTTACGTCCGCACTTGCCGTTCGTTTGCGCGCCAAAATTCGAAAAATTTTTATAATGGAACCCTATGGGATCTCTGGTTTCGTTTTACATCCGCCGTTGCAGAATGGATTATGGACGTAAAGCGGGGGCTTACTGTATAATAAATAATGTGCACAAACTTTACAATTATATCCTTAAAAACGTATTTTGTTATACCACCACCTCTTATCTCTACATTCTGATAAATATTCTATTACACTAAAGTTTACAGGAGGTAATCCCAGAGGTTCATAATATTCATTACACGATAAAACCACGCAATGCGATCTTTTATACTTCCTTGTACGAAGTAAAGGAAGTATTGTAATCGCGAAAAATTTCAGTTTTCACATTTCAATGGAAACATACATTTTGACCATTCCTGAATCCATTTTGACATGTTTCAGCGTGACATCTGTACGTGTGCGTGCGTGCGTGAATCTCGCATTTCTCAAAAACGATTAGCTGTAGAATGTTAAAATTTTGTATTTAGGACTGTTGTAACATCTAGTTGTCCACCTTCCATTTTGATTGCAATCAGCTGGGCCAAACATGTGTATTTGTGGTGTCCATCGCTCGAAACCATCTAAACTGGACATCGAAGGAGTGGAACAAATTGAGAGCATGATGGTGGATTCGTTATGATATGGGATTGTTTCAGTAGTCAAAAAGTAGGTCCTCTCATCAAGATCGACGGAACAGTGGACAAATTGGCATACAAGAAAATCTTGGATGAACATATGCTTCCATTTGCAAAAAAAAATATGCCTCATGTGTGGATCTATCAGCAGGATAATGATACAAAACATACTGGCACAATTGTTAAGGAATGGTTCAAATCCAAAAAAAGTACGATTACTTGAGTGGCCAAGTCAGTCTCCAGACTTAAACCCCATCAAGCACCTGTGGGACAAACTGGATCACTGTTGCAAGCATCACAAGACCCGAAATTCTGCAGAAAAATTCAACTTTTTGCGTTATTGTTGCAAACGGTTACACAACAAAGTATTAAACTACACTGAACCTAAGGAAATCCTAAGCCTTAATGGATTAATGTACACTTTGATAGTTTTTTTTTTCTTTTTTTTAGCGACTTTACTATTTTTGACAATGTATGAGGTGCGTTCAAGTTCTAAGGTCTCCTAATTTATTTTTGAAAAACTATTAACCCTAGAAATCTGAAACTCCCATCATTTGTCCACATAGTCAACCTCTAGCCGTAAACATTTTTCACAATGCTGACGCCACGATAGCATCGCCACTGCAAACATTTCTCTAGTGGTCTGTTTTGCCTACTGAAAAGCCGCTCGATGAGCAGAAGCTTTATTCCATTCTTGCATAAGCAATTTTCCAGTAGACAAATCTGGTTTCTAAAGAAGCATTTGCGATGGCCTACCAATCATGGCATCAGCATTGTCAAAAATGTCTAAAGGTAAAGGTTGATTATGTGGACAAATCACAGGAGTTTCAGCTTTCTAGGGTCAATAGTTTTTCAAAAGTAAATTAAGAGACCTTAGAATTTGAACGCACCTCTTATTTGCCAGAATTTGGCAAATTGCTCAATAATTTTTTGAGAACTTAATTTAACACTTTTTTTTTTTCATTTTGTATATTTATGTAATCTATGTTCTTTCAAAGTTTCATTACAGAAAATTGAAAATTAATAAAACTATTGCAACAAAAGTGAAAGTGTACTATTTTTTGAGAACTACTGTATGTAGAAATTTCTTGTCGAGACTTAATAAATATATTTTTGATAATGGAATAAGGACATGCTCATATGGACATTATAAAATAAAAAGTATAGAAAACACTAAAATCCAATTTGATACTAATACATTTTTTTAAAATACAAGCAAGTGAAACTTAACCATTGATATCCAAATTTTGTCTCATTATCATCATCATCGTTATCAGCATCAACAAGAACAGCAAAATATGTATCTCAAAATTATTCAATTATTCATTTCAAAACCTTGTAGAAGATAACTTTTATATATTTAACATTTAAAAAAAAAACAAAACAAATTAACACTTTCAAATACACCAATATAATCATTTATTCGTTTTAAGCCTGATTCACATTCAGCGACTTAACGGCCAATTCCAGAAGTTTTCTAGGCATTAAATAGCCATGCGTGTTGAATATACAGAACCGTTTCTCATTTAGTTGGAATTCCAAATTCCACGTCCTTGTCTCCTCTAAGCCACTTTCCACCGCAAATTCACTGAATGTGAAACGGCTACGGCTACCGAAACCGTGTCGAATGCACCAGAGACGGCAAATTCGACGCGAAGTCGCTGAATGTGAACCAGGCTTTATAAGTTTAAAAAACATGAGAAACAGTTTGGTTGTCGTAGCACTTCAGAAAAATCCTGCTCACTTTTCTCATTATTATCATTATCGTGAGTGGGATCGAATCTGCTACAGACAATCAAACTTTTTTCTCCTTTTTTCCTTCCATTATTATTTGAATAACCAATTTTGTTATTTTTTTGTAAAAAAAATTTCAATTAATTACAATTACAATTTTAAAAATTCCTTTTAAAGCATTTAATAGTCAACTAAAACCAGCATTGTATTATTTATTTCACGGAATATTTTTTATTAACGTCCAGCGTGCAATTGGATGTGAAATTTAATCATCAAGTGAAGAGGTAAATGGAATACAATCTTTGTAAAGAATCAAATTTTTTTTTGTAAAGACATAACTGTTCCATACATCCTCTAATTATTATACATACAAAAAAAAGAAGAAAAAACCATTTGAAATTCATTTTTTTCCTTATACAATTATCTAAACAAAAAGAGAGACAATGACACAGTCTCTGACGTCACTCAAAATGCTGATTGGAAATGATGTCACAAAATGAATGTCACCTGATCTGATCTCACCAATCGGAGAGCAGGAGGTGGTAGTGGGACTGCAAGTAGCAGCCATCTTGAGTAAAAGTGTTCTGAAATGACACTTTTATTAACTACTCACTGATACTTATTGCATATGCAATGAAACGATGCAGAGGCAATTCTACACTGAAAATGAGTTTAACGTTAACGACTTTATTAGCAACTGATAATTACAAAAGATTTTCAATATGTCTGCCAAAGCCAGTAACAAAATGCTGCATTCATGAAACAGCATGATCAACAGTTGCTTGCAGTAGTTCTAACGGTATCTGAGAGACATGTCAGACCAGGCTGAGACTAGACAAGTCCTTGGTAGATGCAATCGGGGGAATTGTGCAGGCCACATAGCAGATGAAGGTTGCACAAAGCAGATCTTTCACTTGACGGCCAACATATGGGTTGCCTCATCTAGTATAAAAATAATGGTGTCATCACAGTAGCATTTTTGTGAGGTAGGAATCAAATGCTGCAGAAGAAGGTCTCTACAACCTGCAGACATCACAGTACATCTGTCAGGTTCCTGTGGTGTAATCTCCTCAAAGAAAAATAGACCAAGAATAAAGGTCCTTGTGAATTGACATCATACCATCATGGACACCAAGCGTTAGATTGAGCCATATTCGACTCCCCCGCCCCTCTCAATGTCATTGCTGCGTATCGAAAAATCAGGATTCTGCTGAAAAAAAAATAGTTGCGCATGACTTTGTAAGTGGTCCTCGTATAAAGGTATTGGTAAGTTTTGAAGGTCTGGGACCTATTAATTCAATTAATTATATTTCTTGTGAGGAAATTTAACTCAAAAGTCAAACAAACTGACTGTGCTAGAGTTTTGACGGTTTGCTGTAAACATCTTCCCCACTTCTGTGCAGGTTGCAGACCGCATTATTGCACAGATGGTGATGAAACTTTGTATACATGCTAGGCAGAGAATTCCAACAGAAAATTTATTAGTGCATATGGTTGCCACCAGGGGGAAAAGTGGTGCTTCAAGATTTATACTCAGACAGTAGTACTGAAATGCTGTTAGAGGGACTGTTCAATATGCACACCCTATGCGTCGGTGACATGCTGGAAGCACAGGACAGCATGCTCAACAGTAGCACAAAACAAAATATCTCTTGTGATATGGCTGTAACATGGTGAACATAAATAAGCCCCCCCCCCTCATTTCTGGAAAGTGTCTCAACAGAACACGTTCATCACTGTTATGGGTCCTGTTCGCAATCCTTTCAGGTATCAATATTCTCGTAGTGCTGTTGCACTATTGCTACTGCTCTGGTAATAGAGCTTCATCGGGGGTGCACGTTCTTTCTTTCCCAATGGCAGCTCATTTTGCATACAGCGCCACTGTTTCCCCTGGTCGCAACGGTATGCACTAATAAATTTTCCATTGGAATTTTCTTCTCTATGCTTTGCATAGCCTATACACAAAGTTTCATCACGGTCTGCAGCCCACGCAGAAGTGGGGAATTTTAAATTATAACCACCTGGTACATGTATATATTAAAAATTTGAAAAAATACATATTACAGTTTATCATGCAGCATTGCACAATTAATATGCACTATATTTTCAAAGATCAATCAGGTGGATGAGAGAATTAGACATAGTCTGAGTTATGTGTTTGATTCCTCATGTGAGCCTAGATGTGAAAAATATTAATCAGTAAGTGTTCTCTCAAGCCATTTCTTGAGGACAATGCCAGATGCTTTTACTAACCATCCACTTTTAAAATATAAAAAAAAAATTATAATACTGCATGATTATATGCTTTTATTTCTCCAGTTAAATGGTAAAAGTTCTAGGAAGAACAGCGAGGTAAAAATGATCTATCAGTACAGACATCTAAAAATCAACCGAAAATAATATTCTATGATAATGGAAAAAAATAAGCCCATGAATGTCAAAATTATTATGATATTACTTGTGGCTATAAGAGGTATCGAAACTTTATTTTAAAAAATGAAGGAATAACTTCATCTTCAAATTATCCCTTAAAAATTTTGCCCAATGCTGCATTTAATTATTAAAAAAAATTGAATAAATAAATAAAAGAAAAAAAAAAGAAAAATTAATAAATTACATTATGAGCTGACATTATTACTCCTGCAGAAGCACATCCACGACTGATTTCTTCCATAGCAATTGCATAAGCTAAGTAATCAAGGCCAGCACCATTGTATTTTTCAGGAATATCAATACCCATTAATCCCATGGCACCCATTTTCTTTATCTAGAAATGGGAGGGAAAAAAACCAAACCTAATTTTTTTTAACTCAGAGGATTTTTTTCCTTGCTGAAAAAAAATTTAATGCTCTTAATGTTAAAATTTAGTATAGCAATTGTATCATCTCAGCTGTGATACCATCATATCAACATTAAATTACAGATGAACCTCGATATCTTGAATTTCATGGGAAGAGGAAAAAAAATCGAAATAAATACGTGCGGAATCACAGGATTTTCCATACGCATGCCCCATTTTTGAATAATCATTAACAAATGAAAGTTCTCAAACTTAGAAAGAGCTATTCCTATTTGCCACTGGAATTCCCCGACAAGTTTACAGCATAATGAGACACTGTTACTAATTAAGCAAAAGCTTCTGAACGTAGCAACACCTTGACCATTAAAATCTGTCAACTCCATCAAAAGTTGGTCGAAAAAACATCAATATTGCTCCAGTTTGAGGCGATTTGATCAATTTTCCAAAAAAAATTGAATTAATTTTGATCCCAATTTCGGAAGTGTTCTGCAAATTTCCACAAAACCGCCAATAGCTGTACTCAAATGTTCTATAAGTCGAGAGTTTTGTGTCTGAAAATGTCATGCTTCCACAAATCGCAAAAAAAAAAAAACACTTCCTGCCATAGAGAACAATGTTAACTTCAACTCAACCAAACTTCTGATAGTATTGACAGACATTACGTTCAGAAGCTCTTGCAAAATTAGTTACAACATCTCATTAGGCTACAAACTTGTGGGGAAATTCCAGGCATATGAGAATAGCTCTTTACCGACTAATGTTTGAATAGTTTAATACTGTAAGATAAAATAAATAAAAGACTCTTTGACCACAACAAAAATAAAAAAGGAAAAATACAACCTTATCCTGTAAGCGCTTTTCGAGGGCGAAGCTCTCATCATTCAGCAGGTAAAACAGGGAGCAACCAGGAGACAACCTGAAGATACTGATTTTAACATAAACAGAGTGGGTATTTATAGAGAAATACAACCAATAATAAAAAAGGACAGACGCACTATAACTGAAAAATTCAATGGTTGGTTGAGAGTCGCTGATTAGCCCTTTATCCGAATTAAGTAACTTATTGCTGTTTGTAGACTGAATCACCATACTCTCAAAGGCATCCAGGAGTCATTTCTTATTTATTGACTTTAAAAGTTTAACATGTTTGATGGAAATGCCGTGTCCTATGTCCAGTGAGTGCTTGGCAATGGCGGAGAGGTTGCTTCTGCCGAATTTCCTGTGGCACACATGTTCTTTAAACCAGGTTGAAACGTTGCGAGAAGTCTGCCCTTGGTAGACCTTCGGACATTGAGGGCATTTAACTTCATAAATCCCTGACTTTTGGAGTGGGGGAACCCTATCCTTGGGATTGCCTAATAAAAATATTGCTTGATTCGGGTTGCTGAAAGGGAAATATTATGAGCTTTAAAAACTGTACTGAGACCTTTTATTTTATCTTATTACTTTTATCCACATTTCTTTCCCTTTTTATTTTTTCTGGTGGTTCGCAATTTTTGTTTAAGTCTGGTTTTATAGTTTTTTGCCAACTCCCACGGATGTACATTTCTGTAGCAAAGCTACCTCTTCAGCGTGATGTCAGACCTCTGATCACCCAGAGGATAATCTGGTATGATGCAAAGGCTTAGAACCAGCTCAGCTTAAATAGTGAGAGATTTTACAAAACAACCAATCAAGAAAATTTACACAATCAGAAATGACAATTAAGAATAGACCAAGATACCCTCTGGGGTCACTACCAATAGGATTTTTACACAAATGCTTAGTTACGCCCTTCCAATCCGCGATCATCTGAGTCATTATTGAGAAGTTTACTGGGTTCCTCGTTGGCAATTTCCATAGATTCAAGAAAATTGAGTAACTTGGGATTTTTTGTGACGCAGAGTAGTTCAAAATCCTTCCGGTCGTAGTCATGTCCGTTGTCAATGATATTGTCCGCGAAACTAGAAATGCGAATTCTGAGTTTTTAACACACGCAAGATGCTTTTCAATCCTTTTGCTTAAACCTCGTTTCGCCTTCCCACACCTAACACAAGGTAGTTTATAAACTCCATGTCTGTCTTCCTTCGAGATTTTATCCTTCGGTCCACCCACCAGTTTTTTGATGGAATTTTCACCTTTGAAGGCGATCGTAATCCCAAAGTCACTTGACAGTTTTTAAAACCCTTATTCAACTGTAGATTAGAGTGTAAGACCAAAATGTGTTTATGTTCATTTTTCTGGAGCGTGGTAATGTTTTGAATGCTGAGACGTCTTTCAATCTTATGTCGTAGCCTGTCTATCAATCTTTCATCGTATCCATTTTGGATAGCGCAATTTTTAATGAAATCCAATTCTTTGTTACGATTTTCTAAAATTAGCGGAATCTGCAGGGCTTGTCTAATCTGTTTATCATAACTTTGAATCATTTTCATGGTATTATATATTGGAGTTCGCATCTTCGGAAAAACCTTATATTCAAGCCGGATCCCATCAGCTTTATTTCCAGACTGAAGGATGGTGATCTTCTGGATCTAGTAAAGGTTTGCTAATCCCGCTAGTACATGAAGCCACAATTTGACATAGCGAGGTTTTCAGGGAAATGTTTCGAGATAATGATGAAAAATTATACTCAATTAATACGGAAAATGTTGAAAAATAAAAAATTTTCGAGAAATCGAGGTTTGACTGTATATAACATTGATTGGTTACGAAAATACAAATGTGTAAAACTGGAAACCAGTGATAAATGTTTCCTGATCAAATTTAAATGTTTATAATACGTATTGCATTTTATGCAAATAAATATTAATCCAAATTCATTTTAAAAATATTCATTTAAAAAGTCCTTAGCACGCACCTGTTCGGCAGGATAAAAATGTTCTTTGTCAATTTTACTAGCAATTGGTTTCAGTTCACTCTCAGCAAAAGAGTGGCATGTTTCTTGAAGCATTCTATGTGTCTCTGGTAGATCGACCATACCTTGGCTAAACTGCCTACACTGGACTCCTATAAGAATAGAAATATTAAAAGAGAATTGCATAACATTAAATCTTCTTTTTATCATGCTTTAACAAAGCCTTCATTTTAGATCTCAATTTTCTCTCATCTTAAAAAACAGCTATAAAAAACAGATGAAGTTTCAAACTAAAACCACTATAATCCAGAACAGGTTAAACTCTGTATGAAGGAGCACATACAGGCACGGTGGTCCGATTTACACCTGTACCAGGACCTTCTGCGGACCGTGAGAGCATGTGTTGTGGGGGAGCTGGTGTTCGAAATACTGCCCCATCCGCCACATTCATCTGACCTGGTTCCAAGTTACTTCTTCCCTTGCATGAAGAACCCACTTTGTGGTTATCTTTGAGGTGGAGCAGTTCCTCAACAGCCAAAAGGAAGACTTCTATAAAAGTGGCATCCAAAAAGTCGTCCATCGTTGGGAAATGTGTGTGACCTGTGAGGTGCATATGTGGAGACAAACTGACACTATCACCATGCACCATCACCTCATCTCTCAGTCTTCCAGCTTATTGTAATGACTTTATGACCGCCTCTCGTATATTCATAACTTTCGTGTAATTTTCACTATCTGGAGAATTGCACGATGAGTGAATGCGACCAAGGTGAATGAAACCATCACTCCTTAGCCTTTTACTGAGACTAAATAGAAAAGGGGTTATATACAGGGTGGCCCAAAAATATATGTATACAATCTTTAAAACACTGGTATTCCATAACCAATAAATATAATTAAATGTACTAAAGTGCATTAGTTTGGCAACATTTTAAAATAATTTGATGCTTCAACAAACTACTAGATGGTCATAGTTTCGAAATGACGGCACAACGATTAATGTTAGAGCAAAAAGTGAAGTGTGTTAGGCTATACTCCGTGACTAACAATTTCTGTGAGGTAAAACATATGGCCTTTGAGTCTGGGGGCCCAGGAGCCTCCTTGATAACTATCAACAGTTCTTAATGAGAAATTTGATTCAACCAGTAGTATGAATCAACATAAAAGCACAGATAGGCCTAAGAGAGCCACAACGGAAAAAAACAAGGACCACTTACTCCAAGAGCTGGCTTTGTCATAATGGTATTTGTCCACCAGAACATAGGTCGAACAGGTATTCAGCGATTAATGAAAGACCTGAAGCTTCACCCATACCATTCACAGTTGGTTAATGAGGATGATCCCGACCGGCATCTTCAGTTGCTGAGGTATGGCTTTAGATGCTAGAGAACGACGCAGAGTTAGCGCATCACATTATGTGGACTGACGAAGCCCAATTCCATCTATCCGGGAGTGTAAACAAGCACAATTGTGTGTACTAGCATCCTACAAAGCCTGAAGTGGAAATCGAGAGAAACAAACAGTCTTGGTATTATGGTCTGGGCTTGTGCAAGTTAGGATGGTTTGCTAGGTCTATTCTGCTTTGAAAGGAGTTACAAAAAAGTGAGTTATCTGGAGTTGCTGCTACATTTAAAAACTCCGTGCTAGTCGTGTTACGTGTGCCATGTTAAGCTCAAGCACAACCTGTGCTGAAGGTAATTTTTGAATGAACGCGTGTTGTTTTAGAGCACGATTAGCAGACGACGTGCACCATCGCAGCGAATAGGCAGAATAGCTATCAAGCATAAATTTAGCTGAATCAACGATTCTATGACTATTCGAAAAAAAAGATGCTAATTGAAGAAGCTTTTCACAAGTCTACGAATACCATGTTCATACTACAATTCATGATCGTGATCATTTTACACATGTTCAAAGGGGAATGAAGCTTTATCGACAAATCCATGTTTTCACACAGCAAAATCCTAATTACGATCAGAGTTATAATTTTTACCGCCAGATGAAAATAGTGGCACTTTTAGCGATAGGCACTTTTCTGTTCACCCAATCTCCTCTGCTTATCAAAACTAACTTTGTTTCTTTCTTGTTTCAATTCATAACCAATGTTCTTGAACAAATAGAGTTCCTTCCATACAAATTATTCATGCTTTGATGATGCAATTAATTCATATAACTCTAAACTAGTTAGCGAAGCAACGTTATTCCGCCATTACGGCTTTTCATGAGAGGAGAACAAAGGCACAATGAGCATGCATGCCAATGTCGAGTTTGAAAAAACCTGTGCTCCGTGCTAAGCGCTTTGCAACATGGGACACAGTTCGTGCAGGAAGTGATGTCAGATTTTCGCAACACGACACGCTTAACACGGTAATGCGGAATTTTTGGATGTAGCTACTGTTCACCTATTACTGCTTCAACGAATGGACTTTGACACCATGTCGTGGATGCAGGATGGTTGGTTGGTTTATTAGAGTTTTTGGCGCCGACTACTAAGGTCATTTTGCACCTTTTACACAAGTTATATCTGTACGCAGCCCGGGACAAACACAAACATCCATACCCATCGGCAGGATTTGAACCCACAATCAGGTGGCCTTGAGAACTAGAAAGCCTACGCCCTAGCCCTCTCGGCTACCTGGCCGGAGGCGTGTGTCTGAGACGCATCTGATCATCGATCGCTTTAATGTAGCAGATCTGCTCAGAATCAGTGTTCTTTAGGTACACACCATACTATGAGTTGTTACTCCAGTTGCCCAGTCAGAGTATCATCTCAATCGTACACAGCATTTACGGGGCTTAGGGTATAATAATGTCGGTTTCTCCAAGCTTATCAGGTGCAGGATGGAGCCCTGCCCCACTACAATCTTAGTGATCGCTCATGATTGAACGACAAGTTTCCGCATCACTGGATCTCTCCCCTCCGGATTATTTCCTGTGGGGATTCTTGATGCTATGTTTGCATTACATCTTGATCACTATTACTAAATCTTGGTTAGCTAATCAAGCACTTTTCGTTTGCAATGCATTCAAGGGAAATGACAGTTACCAAGCGAAATGGTGTTTTTATGATTTTTTACTTGCAATTGCGTCAATAGATGGCGATAAGCATAGCAGTGGGCATCAGATCTTGCAGTTAGTGAAATTAAGATGGATGAAGCAATACGTGCTTTTACACTTAGCGGTTATGTTTAGCCTTTCTCAAGTCTGAAAATTTTCCTCTCCAAACATATTTAAGAGCTTTGTTTCCTCATCAGACCACTCGCTCCTGCGCTTTCACTTGACTGCCATATTTTATTTGTTGGTCCTAACCAGGATATGACGTCACTGAACAGATTTCTAAAATATGGTTAGTTAACCTACTCTTAACCAAGCTGTAAACGCAGTTAGGTAACCGAAACAGGTTGCACAGCTCTGCTTGATCGTGATCAAGATTAACCGTGGTTACTTAATCGTAGTGCAAACATAGCGTAAAAGACGGAGTGCACTAGCACGACATTCAGAACCTTGATCATCTGCTTTAATTGTGGAAGAGTTTAATAATGTCCCAGTGGAAATGTGTCGGCGAGCATGTGATAATGTTCAGTTGTGTCTTCAGGCCTGTATTGACATTGATGGTTGAACACGTGATGGAAAACAGGCACTGACTCAAAAAATGGGTCTTTACTCTATGTAATGCCGTTTTGTTTGTCATTTAGTAACAATGTATCGACTTTTTAAAGATTGTATACATACTTTCGGGCCACCCGCATATTAGTTAGTTAGAGGGGGGGGGGGGGGGGGGGGGGTGGGGGGGCCCACCCCCCCCCCCCCCCCCCAGTCTTCTAAATAATAAACTCACTGACTTTGGTCGCATTCATTCATCGCGCGATTGTGCGGATACTTGAAAAATAACTTCCAAATCACATTTTT
This sequence comes from Rhysida immarginata, assembly GCA_023313115.1. Lineage (NCBI taxonomy): Eukaryota > Metazoa > Arthropoda > Chilopoda > Scolopendromorpha > Scolopendridae > Rhysida > Rhysida immarginata. The sequence continues at coordinate 45,726 of JAHWFO010020125.1, forward strand.
TATTCAATCATCAAGCTTCCGAGAATTATTAACCGAAATTTTTAACTATATCGCGCAATTTATTGCTCTATTTTTTATCCGATGATAACGAACACTGATTAAGAGTTCTCAATCAAGAGTTCTCTTTTATCAACACAGCAGATGCTGCTGCCGTGTCAATATTTTCTGCAACGCATAGCCTCACTTACCTTTATTTATAAGGCTACAGGGCGAAAACCGTTGAAATTTGGCTTTTGAAAAGCACCTTAGCATGCATTCCCTTACAACATTCGCCATGTTTTTAAGTCGATTTAAAAAATTTAAAAGTCCGAGGTGCTCGCACAGCTGTTTACTTCCTTTTAAAGAAGGCGCCACTTACGCTCATGTTTTATATAACCTCAATATGTTTTATATTCGTAGCAATTGTATTTATTTTTTTTTTTTAACTATGAACGAGTAAATACTCTATTAGAAAGGTATTTGTTTCTCTAATGAGCATTGTGAATTTTCCCGAAATTTCGCTACTTAATAATACTGATTGTAATAAGAGATGGCAGTGTATGTCAGAAACGGTTTCAATTTCACATGAGCAAACCTCTCTGCGATTGGATAGTGAGTTTGATGACGTAGCGAAACAAGCTTATCTCTGATTGGCTATAGCTTATGGCCACACCACTTTGAACGCATGGAGGGAGCGTGTATTTATGTTTTTCCCTAAAATTTTATATTTTTGTATACTTGGCAGAGAAGACGTTCTTGAAATTTATGTTTGTATAGATATTTATTTATTTTTTGTGGAAATAAGTTAGATATTACGTTGAGAAATATATTATCAGGAACTCATTCAAGATATAGATCAGAATGCAATCTAGCTGGGTAAATGTGGACTTTAGTACAGTAGGCCCCCGTTTTACGTCCGTAATCCGTTTCGGAACGGCGGACGTAAAACGAAACCCGATTTCCCATAGGGTTCAATTATAAAAATTTTAGGTAATTATGTAGATGACGGCCTCCACCCCAACTTGCGTTTTTTCCTACCTTGCGTTGTTTTTTAACATGCATCTTGGGTTGCTTAGTGTTTTTGGGGGGGTGGACGAAAAGTTTAGTTTTTATTTTTGGTGGGAACGTGGTTTTCTTTCACTCGAAAGCGGTCTCCTTTAGGTTTAATGGCGCCGACTTCCTTCTTCTAGATACTAGATACGCAACGCCATCTGGTGGTAGCGGTTGAAGTCAGGCACGGAAACGCAGACGATGGTGAAAATGGTCAATAGAAAAATACTAACCATTGGCCTCCTGTAACCGGCCGGGGGGAAACCAACTGCCCCCTGTGACCAAACAGGTTGGGGTATATATCATTAACTTACCCCCGGAGGGGGACGTCGTAGACAGAACGCCGGAGGCGTTCGAGTAACGGAAAACAGTGACCAATGGGCATTATTGAACGAGGCCCGCAGGGCCGATGTGAGGCGCGGAGCGCCGAGAGTGATACAAGTTTGCTGAAATTTAAAGCTAGTTTGCACCATAAATAAAAACTAAATCTTTCGTCCACCCCCCCAAAAACACTAAGCAACCCAAGATGTATGTTATAAAACAACGCAAGGTAGGAAAAAACGCAAGTTGGGGTGGAGGCCGTCATCTACATAATTACCAAATTGTATTCCGTTCTGGACAAAAAAAGTGACCCCCCCCCCCCCAAAATTATTCCTACATTGC
>JAHWFO010020125.1:47517-60893 GCA_023313115.1 Rhysida immarginata
GTAAAGCGAGTTCAGGGGCGTAAAACGGGTTGTTGTTTTTTTTTTTAGACGTCTGCTAGTGGACGTAAATAGAAACGGACGTAAATCGGGGGCCTACTGTATACCAATTCACTAATTCTTACCAAGATAAAGATAAAACTTATTTGTGATTTACTGTACATTGAGATTTATTCGTTAGTATATCTGGCACACCTAGGGTTTTTTTTGTTTTTTTTGATTTTTTTTTTAAATTTGCAGGATCCTGCTTGCAATTAATTCTATTTAAACTATGCAGGATGATCCAAAAGACAGGAAAAACTTTAAAACTCAACAATTCGCATTGGTCTGGCACACTTGAACAAGGCGCAGCAACAACTTCTGAACGTGGCTCTTGTATCGTTCTCCGTTGTAAATCACGGTTGATAATTGTGTTTACCAAGTACAGAGATGTCCCTACCTTCTGTGCAATGGCCTGTTGTGTTGGTGGGTTACATCCGGTGACGAGAGCCAAACATTCCGGATGACGGCGGGAGTATGGCTAGTGCATGGTCTCGGGTTGCCCTGCTTTTTACCCTTAGGAATGGTGCCGCTTCTGGCTTTGCCAATGTTATTTAGCACATTTAATATCCTTTTCTTGGAAACTATGAAGCCTCGCTTCTTGCATGCTTACATAATTTCAGAATAGCTAAATTTGACATCGGGAAGGGATGTTATGTAGCCCTCCCGATACCTGTCAATTTTCAGTTGCATGACACAATGGTTGAATACTATTTTAAGACCTGCCCTAACAATGTTCCACATGAAATGAATGTGCGTGCCACATATAAATATATGAATTGAAAATATATGCATCCATGTTAGAGGCGGGCATATCCCATATTAATTGACATTATTTGTCATTAAGAAATACTTTGGGCATATTCATGTTCACATGGTACCAATTGCATCACAGAATATTTGTGTATATTTTCATGTAAAGATATTGATATGTTGCAGAGTAATAATAGAATTCTCTATTCTGTTCGGAGGGGAGTGTAAAACTGTTTTAATTGTAGGCATGAATCTCTTATTGACTTACCGTTGTCATTTCAGTTTAAATTGAAATGAAATCAGAAGTAATGAATATTTGAAATGGGTCGAAATGCTTAAGCCACCGTTATCTGTTCTATTGAATAATTATGAAGTTTTCATGTTTTTTCAGGTTTGTTTGGTGTTGAATTTTTGAAGTTTCTGTGTCTTAACCAGAAGTTAATAATGATCTGCAAAAACTGTAAAATTACTATTACAATTTTAAATAAGGTAATGCACTCCATTACACAATTTTAAAATCAGTGTTTCAGATTTAGTACAAGGAGATATCAGAAAGCAACGCCGTTTATTTTTTCAAAGAAAATTACAAAACGTACAGGTAAAGAACTAAGTGCAGCTGAAACTAAACGTCTTTATCTACTTTTCCACATAGGTAGCTTGACGATTTAGGCATTTATCCCAACGCTGCGTCAGTTTCAGAATAACACGCTCATAGAACTCCATCGCTGTGAATACAATCTCAAACATCTGTCCACCCAGAAATCTTTTCATGGGAACAAAGAGGTGTAGTTCGAGAGTGCTAAGTCCAGAACCTCCCAACCGAAACGGACCAGTTTTGCTTTGACGATGTTGGGCATATGCGGGCGTGTGTTGTCATGAAGAAATCGAAGACTGTTTCCTTTTTCTGGTCGCTTATCACGAATAGCACACTGCAGTTTAGTCAGTGTTACACAATAGATAGTGGCATTGACTGTTGAACCACGAGGCAGGAACTCTGCGATTAGGATGCCTTGCACGTTCCAAAAAACTGTAAGCATAATCTTCCGAATCGGAGAAAATTCTACACAATGCTTGCAGTTTTAGGGTGAGGTGTGAAGTGCAAGACTCAGGAACGCATTTTCCTTCTGGTTGTACTGCTGCAGATGTTGCAGACTGCACGCCATTCTGCTGCTGGGATGGTATCAGAATCTTTAGAATCCAACTCTGAGATTTTGCAGTATCCAGGATATGTGAATCGATTCACTGAATTCTTTCAAGTAAATGCGATGGTTTTCTCTGATTGCGTTATGTCCTCGACAATGGCTGGTGTTGCTACTGAAGCAGGCTGCCCAGAACGCTGTTTATTGGCAAGGTTAACATTTTTTTTCCCAAAACATTTTACACCATTTGCAGACTTTGGAATAGTCCAGACAGTCGGCATTGTAAACTTCTATCAATTCCCCATGAATTTCAGCGGGTTTCTTACCGTTTGCGAAAAGAAACCTTATAATAGCTTGCTGTTCTTCCACTGCAGACGAGGTGATAGCGGGGGCCATTTTTAAAACTACTGGTAGCACATAGTGCACAGGAAGAATCCTTTTTATGCAAATCTGCATGTAATCTGGCTTCTTTTTGGCGATGTTAACTTTTACACAGTGACTATATTTCCTCCATTAAAAAATAAATGGCCTTACTTTCTGATATCCCCTCATGTTAATGAATCTCCTTCTAAGTCCTCTCTCTTTCCCAGCAAATACACTTGTTGAAGCAATCCCATTAACAAAAATTTTTGAAGCAATCCTGGAATGCTTCTTTTGAAATCTTGTTTAATTCCTTCTGGAAATTTTTCTTGATCTCATCAATTGTGTCAAATCCCTTCCCTCTCAGCATTGCTTCAGCTTGAGGAAACTGGAAAAAATGTTCTGGAGTCAGGGGATTACGGGTGAGAGCACAGTCCTTCCATGTTTAGACAAAAACTGAAACTGACAATGCTAAGTGAGCTGGCATGTTATGATGGAAATACCAGTCCTGTTTACGTCAAAGTTCTGATGTTTTCTTCATCAGATTTTCTCTGAGGCATTTCAGAACTTGGAGGTAGTACGAGGGGCAGCCATAAAGTTATTACAATCAACATGAGTGCTGGAGTACACAAAGCATTGTTTGGTAAAGTGCTGTTAAACGTCGCCAGAGCATTAAAAGCAACATGGTGCATCCCGTCAGAAATTGGAGGTCCAAGCTGTGATAGGTTCTTTCATTTGAAGTGAAACAATGCCAAACAAATCCATGAGGAGTTAGTGGCCATTTATGCTGACAGCGCCCCATTGTACGAAATGGTCGCCATGGGTTGTTTTGACAGATTACACATAGAAAGGCTAGACAATCATGGGAGCGTACTACTAGGACCTTCTGCTGAAGTTATGGGAGGCCATCATATCAAAGCGCCGAGGCAAGGTGTCCAATGGGATCAGACTTTTGCACTAAATGCGCCAGCAATTCGAAATACTGCTCCATCCACCGTATTCATCTGACCTGGCCCCAAGCAACTTCTTCCTCTTCCCTCGCCTGAAAAACCCACTTTGTGAATAGCATTTCCAAGATGACGATGAGGTCATCTTCGAGGTGGAGCAGTTCCTCAACAGCCAAAAAAAAATTCTATGCATGCTGCAAGTACTCCATCATTGGGAAAACTGTGTGGCCCTGGGAGATAAATACAGGGTGCGGCAGGTATTTGAGAACTCGTGAGGCAGATAAACATGGCAGATCTAAAGATAACCCAGCAAATGAACCGAAATGCTGTCATCATCTCCTTGGCTGCAGGACACTCCGACTTTGAGATTGCTGCATTTCTGAAACTCGCCCGTTTGTTCGTGTTCAAAGTACGAGGAACTGGATGCTGCCAGTGGTGCCAACAGTTTCACAGAGGAAACGACATTGTCAGCACTTGGAACGTATCAGGATGCTGGAATTCATCAGTTCTGTCCAAGCTGCAATCGATGAAGTCCGTAAGGGCACTCAGGAGGGAGTTGCAGGTTAATGAGGCGGCCATTCGACATGTGGTGCATGAAGACCTCTGTTACAAGTCATATGTGATGCGGAGGGGGTAATTCATGTCCAAGACAACCAAGAAGAGTCAACTGGACAGGGCCAAGCGCCTCCTCAATAAGCTGAATCATCCGGAGGAACCAGGAATGCTGTGGTTCTTCTCTGATGAGAAAAACTTTGGCAAGACCAGAAGGTGAACTGCCGAAATGATCGATGGCTGTGTCAAATCCCCCAGGAAGTACCAACCATCATGCATATGAAATTTCCAGGTGATGGTTCTGGGCATCGTGAGCAGTGAAGGCGATGTGATGCCTCCACATTTCTTCTGTCAAGGTCTTGGAGTCAACACTACTGCTTTCACCAATGTGTTGGCAGGGTGGTGAAGCCCTGGATTACTGCTGTACCACGTGGTAGTCCGATGTTTTTCAACAGGACTCTGCTCCAAATCATAAGGCCCACAGCACCCACGCATGGATGACCACGAATCTTCACGACCACATCACTCCCAACTTGTGGCCCCCCCCAGCTTCCCTGATCTCAATCCTTTGGACTATTACGTCTGGGGCGTCATTAAAAGGGAGACCTACAAGCATCTACACAACACCGTTGAAGCTCTCAGGCCAGCTATTGTGGAGGCAATAGCTGAAACCCAGAAGACCCACCTGATTGCTGCCTGCCAGCGGTTCCGACAGTGTGTGGAGGCTGCCATTGTGGCGGACGGTGGTTTTATTGAATAACAATATGTATTTTGTAGTCCTTTGTACAAAAATGTAAATTGTATTAAAGGCTCTGTGGTATCTTAAGTGTCTGTTCATTTTACCTGCGGACCTTGTTTTGTTCTCAAATATCTGCCGTACCCTGTATGTGGAGAAGGACCGACTCTATCACTGTGCAGCGTCACCCCATTTCTTAGTCTTCCAGATGATTGATTGTAATGACCTTATGGCCAGATCTTGTATATCTTTCTTGATCACACATAGTTCTGGGATTGTCAGGGTTTTAATGTTTTGCTTCATGAATGGGAATTTTCACTTACTTTCAAAACCAAAAGTGATTTTAATTGTGTGCTTTTAAAATTCATTGTTATCAGTGGTTACAATTTTCTTAATATATAAATTTTTTTAATTTCATTTCTTTTCAGAAAACTTGCCAAGAATGTTTAAAGAACTTTTGCCCTGCATGTCTCGTTAACGAACCAGCAGCTGAAAACCTCGTGTGTCGCATATGTGGGATATTGACAAAAGTTCCACTGAATCATTCACAGCTGATGAAATTAAGAGTTCAAGACCTGAAACATTTTCTATTTTTAAAGAAGATTCCTGTGAATTCTCATACAATAAAGAAAGAACTAGTGGACTTAATAATAGCAAGAGAAGCAAGTTTAAGTAGAGTTTCCTCTGGTACTTCTCCTAGTCGTGATGGAAATTGCAATCCTTCAGCACCTAGTCAAGATTGTATGAAAAATAAGGTGTGTTGCAAAATGATAGGTTCACTTAATAAAATGCAGTTAGAGTGCAAACAATGTGACAAAATGAAATAAAAATTTATGTTAATGAATTTCATATACAGTCATCCCTCTACAAGTCGGTATTCCACAAGTCAGGAAATTCTACAAGTTGGCAATTTTTTTCCTGAAAGCCAAGATGGCAGACAGTGAATTCCGATGACAGATTTTTGCCAACAAAATTAAAAAGGTGATGCTTAATATGATTACAATACGCAAATTTAACAAATTTTATAATTCCCCTAATGTATATAGCTGCGTTTTGGGGGGTTATGGAAATTAATATGAGAATTAATATAAACCAAGTTTCTTCAAGCTGGTTATTTTCCACATAATTCGAAATGGCGACAGATTGTAGGGGCACCCCTCTCCGCATAAACCACACACTGTGATTCCCTTATAATGCCGACTCGTGATTAAGGTTGCCTTAATATGAAAAAAAAATTACTATTTTTAATCTGGTTTAATTTGTCTTTGCAATTTTCATTTTTGAAAGCTGATAATTTACTGAAGAATACATATTACGAATGGAACTCCATCTTGGAATTCCGGAAGTCAGGAAAATCCACAAGACTGCAAGGCCGAGATTGCCGACTTGTGGAGGGACGACTGTACAGCATAATCCGGTAAACTCCACACTCAAAACAACTTAGTTTAAAATGAAAGATGAAAGTCTCAATAGCAATGTAGCATGTATAAAAATTTTTAAGTCTAACTCAAAATTAATAAAATATACGAAAAACTTTCATTTTTCCCCTCACTGCGATCGACACTGGCGCCGTGTTTTGGCAAGCTGTGATATCACAACTTGTGGAGAAGTGCGAAGGAGTTTCAAAATTGTGATGTCACAAATTGGACGCTATCAGTTAGTTGTCAGGGTATCGCAATGGACTATGAATATGAAAACAAGACTGATAGTGACAACAGCGATTTTGGTAACGTGACAGCGATATGCAAGGGCCATTAACAGCATTAAATGCTGCTATAATATGTGATATACAGCACCCCTGGCTTGCCGCGGCGTTTGTATATCCCTAAATAGCAGATAGGCCTACCTCATTCCTTCGGCGATTAGCACATGCCTTTTGCAATCGTTCTTGAAGAACACCAGGCCCGTTGGAAGAACATCTAGTTCCACCTTATCCGTGATCTAGTTTCAGTGAATTTCTTGTTTGGATTAATACTGAATTAAAAACTGCAGGAGCATTGACAAAGCATGACTCTTCCAAATGAGCTGAGCACACGCTGCTGTTTGGCATTGGATACCAGTTCCCTCACTGTCAAAAACGAATATGGTTTTTTAATTGATTCTGATTGTGGAAATCTATGAAACATGAAATTTCTATCCTACTGTCTATTTACACATCCAAACAGAATGAAATTGATGCCATTCTGACATAAAACAGATTTACAAAATCTTACGATATGTAGAATCGAAAGCGACTAGAATCCGGTGACGAAATTCCCTAAGGTTTTTTTGGCAGGAAATGACATCGTGTTCCACCGTTTTTCCTAAAGAAGAGATGGATGATCAGAGAGCCAGTTTTCAATTTTCTGAGGCATTTTTCTTAATAAGATATTAAGATAAATTGAAAAATTTCGAATGAACTATACTCTATTAACCTGGATTAATGTTATGCAAAAAAAAAGTCAAATTTTTTCCGTGGGGTTTACCTCTAAGTCAAAGTTTCAGGGGATCATGAAAATTGTTGGACTTGCCAGAATTAGACTTAAACAATGTGCCCAAAATGAGGCTGGGTTAAAGCTCATGTGATTATTGATAACATGCATATATTTACCGTAAATAAAACCAGAAATTGACCATTGTGTAGCTTTATTTATTATGTAGCGGAAGAACGGGGCGACTTATTGGTTGTACAATGTCAGTCTGTCCTTCTGTTCGTTCATCTGTCCCCTTCATAATTTCTGCATTTTTTGAAGTTGAAGGTTGAAATTTGGAATATAGCTTATTATGGACATGTCCACCTTCACTATTTAGTTTGGTTTTGATTGGTGCACTGCGGTCGGAATTTCAGGGATGGGAGTCAGAGGGGACAAAAGATCGATGTGATATTTAGGTACATACAGGAGTGGAATCCGATATGCAGATCCCTCTAGGCAAGATTACTACAAAATTTGGTTCAAATTGTCTGGGTGGGGTCAAAGTTGTGGGGGTGGCAGTCACTTGATCTTTAGAACAATGGGATATTATGGCATGTGATATATCATTCATTCAGAAATGATGAGAAAGGAAAGAAGATAGAGCTCTTTTATTTTTTCTAAATACCACATCTGCTACTTTCCTATACCTTCCTCGGAAGGATTAATTTCTTGTTTCGTAATTGCTTTGCCTCACAAGAAGTTGGAATCTGTTTGTTTTCATACTGTCATCATATTCTTTTCCTTTTCAGCGTTCGGTTTGACTCTTAATAGATCCCATAGTATTGACGATTGGATATAGAATTGGGCACGGAAATGCGTGTGCAGGCTAGTTTGTCCTCATGAGCAGAGACGTGCTGATACGGCTCACGGAGCAGTATGGTGAAGTCCATGAAGGAGAAAGGGAATGGGTGAAGGGAATCTGAATAAAGACAAACTGATGAGCAATAAATAAAATCTGATTTATTGAATTCGATTACGAAATCTGAAATAAATTCCTATTCACATTCAGACAAAGCAATTACGGAAGAAGGCACTTAAAAGTGATTCAAGGAATTAAAATGAATTTCAGGTTTAAGTACATTATATTAGTCTCCAATCCCACTTTGTGAAAGTGGAACATAATCTACAAGCACTTGTTTCAAAAGCAGCAAGCAAGCATTTTTGCTCCTGCTCATCAGGCCACCTCTTGCCCAGGGCTAGTCTATACTTTGCGAATAAACACATGTTTCTTAAATACAGTCTCATTTCTAAAATACTCAGTCTAAATTGTTACCATTGGTCTCACTTTAATCTGATTCACATATGGTAATCTGATTGGCCTCAGTTGATGTAAAGTGTCTCTCTCATTGGTTATCTTGCGTTAATTTTTTTTCCCCCTACCGTTTCTTGGCTAAAATCTATTCGACTTAACCAGAATTTTGATTTAATCGACTTTGACTTAAGTGGAATATACAAGTGACAGTCATAAAATCATTACAATCAGCTGAAAGACTGAGAAATGGGGTGACAATGCACTGTGGAAGCTATCCTTTTGCCTCAAGAGGAACTGCTCCATCTTAAAGATGACCTCATCATCGTTTTGGAAATGCCCTCCATGAAATGGGTTGTTCAGGTGAGGGAAGAGGAAGAAGTCGCTTAGGGCCAGGTTGGGTGAATACGGTGGATGGGGCAGTATTTCAAACCCCAGCTCCACAACATGTATGATCTCGTGTGGAAAGTGCTGGCGCATTGTCTTGCAGGAACCTGACCCATGATCAGTTCCACGGTCATCATAGATGGATGGCGCATTGTCACTATAAACGACCACTAACTCTTCATGAGTTTGTTTGGAGTTGTTCCCCTATAATTCCATGCCTCACCTTCAATTTTCCGATCGGTTGCTTTCGACACTCTGGTGGCATTTATTGGTACTGCACCAAACACCACTTTGTATCCTTCAGGACTTGATGGATGTCACTTGCCAGTGGTTCACATTTTTAAAAGTTTTTTATGAATGTTGATTGTAATGACTTTATGACCGCCTCTCGTAATCAATTTAACTGCGTTTATGCAATGTAGTTCACTCAATTCTGAGACTTAGTTCTCCAAATTACAGAAAAACTCATTATCCAGAATTTCCCAAGTTCCAAGCATTCTGGATAAAGGGTCCCATGTTGTATTCTCAAATTTAGAATGTTTACATATTTCTGCTTCCTTACTATTTTTTCTTTTACTCCATAAAGGTCTCTCCAAATAAAACAGAAGCCAAATCATTCCTTGATGAAGATGTCAGTACCCTTTCTGTGAGACAATTGAAAACAGTTTTAACTAAAAATTTTGTCATGTATCGGGGCTGTTGCGAAAAGAATGAACTGGTTGAATTGGCAAAGCGTCTTCAGAATGAAATGAAAAAAAATAAAGAAAGAGGTATGGCATTTTGTATGATTAAACTCAAAATTTTATATCAGTTACGTATTTTTTTTAAATTCTAATGTTCTGGAGATTTATTTTTTTTATAATATTTGCTTCTTTTTTTATGGACGAGAGAAAAAGGAGACTGGTGCATGTGTAAATGAGTAAAATTCGTTCAACCAATCAGGAATAGACAGAAAGCTGAGCATTAGGTCTCTTACACACTGTCGACTGGTTGCAAGTGACCTCTAGACATAACTAGAATAGTTATTGTTTATGCACATGGATTCAGCAACTCATCAGTTACTAGAGGCCAGAAAATCATGAGCAATGCATTTGGCGACTGGGTAGGTGCACAACCACTGGGGTGGCTTGTTTCTATTGATGTCTATGCACTGTGCAAGCAACCACCCCTTCTCAATCGTGTTTTTTGCTTATATCTTTGAAATAAACAATCACGGCCGGCCTAAGGATGATGCTAATGGTGTGGCTTCACAAGGTTCCGTGTTTCTGAAGTCCATACACCATGATTTTCCACATTACGATTACCCTAAGAAAATAGGTCCACAAGAGCATTTAGCATTACATACCAGGCCCTGAAATAGCATTTTGCATGAAGCCTCGCTTTTTCTTGGACCTTGAATCTACCACGTTTTCGCAAGACCTCTGAAAAAATTTGGAACATGCCTTATTTCCAAGTTCTTGTAAGGGGGTCACCTTATATTTCTTTTTTTTTTTTTTCCCTTTTTTTTTTTTGTAGTTTTTTTTAAATAATATAGCAACTACATCCTCCACGTGCATCTTGAGAGGTAGCTGGCGCGATGCTGAACGTTGATAGGAATGAGAATGATATGAATGGTGATGGCTGTTTAACTATTCGGTCTCCCGTCTTTGGTTTCCTGTTGTTTCTGGTTATTCGCAAGCACAGTTGCCGGCAACTAGTTGACAGTACGTAAGAGGCCTTACTTATTTCTGGCATTCTGTTAGTGAAATGCATAGATGAATATGATACTCCGATGGCCTTGCTAGTCTATTTTACGAGAGTAAGCCGCAAAATGAAATATCTTCACATTGCTGCAATGTGAACTTGCGCTATGAATATCTGTCATTGCAATGATCCTTTAATCAAGTGTCAGTATAGGTGGCAGCACCATCATGTAATGTATATAACGCTCATAGTCAAGTTCTCGTGCGGCGATGAGTCATTCGGTTCTAGGTTAATAATTCAAAAACCTGTTTTTCGAACTTCAATTTTTCGAATTTTGAATTGCAACTTTTGAAACCGAACTTTTGAAGTCGAAAATTTTGCTGCCCCCATCCGTCATCTTATTTTTGGTGGGGAGTGATCCTGTGAGTGTCTCGATAAGGCATTGAAGATGTGGGTAGTGAGAAAGGAAGACGTAAGCTGCTCCTTGACGGACATGTTACGAGGATGAGCAAATATGGTAAGAAACTCAAGATACACCAACCTATATTGTCTTGCGCGCGACAGGAGCCAGTCAAGGTGCTGCAGCAGAAACACCTGGTGTGTCGTACATGAAACGAACAATAAGACATGCATGTGAAAGAAAACATTGAACAGCCTTCCCAAATTTCTATAGTGGCATTGTGTTTCCTGAAAAGTACAAGCAAAATTTGCCTCTCGTAGATTAAAATTTTACGTGAAAAATTAGGAACTTGGTCACTGTTTTCCATCCTATGATGTCCCCCTCAGAGGGCAAAATAATGATACATACCCATTTGGTTACAGGAAGCAGTTGGTTTCCCCTGGTCGGTTAATCGTCAGTATTTAGATTCGAAAAATTGAGCTTTGAAAATTATGTCATTCGAAAAATTCACTTCTCGAAAAAATGCATTTCGAAATATGGATTTTCGAATAATTCGTCGGTTCTCGAGTCATTTGAGTGTCAAGCGGATAAGATGGCAGATGTGTTAGCTGATTGTACTAGTGATGAAAATCAGGCAGTAATTCGATTTCTGTGGGTGCAGGGTAAATCTGCTCAGCAAGTGCACAAGGAAATGTTATGTGGATGTGGTAACAAATGTTTATCCAGGAAAGCCATTTACAACTGGTCAGAACATTTCAATGATGGCCGAAACTGCATCAGTGGTACCGTTTGTCCGGGTAATCCTACAGAATTTCGCAGTGACGCTACCATGAGAATAGTGGAAGACATGATCCGTGCTAATTGACGTATGACTATCAACAAGGTGGCTTAATGCTTAATTATGCAGGTGGAATAGCTTACTGCATTGTGCATGACAACCTGCAGTTTCACAAAATGCGTTCATGGTGGGTTCCTCATAAGCTCACTGACTAACCCAAAGACTTCAGAATGGGCCTGTCATTACAGTATCTCATGAGGTATACCAGAGAGGCTTGTGAGTTCCTTAACCGCATCATCATTATTCACCAGTTTGAACCGGAAACAAAACGCACCAGTATGGAAATGTCCCTCGTCACCCAAAATGAATAAGTTTAAGGTCACTCAATCGGCATGGAAGGTGATGGTCACTATGTTTTGGGACAGTAAAGGTATCCTCCTTGTGGAATTTCTTCCTCGGGGTCACACTGTCACTGGAGCCACATATTGCAGAACCTTGACAAAGTTATGGTCCGTCGTTGGCAAGAAACATCCAGGTGCTTTGCAAGATGAAGTTCTTCTGTTGGATGACAATGATCATCCACACAGTGCCAATATCACAGTGGCTCACATAAATCCCTCTATTGGGAACGACTGGAACATCCACCCTACAGTCCAGATTTGGCACCATCCAACTTTCACCTCTTAGCATTTGACATTGTGCCTATATCTGTCATCGTTTAAGTCCCAAAATTCATGAACACTTTCTTGCATAAACTTGAAAATGTCCCTATCAAGTAGCCCCTATCCGGCTTAATAATATTTTTAATTTCATTATCTACACCAAATATTTTCGAGTTATGCGCTCTATTACCCGACTTTTGCCTCATCCCATATATTGACTTACCCTCGTATTATATTGTTACCATCTAAAGGTCTATTCTCCTTTAAACTGTTAAAAACATTATAAATTATGGTTCCTTGAACAAATTGATTTATCAGCCAGGTGGAGGCTGCCATGTTTCAAGAACTCTGAATTGCTTTATCTACAAGCGATATTCACCTATGTTACATATGCACCATTTTCCTTTTCTAGCACCAAAAGTCTGTGTTAGCTATGTACGAGGCCTTCATGAATTTCTTACAATCACCATAATTGTAGAGGCCCTCCAGCCACATTAAACAAACAGTTAGTCCTTTTCCACTTAGGACAACACACTTCTCTCGGCAAAAAATCAGCTGCTGAATTTCCCCTATTACAGAATACTCTATTAGGCCTTGGAGGAACTGGCCATGGAGATGCTTCGTACATTCAATGCTTGCTCTAGATCCCTGCTCTAGATCTTTGTTTCAGGTTCAGAGTAATCAGGAGCGTAGTGGGAGGTTGGATGGCAAGGGGAAAGTCTGCCCAGAGAGACGGCAAAAAGGGATGATAAAAGGCTATCGAAGCAAGGGTGGCACATGTACACGATCCGCTCTAGTGAAGGTGTCCAAAAAGTGGACAGCAGGGACAGAAATCGTGTCCCAACGCCATCACTGTAAAGGGTTAGAGCCATTGACCGACGGGGTGAGCGGCACCTACAACGACTCGTAAAAGGTAGGTGCCAACAGACGTGTATCCGACATTACCGTCGAACGCACCCTGCTATGGATGGGCCTGAACAGCCGACGCATGGTTGTTGCACCCATGTTGACCAGGGGTCATTGTCAACGACACCTAGACTTTGCACGTGAGCACCGCCATTGGACCACAGACGAGTGGGCTAAGGTCGCCTTCTCTGAAGAGTCAAGGTTTTTGCTCCATAAGATTGACGGGCGATGGCGAGTGTGTCGTGAACGTCATGAAAAGACACTGTAGGAGGCTGTTGTGGGCCGAAAACAGGCTGGTGGGGGGGGGGGGGAATAGTGTGGATGTGTGGGGGATC
>JAHWFO010020125.1:60993-207468 GCA_023313115.1 Rhysida immarginata
AGTGTGGATGTGTGGGGGATCTTCTGTTGGGAGCAGCTAGGTCCACTGATTCGTCTAGAGGGCAATTTGAATGCCTGTGGCTATCTGGCAATCGTAGCGGATCAGGTGCACCCGTACATGCTCACGATGTTCCCCCAATGTGATGGTGTGTTCCAGCAGGACAAGGCACGTCTCCTTCTGGATTGGTTCGAGGAACACTCTACCGACTATCGAGTGCTCCCTTGGCCCGCTAATTTGACGGACATCAATCCAATCGAACATCTGTGGGAGCACCTTGATTGCCATGTACAGCAGCTGGACCCTCCACCTACGACTCTCGAAGCTCTGTGGACAGCGCTTCAAGCTGAATGGGCTGTCATGCCATCGGATACATATCGCACACTTCTTGCGTCCATGCCACGACGCCTAGCAGCAGTTATAGCGGCAAAGGGTGGCTACTCCCATTACTAAGCGGGTGGTCATAATTCAGTGATATGACAATGTAGGTTTGAGCCATTTGGCTGTTACCATTGAGGACATGTGCCTGATGGCGGAAGATCGCGAGTGCTGGAGACCCTCCATAGGGCTGCTGCCACCACGACCTAACGGATAAGTGAGTTTGAAACGTAAATAAGTAAGTACAGTCAAATCCCGTTATAACGAATACCATTGTAACGAAGTTTTCACTATAACGAAGTTTTTCTGTGGTCCCGGCAAAAATCCTATTAATTTAATACTATTATGATCCCGCTATAACGAAATCTTTATAACGAAGTTTTCACTGTAACGAAGCAAATTTTTGGTCCCCACAGCGTTTTAATTTCATTATAACGAAACTTTATTTCGAACTTGCATTTTGTCCTACACCAGAGAGAGGCCACTTGCCTTCTCTGTTATCGCAGTCGTGATCGCTGATCAACTGGAATAGTTTCCGCCTTCACCAAGAGAGGGCGCTGCGGTCGCTTTTGGTCTCCTCCAATGAGAATACTCGTCGCCCGTTGGTGCAGTATCGCAGTGATGGAGGATATAAAATGGCCGCTTTCGCTTCCGCTTTCAATTTCGAATCTCTACATCTCTACTCCATGGCAATCGACGACTGCTAAGACCAAACTGTAAGTACCCATTCTGCATCACCAACTGCCACTTCGGCCATATTTTTTTTAATAGCATTTGATAATTCTTAATTTTCTTTTTATAATTACACATGATATGTACAGTACTTAATATAAATCGGTATCTTTTTTTTTTTTTTTTTTTTAAGAAGCGACGAAAGAGCGCCTTTCCCCAATGGAAGCAGTAGACATGATAGTAAAAATTACAAAGATTTGCACGGGAACAAAACGAAACCGACGAGCGTGTTTTTCAGAGTTTAGGTTTTTTATCCGATTTTATAAATAGCGTTGCTGTTAAAAGCTGTTCATTTCAGTCAAAAATAACCGATTATTTTAATAAAACATGTAATGATAAATAAAAATAATTATGAGACGATCTTAATCAGTTTAATTTAATCCTGTGGTACACAACAAATCATTTCGAAATCCTAACTGTACATTAAAAGGCTAATATTGATTGGCATTTGCCCTAATTAAGGGTAAAACATTAAAAATATTTATATTCTCGGTTTAAAATATGCTATTTTTCATTTATTCTCAAATTAATTTGCAATCTCGATGTAACGAAGTTTTCGCTATAACGAAGTTAACCGGTGATCCCTTGAACTTCGTTATAACGGGATTTGACTGTAAGTAATAAGTTGCGTTTTGAGTGACCTTTAGAATTTTCAAAAACCAATTATAAAAGAAAAAAATAGGTTTTCTGAATTCGGAAGGAGTTTTTATGGATTATTTTGAAACTTGAACAGAAATTCACGTTATTTTCTTTTAACTTCTTTGTTTTCCTTTCTTACAGTTGAAATGGGTCTGCCGGAAGAAAGTTTGTGCAAAATATGCATGGACGCTTCAGTTAATTGTGTTCTTCTCGAATGCGGGCACTTGTTATCCTGTATTGAATGTGGTAAACTGTTAAAAGAATGTCCTGTTTGTAGGTCATGTGTTGTTCGAGTGGTCCGCACATTCAGAGCATGACAAGTGTTATGATTTGAAAGTTTGGAAAACCCATTACTAAAAAGGTGTTTATCATCTTCAGTAAGATTTTTAGAGAATAAAATTTGGATGAGGAAAATGACATACTTAACACTTATTCTATTTAAATGGTGAAATCTTACATTCCAGTCTTCCATTGTTTATCTTAAAATCTTGACAATCATTTTTTAATTTTCTTATTTTGTTATGATTGTGAAAAATCAAACTCACTTTGTCAAATTAATGCTTAAATTTATGAAGCCAATCAAATTAAATCCATTACGGAAGTGTTTTGTTCTCATTTTCTACGTTCAGCATTTAGTACCTGAATTTGAATGAAAAATTTATTTATTGTTGATATTTAATTTAGTTTCAATAAATTATTCTTTTATGATCTCATGATTTTTCATTTTATTTATTATTCTTTTGATTGCAAATGTTCAATGCTTGTCCTACTTCACTCAAAAGATAAACTCAAATCATTAACATTAGTAAGAGACCTGGTCCAGGAGATATTCACCCTATCTTTCTGCGATCATATGCTACCCCTGTGTAACACTCTGTTCATGGCTGGATTAGAAAGGTTCATGGCTGAGATAATGAAGGTTAATTTGTCTTGTAAAATCTTACGTTATAGGTTTCATTCTTATCAACAAATGATATAGTAGAGACAACGAGACACTAAATAACACATACACATATTTGCTGGATCCGGATTTGCTCTAATGGGAGGACAATTGGTTAACAGTTTTAATTCTTATTAAAATAGAAATTGTAACAGAGTATCGGATTGACATATTGTTAACCTTTCATTTGAGGAATTCGATACTATGGTAAGTTATATTTAAGAGTCATTAACGGGGTTTTATCACTTTTCGAATCTTGTCGATAATCTCGCTGCGGGCGAGTTTGGAACCCTTTTCTTAGGGGACAGGTTAGAAAGTCACGTTAAGAATATAGTTATCGTCATTTCTTAAGGAATACTGGGGTGAAATCGATAAAGTTTCAATTAAAGTCAAAAGGGCTTCTTTCTTGCGGGTTTCTAATTGAAACGATCACTCGGTATGACAAATTAAAGTTCTTCGGCAATTTGGTGAAACTATTATGAAACAATAGGGAAAGTTCTTTCTTGTCAAGGTAAACGTTGGGGTGGGGAAGCAAATTACTGACGACACTAGTTTCGGGTAACACTAGCAAGGGATTGAGAATGTATGCTAAAGGGTTTTCGTTTACGTGAGGACACTTTTATAGAGGCTGGGGAAAGGGGGGAACACTGCCCTCGCTTACTGAAGTAAACTGAAGATTTCACAGCCATTATGGTAATCCATTGGATTTTTCCCCTTGTTGGGTGACCAAAAACAACATAAACAATCTCCTACTTTTTGTGGTGAATTTTTACATAGACGTGTAGTATTGAAAACGCAGATGGAAGCACAATACTTTCGTCTCATTTCGAAATAGTCACCAACTGGTCTTTTCCACTACAAAGCTGACAATGGGTCTTGAGATTCTGACAATAATCGTATCTGGTCTGAAGACAGCAAATCGGTCGCTGGTGCGGATACTTGAAGATAAGTTCCCAAAGCGTTCTTTTTCGTCTTCCTTTCTTTTATTTTCCGTGGGCACTCCAAAAATGAGCGTTAAATAATTCAGGTCATACGATTCTCTGAAATACAAGAAACACAAGCAGGTAAGTCACAAGACACAAACATGGCGTTTTTATATTTTTTTAATACATTTCTTCATTTCTTCGCAGTCCTAAAATCACGACTGTGTTTCCAAAAAACGAAAAAAACTTTTTGAGCAAATACTGCAGCAATTATCGTACTACTGCTTTACGCGATCACATCGTCTGCCACCGATATTTTGAAAAACCATTGTTATATCATCTAGGTTAAATCTCTTAGTTAATTAGTCTTAATTAATTAGTCTGGGTTCTAAACAATTTTATCAATGAAATTTTCTTTAAGATTTTTTTATATTTTATTTTGTCGAAGGGGTGGGGGATAACAAGGTGCGTCTAAAAAGTTCAGTGAATGGATGGATATCTCAAAAGCAACTTAAGGTAAAAAGGCGGCCACACGCATATTCATTGAGAGGCCAATGGAGAGACTGCACGTAGCAGATTAGTCTGCTATGGGCAGTTGAACAATGTGTGTGTGTGTCAGTGAGAACTTATGTCAAATGGAAGGGCAATCGTCAACGCCAAATTCTATGAAGCTGTTTTGAAATGTTTACTGCTATGCATCCAACATGTTCGTCCACAGGAGTGGAAAGTGTAGTCTGTTGCATGACAACGTATGTTCGCATACTGTGATCTGTGTATGCAACTTCTTGGCCCAACGCCATGCACACATCCACCGTACTCGCCTGATCTGGCACCTGCAGATTTCTTTTTGTTCCCGTACCTCAAGGGCATCCTGGAGGGCACACGTTTTGCAGACTTGCCAAACATCCGATGACATGTGACATCTGTGTTTTAACAAATCCCAAAAGAAGCCTTCGTTGACTCATATCAGCAGCTTTATCAACAATGTCAAAAGTATTGTTTTCAACGGATGTTACTTTGAGGGTGAATAAAGGTAGTTTGTTTCCATGTTTTATTTGTTTGATGCTTCCATTCACCGAACTTTTTAGATGCACCTTGTATAAGCCTTCCCCTCTTTATTATCGTTGTCAACTGGTCATTGTCCCAAAGTTTAGAACGAAAAGATTTATTATTCCTATTCATAAATATGATGCCGAGCAAAATATAGAAAACTACCGCCCTATTACAATTCATTGATCTATCTGCAAACTTTTTTGAATCAATAGTTCTCGATAAAATTCAACCCTTATTCCATTATTATACAAGTAAAAATTAATTGAGTAAATTTTTCACAGCAAAACCATCAGGTATTTGCAAAAATCATTGTATACCCTTTGAAGAGCATGTAATTCTCCACCACGCTGGTAGATGACAGGCGTGTACCATTTCTGCACACAGAGTTACAGCTGTCCCAAAATGGTGGGTAAGCTGGAGATGTTCGAGACTGTGGAGATCTGGAGTGTGGTCAGGTTTCTGTGGTCCATCGCGAGTTGTGTGCAACATAGGTGACATGTGCATGGAAAATGTGCGCAACTTGTGTGCCCAGTTCACAGCCAAGTGCGAAAATGTCCTCAACGAACCACATTCTTGATGGCTGTACACAGGAGAAAATCGCTGTGAATACAGTGATTCAGCGAGACTGGCACTGGAAGTGGGCGTTTCACATGGAACTGCACACCACATCATCCATGAAGACCTTAAGTTACGGAATGCGTCAGCAAAATGAGTCCCTAGGTAGCTGATACCAGTGCATGTGGAGAACCACATGGCATACTGTTTGAAGCATTTGCTTCGTTACCACAAGCAGGGACACTTATTCCTTGAGCACATTGTCACCAGAGATAAAAAGTGGGTGTTTCGTTTACACCCCCCAAAAAGAAGCGACAGAATATGATGTTGTACCGAGGATCCCCCTTCCAAGATATGCATTTCATTTCAAGATAGCCATTCAATGAGCAATAATCTGACATCAGTCTTAACATTGATCGTAGCCGACGAGAAAGACAGGCCTGGGCACTCAAAAGTCACCTGACTACAGTAGTCTAGCAACAATCCAAACTTCATTGTTTCCAACAAATGAGAAAACATTGATTGTTAAAATCCAAGAAAGAGACAATGAAAGTTGAATTGTTGCTCACACACTACTATAGTCAGGTAACTTTTGAGTGCTCAGGCAACACCTCCTAGACAGAAGTCCTGATAATGGAAACGTTATACATAGTTACATCATCGTTAGTCGGTCAAATTTAGAGCTTATTATTGGTAGAAATAGGATTAACAATGGTTGACTGATGAAGATGTAACGATGTATGGCTTTTCCATTATCAGGCCTTACAGGGTCGGGACACATTAATATGACCACCTGCTAGTATCCAGAATATCCACCTTTGGCGGCAAGCACAGCAGCTAGTCAACGTGGAATTCATCCTCATGCTCCTCAAACTAGTCGTGGACAATTTTGGCAGTATGGCAGGGAGCATTGTCCTGTTGAAAGGTGTCATCACCCTGAGGAAACACTGTTGACATGAAGGGTTGTACCTGGTGTGCGACAATCGTCAGGTAACGAACGGCATTCAGTGTACCCTCCAGCGGTATCAGTGAACCATACCAAAAAAAAAATCCCCCAAACAGTCACACCTTCCCCACCAGCCTGTCGTCTGCCAATGATGGTGTCGGGATGCCTGTTCTCAGATGCTTCCCGGCGAATTCTCCATCGTCCATCCACTCTGTTCACCAGAAACTGCGTCTCGTCAGAGAAAGCAACCCTCTGCCACTTGGCCGAGGTCCAATTGGTGCTGACACGCCTAGTAGCCCCACTGTTCATTTGCTGTCAGTTGCTCAACAGTGGCACACCGATTGGTCTTGGCCAGGCGTCGTAACTGATGCTTGCCTCTAGGATCGATGGCCCGTGGGGCCCCACAGTTACCTCTTCAGTTGCTCGAAACTGTCTGGTTCGTCCATTCGCGGTACACCTTCACAACGGCAGCCCTAGAGCAGTTTACAAAGGTGGCGGTTTCTGAAATGCTCCCCCCCCCCCCTTGGCCCGATAGCTAATGATCATCCCCTTTTGGAGGCCTGACGGGTCACTTGCTCTGCCCATGACTGCGACAATTGCTGTGTTAACGGATGATGATGTAACAATACATGGTATTTCAGTGAACAGGCCTTGTCTTTAGGTGGCATTGCTATTACGCAAGTAAGTACAACGTCACAATCTTAGTGTTTCAACAATCCAATTTGGGTCCTCGCAACAATCCAATCTTCATTGTTTCCAACAACCGGAAAAGCACTGATTGTTAACATCTAAGATGGAGACAATGAAGGTTTGATTGTTGTTCGGACCCAGATGGTCAGATGACTTTTCCGCTTCGAAGCCTGTCTTTATCGTTGGCTTCGCAAGCCTGATAGTTTCTAGAAAGTTGTGGTATTTCGATGCACTAAATTCGAGCGTCCAAACTCTACCAATGCCATCTCTTGGTATTCAAAGTAAATTCACGCTAATTTCTAGAGGTTACCATAGAGGAGAAATAAGTTAGAGCGCGTAAAGCCGTCACTTTCTCCTTAGGCCACTCCTCGCAACAACAGTTCCTCTAATAGAAAATTATATTCCTGAAAATGCTAAATACAACGTATTGTAAACCGCGCCATTTCGCTCTCATCCGTCCCCAAATCGTAGGTGGCTATTTCGTCTCTATGCTGGTATCTGAAAGTCCTTTATTATTTATACAGGGCGAGTCAAAAGTCTGTTATCCCCTTCCTATCTTAGATGCCAATGTAGTTACGCAAATTCCAGTACAGGGAATGAATAGGAACATGAGGGTGCTCTATCTGATGGACCACCTTTCATCATCTCAAATATGCAAATTAGGACACATCCAAATTCTATCTCGAAAACCGTAAGAGATACACAAAAAATTCCAATTGAACATTTGTTCAACAGCAAATTACAAACAAAACAAAAAAAAAAGTTCACCAAAAGCCGATGAGCGGATCACCCACAATCCTCATTGCAAGCTCTGCAGCAGGAACATTGCTCTTCCACTGTTTGTTGCTTACAAACAGTGATCAGATACAAAGTAAGTCTTTCCATCAATCCAGATAGTGTTCAATGTGATGTCCACTTACACCATAGCATAATTCCGCGCGACATTTCAACGATGCCTGGTTGTTACATGATAATTTTGCCTCGCCTCACCAAAGCAGAGGATCATTTCCTGGTTAGTGTACGATGCCATCTTGCTTTGGTCGATTTTTTCTCAGCTTCAACATGCCTTTTTATTAACTCGTTGCATATCAAATGTCGGATTGCAGAGGTCGTCTTTAATGGCCCTCTAGAAAGGACACCTTCACACGTGCTATTCGAAATAACCCCCATTGCAATCCAAACATTGTTGCCAACGATTTGGCAGCTTCTCGAGCCCTCTCCGATAGAATCCATGGTCACGGTACTCAATAAACTCCCGGAATGCGTTTTCGACGTCTGCTTGGGTTAGGAATGTTTTCCTCCGGAGAAAATTGTCCAGGCTCTGGAAAAGATGGTAGTCAGTAGGGAAGAAGTCCGGAGAGTACGGGTGGTGTGGAAGCACCTTGTAGCCCAGAGCCTGTAGCGCCTACACAGTCGTTCGTGCAACGTGTGGCCGCGCGTTGTCATGCAGCAGAAGGACGCCTTTGCGATGCACTAGTGTAGGTTATTGCTGACACAATTTTGTGTGCATACGATGCAGGTTATTGCTGACAGTAGGTCGCAGCGGTGATCGTCTCCCCCTGCTGCAGGATGTTCCAACAAACTGTAACCATGAGCGTCCTGGGGTGCAACGGGGGTTTAGGGAACTGTCGCGGGGGTTCATCAGCATCCAGCCACTGTGCTGACCGTTTCCTATTGTCGTATAGGAGCCACTTCTCGTCGCAGGTGACAATGCGATCAAGAATCCCCGCTTCTTCATGGCGCAAAAGCAATTCCGTACACACCTCCAACCGATGCTCTTTTTGGTTTTCCGTAAGTTCACGTGGGACCCATTTGTTCTGCTTTTTCACCTTGCCGATGGTCCTAAGATGTCTACTACAGTCGACGCTGATACAGCATGATCCCCTGCAAGGTCCCGAACAGTTTTTGACGGGTCCTCTTCCACAGATCGCTTCAGATCAGCGTCATTGAACACATTGGGCGGTCTGTCGCGTGGCTCATTAGCCAGGTCCGTCACTCCCACCCGGAATTTTCGGAACCAACATTGGACGTTCGTTTATGGTGTCTAGACCGAATACCTTATTGATGTTTCGAGAGGCGTTGGATGCAATGTGATTCAACCTGAACTCGTAATGCATTATCACACGTAATTCGTATGAAGTTATGACTATCTTCGCTTGGTTCAAACGCTATTAAATATCATCGCAGACATGCAAATTTCAGGCAGCTGGTCGCTGATAGGTTTATCTCTGGGAATGTACCACTTTGTTAAGGGTCACCTCGAAATCCGACATTTGATATGCAACGACCTGATAGTACTACACCAGCTCTTTAACATCTCTCAAACTTTAATAACTCTTCATGCAACATATCTCTAGCTCTCTAGCAATTAAAACATAAACTTATTCCACTTCAAGATCTGAACTTCGCCACTGTGAACTCACGATACTTCGATTTCAAGTTGCCATCTCTTCAGCTTACCGTCAACTCTACCTCAATCAACATCTTCAAAATCTATCATCACTTATCTACCGCAAGCCTCAACTCCATTATCATTGATGAATCTTGTTATTATATATATTATTCATTTATTAGTTTAACAATCATACATAAATACATATTATAAAATATTCCTTGGAAAACTCCTGATATGATGAGTAACAGTACGATTTTGTCGGATTGCATTAAATATCAGTCATTCAAGATATTATGAAGCCATCAATTTAATATTAGGATTTTCAGCTAAATATGTAATTATCAATGTTTTAATGTTATCAAAACAAAAATCCCTTTCAAGAGTTCTCACGAATCCCATCGATACTTGGCAGCCGATTTCTGCAGCAAGATTTGCCGCGGTAAAAAGATGCATCTGTCAATATTATTATGCACGCATAGCCTTAGTTATTTAAGGTTACAGAGCAAAAACATTGAAATTTAGCTCTTGTAAGATACCTTTTACAACAATCGTCATATATTAGGTCTTTTTAAACGAATTTAAAAGACCATAGATATCAGCAGATCGCTTTCTTTTAAAGACGACGTTGCACTTCACAGAACTGGTGCATGTACAGCTCACATTCCTATTGTACAAATGAAAGAAAAAAAGATGTTTTATGCAGTAGGAGTTATTTGTAGTTTTCATTATGAAGAAGAAATAAAACAGATTTGCTAAAAACTTGTAAACAAGAATGCTTAATAAAACTCGGGAGCAAGCATTTCCCAAAATTCACTTTTCAACTCCATCTTTAAAAAACACATTAAAAATTGTAAACAAAACCACCATCATTCTAATTTTAACATTTATATGTGAAAATTTTATTAGATTTCAAATCATATAAATATGTTATTACAAGGAATATTTGAATATCCTGGTATCATGTTTATGAATGCAAATGAATGGTTCAGAAATTTTTAAGTCAGCAAATTGTAATTATTGATTTATTCGTTTATGTAATCTCCAATTATGAGAGGAAACAAATTAAAGATGATTGATTTTATTAATCAATATAATATCCCGAAGTGTGCTCTATTTATTAATTTTACGAATTCCTATCAAACATTTCATTTGTCCTTAATTAGATTCACATATCATATTTTGCAATATATTTATTTCATTTAATTCTTATGGCTTTTGAAACCTTATGCAGTTCACATGTATTGCTACCTAATCTAATTAATTTTATCACAAAATGTTATCGATCCTGTTACATTAATCTATTAGGTATTGCTTGCTTCGTGTCAGTGTAGTAAGCTCATATCTGTTTAAAACACGCATTTACTTTTTCTTTCTTACAATATTCTGAAATTTTTCCATGTTTTTATTTTTGTAAACATCATCTTTATCTATCCAAAAGGGAACGCAAACCTGAAATTTATATTTAAACAAATATGTGTTTATTTATTCATTCTTTATAGAATCCTTCACAATGAAATTTTTATCACTTTTTGTTTGTTTTTCTGCTTAAATGCTTTAATTTTATAGTTATATTTCTAAGAACAAGAAGTTACTTAGAATTTTTAGTTCGATCAGTGTTCTCCAGGTGCAAATCAGCCTCAAAGCATTTTTTTGAATTAATTTGAATGAATTTGATCATTATCACTTTTTTAATTCTTTTTTATCATCTTTAATTCATTTAAGCCTATTGATTAATGATGGTTTTATACTTTAAACTTGTACTAATCTATTCTAAATTGTTTCTACATTTGAAATTTTGATGAGGCTAGCAGATGATGACTTCCTTTATTTCGCGCGAAAATGATGTTTGAAGAAACAAAAAAGGAATAAAATAGGGGAAAAAAAATACTTAAAAAAAAAGTAGAAGATCGGTCTGTTTAAAACTGTTTCTTTTTAATATTAAAACTAAGAATGTAGAGTTTAAATCTGTTTAAATGGCCAAAATCCTGACATCTGATATTCAATAGAGTCTGATAAAACTATAAATTTATTAGTTTCGTTTGCAAATTTATTTCGTTTAAAATATAAATTGAACATACTTGAATGATTATTAGCTTTTTAAACAACTTGCTTAAATATTACACTCTAATAGATATTTATTTCACATTTAAATTTGTTGATTCTAAGAAAAATGATTGAAGTTAACAGCCGTCATTCTCTTTACAGTCTCTGATTTGTTCATTTCAAATTCATGTTAACATTTAACGAGGCTAAGAAGATTCATCTTAGTATATACAGGATGATCATTAAGCCCCTTTACCCGAAAGATTTTGAATGACTCAAAACGTATAGATACAGTACATGTATTCACAGAAGATGTTCAAAGAGTCCTACTTCCATCTCTTATACGATCACTTATTTATAACCAACAATATTTTCCCCATAATGCTTTGCAAAGTAAATCATTATGGTAACAAACAATTCTTTTATACGTGAAATTTGAATTCATTATTTTTTAATTATTATTTTTATTTCTGCTAATTATTCGTTGACGCAAGGATTTCGTTGAATTCCTGTCGTAAAATCCCGGTTGAATGTATTTTTAAGTGATGTCAACAGCCTTTATTATTATGAAGAAATGATAAATTTTGAATGAGGGATTAGCTATAAAATTAGCATATACGATAACATTTAACAAAAGCCATGGTCAGAACGTTTAATAATAATAATAATAATAACAACGTTGCAATTGTGATCCGGATGGTATCTGCGCTCATGGGCGATTCATCAACTTGTTTTCTTGATGACTTTCTCACAGTTGCAACATCTTTGATAAACTTCGCTTGCTTTTTTTTTTTTTTTTTTTTTAATACCGGAAATGTTAGGTTAGCCTTACGTAAGTTATACTCTGCCCAATGAATATTTGTTAATTTTATTTAGCAACCATGTCTAACAATTGAAATCGGAAATTTATCTGGACACTTCCTTTCATTGGAGAGATTAGGTTGATAAATTGGACACTTTGAGGTAAAAACTTAATTACAACAGAAACCTCATAATAATTAAACATAAAATAATAAATTTGCTTTAAAAAGTATATCAAAATTCAACACAAAGAAAAATTATAAAATAAATTTAATTATCAAAATACACTAAAAGGTTTTATATAAAAAAATTATACAACCCAATCTTCCAGTCTTTATTTATTTTAACGTAACAATTCCAGTTTCCTCCCAAATATATGATATCTATAAATTTTGATCAAAGTTTTTTATTTAATAATCTATTTAATATATGTAGATTTCATTAGGTAAAAATGTGTAGATTTCATTTATTTATTATATTACATTATTAACACATGTACTCTACAATAAATAAAGACTGAAGGTTGGATTACAATTGGGCCAGCAAAAATTTTATAATTTTTGACGTAAAAAGGTTTTATTGTATTTTGGTAATTAATTTATTTTATTAATTTTTCATTTGTCTTCACGTTTCATATATTTTTTAAATTATATTTTTGACGAAGTTGACCTCAAATATTTTATTGCTTTTAAAAAATAATGCAATAAATATTGCTGGATGAGCACATTCGCTCAAGCCTTCACTTATGACATGGAAGAAAAAAAACAAAAACAAAAAAAAACTTTTATTTTCTCTTTGGGGGACGGGGGTACCTTAATAACTTCAAAATGGTTGGCTCATCAGATTAATCGTCGAATGGAAGTAGTCCGTTATTAGTGGCTTTGATTCGCTGGAATGAATGTTATAGTCATTTCTTCATTTTTAGAAGAAAAAAAAAATAATACTCTTAACTATGAATGTCTTAACCATTTGTAATCAAATATACGTCATGAACACAGTTTAAGGAACCGCTCTCTCTATCAGTGTATTAATTTCTTTTGGTTCTGCTATTTGCCATTCCGGAGGCGTTAGCTACCCAAAATTGATCACATATATACAGACGGAAATTTTGTTTTCCAAAATTTCAACATATCTTTTCTTGTTAATAGCTTCTTGAAGTTTTAATGTCGATTTTAGTGAAGAAAAAAAAATGTTTTGAGTTGGGGAAACAAAAACATAGGCCACCACTCTGATATAAAAATTAGGATGTAATATCATCAAGAAATCTTTATAATCAATACCTACTCTAATATTGATTGGATAAACACAATTTAAAAAATGAGTAATTAAAAACGAATCAATATCCGTAATACAAACTACCAGAGGTTTATGAATATAAAAGTCTTTAAAGGTTGGATTAGAAGAGACAGTTAGTCTTTCCAATGATCCTTTTGGTCACTCAGCAGACTTAAATTGTAAGATAATTTAGACTTTCATCAGGGGCGTAACTATAGGGTGGATAGACTGGCAAATGTCCAGGGGCCCACACCAGTTTAGCCTGAAAAAAGGGGGCCCCCATAAAAGTTTCTAGCCACAGGGGCCTCCACGCTTCTGGTTACGCCACTGCCTTTCATCATGTATAAACTATGGGTTATTTCTTTATGGAGAGCTAAGTATTAAAGAAATTTGTGTTTACATTGTATGCTTCTTTTAAAAAAACTCTTTTTAAGACTTTTCAGCAAAATGCTTAATATACAGGGTGATTACAAAAGAACTTCACACTTTTAAAATTTTATTACATCAAAGCTATTCAGAATATAGACACATCACATACGGATTCTTAAGAAAAACTCTTGAAGTTTATTGTGACACAGTTAAAGATGTTCAATATGCCCCCCTGTAGTCGAATTCGTCCCAAACCCGCATTAACATGTTTCCATCAATCCCACGTATCGCTACCGTAATGCGTTCTTTCAGCTCGTCTAGGTCACGGGGAAATAGTAGGGTGAAGACCTTGTCCTGTACACACCCCATGAAAAGAAATCATGGAATTATTACGGTTATGGAGGAATTATTACGGTAGTAACGTCATCAACCTTAATGAACTCCTACAAGGTAGAACAATAACCATCTATGAAGAAAACATTTTGATCAAATGAAATTTGGTATGCAAATTCCTCTTTACCAAGGAAGCAAATGATTAAATTCATTTGGCCGCGAAATTTTACTGCGTTTCCACTGCGCAACTTACACATTATTCTTCGTGTTATGGCCTAGGGCAGCGTTTCTCAACTTAAGTCGCGCCTAAATTTTTATGGGTCGCGAAATGTTGGAAAATTTAGATAAACACCATAAATAACTCAAATCAAAAGGAGACCAACACCTCTTATAACCCCTAACAATCATGTGGTAGTTACGAGAGGTGTTGGGCAGAAAGGTAACAAATCAGACGCGTTTTTGGCATTAACATTTTTGTTGGTCTGGGGTGTCTACCCTAGTTATCTTACGTAACTTACGTTTAATTCAATATAATCAGCCGAACGATATACATGTATGGATGACATTCTACAAACAGTTCTGTTACTTTTCCACACGTCTGCTAGAAGTCATTTAACGACAGGATAATGCCTACACCATACAGCACGCGTTAATAGGATGCCTCTGTATTGTTCAAATTTTTCCTTGTTCAGCAAAGTCCCTGGAACATACGCCAATCGAGCATATGTAGAAATATGAGTCGCGAAGTTCAGATATCACATGACTCGAGCCGAACTTACAGAACGCTTGAATAAATCTTCGACAGTATAACAGCACAGTTTTATAGGAATCCATGCCGCGCACGATATCGCTTCTGGAAGAAGTTTTACAATGTACCAACTAGCAATCTTTATTTTTGCAGATGCTACAGGGTGCCTAGCAAAAGGCTCCCTGAATATAAGAGTAAGATAGAAGATCGATAGAAGAATGAAACAAGTGGTATGTTTATTTCGAAAGCCGTAAAAATCTGATACAGAAGTTTCAAAATTAGTTACAAATGTTACCGATAGGTGGCTCTGCACGCTGTAGTCGCAGTACGGAGTCCGAGAAATAGGCTATAAGCTGTTCTTTGCAAACAGCCATTGCAATTATATCACAATCGATTAAAACGAAGAATGAAAATTTGTATATAGCTAAATAATCTTTTATTTCTGTTTTCTACTAAACAAGGTAAGGTTATGTCAGTTAGGTAGGTTAAGTTAGATTAGATTATTCTCTCTGCCTTAACATAACTTGCCTTTACTCAATAATTTTGTCTAATAAGTTTTGCAGGACATAAAAATGGTTTTAATTATTGTCATGAAGCTTTTATTGCACTTTTCTTCACGACTGAATCACAACTCTTGAATATGTGAAGCAAATGCTATCTATGTTGCTTGTCACTGTTTGAAGAGAATATCTTGGAAAAATATAAATAAGGAGAGGACATTCTTATTAGTAAATTGCTTGTCACTCCGATTTCTTATTAGTAAATCCCATTCTCATCATTCACAGATTACTCACGGATTTAGATAAAAAAATATTTTGTTTATTTTTTAAAGCGCTGACATTTTTTTTTATGAGAATTGCTAAGAGGTTGCTGTGAATTTTTATTGATATGTGAATGGTCACGAAAAAGGGACCTGAAGGGAAAACAATAGATTCCGAGAAAAACGGTTTAAAGTTTGAAGACGTGTATGAACATTCTTCTAGTTGTCACTCAGAAGCTAAAGAAATAACAAGAAAAGCTACAACCTGTAGGCGATGTAAACAAACATACATTCATGCAAACCAACACATTAATTCAACGTGTGCGCTGCATAAGAGTCAATTAAAATTGAGGTGCGAGAATAAATAATTGTTCACTAAATGACAACAATTAAAGCAAAAAAGATTAAAACAAAGAAAAAATACAACAATAACAAACAAACAAACAAAAACATATAACAATTTAAAAAAATTAAGTAATTCCAAAAAAGCTTGAAAGCTAAAATCATGAACACAGATTACTTCTTATGATCATGAAGATGGTCCCAATAAGGGCTGGAATATGTTCATTTAAGTTTTTATTTATTTTATTAATTTAATAATTCGACTAAACCAACTTCAACTGTGATCAAAAGATCAGTAGCAACATCAATGAAAAGTATTTGTATACTGGATGTCTCACCTAAAGTGAACAAATAGCCAACTTCTAAAATACCAATCTGACAGGGTAGTTTCAATGGAAGAATTATTGTACTTTTATGTGAGTGTTTTTTATGTGTATTCCATTTTCAAAAAAAGATGGTATTTTCGAATATGGAGGTCAACTTTGAAATGTGCAATGGAAATCCCTATTTTTAATGGTATTTTAGACTATACACAAAATTTGAGGAATGTTTTATTCTTGGTGTTCTTTCAATTGATCCAACCATTATGAGAAAGAAGCAGTGAAAGTATGGTTGTTTGGATTTAAAGAAAAGGCAAAAAGCAGGTGTACATCAATTTAAACGAAAACAAACGTTGATGGTGCGTCTATAAAAAAAAAAGTAAACGTATGTTCGTTTGATAGTTTGATTGTTTCGTTTCCTTGTGACTAGTATGCGTGGAAATGGTTTTGTAATTTCCCCATGCCATTTGGATCAACTTTCACTGCCTCTGTCTCCAGTTGGATCAACTGAAAAAACACCAAGAATATTGTTCTCAAATGTTGTGTACAATCTGAAAATTCCATTAAAAATGGGGGTTTCCATTGCACATTTCAAAGTTCACTTCCATATGCGAAAATGACATCGGATTTTTTTGGAAATGGAATACACACAACGGCCCCTCACATAAAAGTACAATAATTTTCTACTGAAACTACTCTGTCAGATTTGTATTTTAGAAGTTGGCTATTGGTTCACTTTAGGTGAGACCCCTTGTATGTATCAACCAAGAAAAGTGGACTACCAAGAAACTCAAACTCAAGAACAACAGAGAATGGTGGCAAAATCAAGACAAACAACTGCCTGAGATCCAACATAAAAAAACAGCTAAGTTAAAAAGGGAAACGCCAAGGAAATGGTGATTCTTAATATAATGTTTACCACTCTATACATGTTGACTCCAAAGTTTGTTACACCCAAAACAATTTCAAAACGAATGGCGATACAACAAATCTGTGGCAACATAAAGGAAGTCAGGTAGGGGCTAAACAGTACTGGTATCAAATTTGATCTTTGACCTCGAATTTTGCACCTTGCAATTTGCAACTTTGTAACCGTTACAGGTAGAGAACAATTTCCAATTGTACAGTTGTGGAGATCAAAACGCTAATATTAACAAAAAAAAAAAAAAAAAAGATTAAAAATAAACCCATTACAACAAAAGTATTTCACAGAACCCATCACATTTAAAATCATGATGGGTGTTATGTCTGTACAAGGGGGTGGCCGTGGCCTGGTTGTCTCGTCGGTTGGCTTGCCAATCGATGGAGTTCAGCAACTTCAGGCGCAGCCAGCTGCTGATTGGGTGACGGCCAGGGCTTGAGGGTCACCGCTGGCGGGACAGCCATTTGGGGCGCGGCTGTTGGGGGACTTTGGTCTGACCCATTTGCCGATTGACCATAGCTGGTTTTCCAGCAGTTGGTGACCGCCTCTGGTTCGTTTATCCCCAGCAGCTCTTCCATCATGAAACCCCCCGTGCTTCGGAGGGCACCTTAAGCCGTCGGTCCCGGCTGCTACTGTCATCTCGTAGCAGTCGTTTAATTATGGGATGGCGCAAAACTCCCTCGTAGGAGTAGGTGCCGCAGATTATCGCTTGCGATAATCTACCCTCTGTACTAGATAAGTATGTCTGTACAAGCCTGCTGAACTCGTTGTTTCAAATTACCCGTAATTTTCGGGGTATAATATGCAGGGGGGGAAAATAAAAGTTAAAAAAAATCATTACTACATATCATGAAATGTAAATATTATTTAATATTCTGATAATAAACACAATGAAGATACGATTTAAAAAAAAATTATTTTTTTTTTTGGGGGGGGGGGGGATCGGGAGTGATGTGGAAACAATGGCTGCAAAATGTGGAGGTGCCCCATCCAGTGATGTTACAGGTTATGTTAGGTTAGGTTAAATCCCTAACATTTCATCCCAACATTTCGTAAAATTTTTGAGTGCGAGGAAGTTAGGTTTCATCATTTTTTGTTAGGTTTTCCCTATTTCTTATTAGCTTTTGACAATTTTATTAGGTTTTACCAAAAACATTTTGGAGAACCGGTTAAACAGTTGTGCTCTACGGTGTATGCATCATAAAAGCACATCTTAGAGTTGTTAGTGAAAATAAAACGTTTTAATCTATTTTTAAAGATGGGAGTGGTCAGGGATGAAAGAATAGCATCTGGTAAAGAGGACCAACATCTAATGCCAGCATATGAAATATAGCGCCGCTGGTAATTGCATCCATCTTGCAAATGGAATTCTAATGGCATTTGCTGAGCGAGTGTCATAGGGATAAAATTCGCTTTGGTGCTGAATAGAGAGAGAGGGGAAGATAGAATTAAATAACCATTCGTATCTTTATACATAAGCATAGTTAAACACATAATATAAATTTGATGTATTTCGCAACACCAAAAAATTAAAACAAATGTGAAACAGATGTAGCTTTACGAAGCTTTGGAAGAATTCTCAGATGTAGGTTGATATGAGTATCCCAAGATAACTCGGAAGATAAGTGAAGACCAAGATATTTAAAGGATGTTAGTTTTTTGATTGTAGTGGGTGTTAGGTTTTGGGGCAAAATGTTAGTTTTTTCCCTCAAAAAAAGTGTTGTTTTTCAGGAAAGCCTTTGTAACAACACTGGCCCCATCATGCTGGAACCACTTGCAGCGATACCTCACTAAAGGCAAGTTGTTTATAAAGTCTGGGATGAAGCCATCCAAAATCATTTCTGTGTACCTGACCTGTCAGGCAACCGTTGTAGAAAACAGGTCCTACCAAGATGTCATTCCATAGACCACAATACACATTTATACTCCAGTTCTGCTGATGTGTTGCAAGACCTGCGCCTTAACGCTCTTGGCCACCGAGCTGGGTGTAGTGTGTTTATTTTTAATCTCTCTCTTTTATTGTTAAAATCGGCGTTTTGAGCTCTACAACTATACAATTGGAAATTTTTTTCTCTTCTGTAACTATTACAAAGTTCCAAATTGCAAGATGCAAAATTCGAGGTCAAATTTGACACAACTATTGTTTAGGCCCTATCTAACTTCCTACATGTTGCCTGCAACAGTTCTCTTGTATCTGCACTCGTTTTGAAATTGAATGGGTGGGTAACGGAGTTTTTACTCACCCTGTATAATAATATTATTTACCTAAGTTGTTGTTATTATGTATTTAAATAGGAACAGATATAAATATCAATAATAAAAATCTTCTTTTTTTCTAAGAGAATTTCTTCTGTCACAAATATTTATTTAGAAACGCATATGTTTTTTTTTTAATTTTATTTATATTAGTTTAGATGATCTGTTGTGTTTTCAAAAGTTATTTGAGAGGTGTATGAAGGCTGCTTTAATAAACATTAGTCATCTCTTCTGAAAGGATGCACTCATTTAGGTGCATCGCCCTATTCTGCCGCACGGTGGCGTCGAACATCCTATGCCACCTGTTGTGACGACATTTCCGCAAGATTATTATTATCGATTTCTCGAACATCGCAATAGTTCCTTGCATTAAGTACAACAACGGTAAAAGTGGGTAATAATAAGTTTATTTGTCTTCATTTAATTAGTTGATAAATGGTACCCTGTTCTTATACGAAGTGACGTTTTAAAAGGCCAGTTTAGCTTCCTCATAAGTAGAGCAAAAATAAAATAGACAAGAGTTAAAGAAAGTTGGGATTGGTGCTAGCTTTGAAGTTATGGTTGAAGTGGAAGGATGAAGTTGTTGTTAAACTGAGCAGTTCTGCCTGCTCTAATGTGTTAAGCCAGAGGTAATACGATTATTCATTGTTCCATAATCCCCTCTTCCATTATCAGTTTCGTCGTTTGTAGCGTAAAACTAATACCACTTTATTTCGTGATTCGTGTCACTTTAGTTTTAACGATTGCTAATTTTTTTTGGATCCCTCTCTTTAAGTGCTAATGTCATTGTTCCGTTGAATGTTTACACTAATGATGTTCTTGTTAATGTTTTTTTTCAGGTGATTAATGGGGTTGGTTTTGGTGAAATGCTGTAGGAATACTGTAGAACCTTCGGAGTTTCCTTATCTTTCTCAGAAGAGAATAATGACGTGCGAAAACTGTGGAATTAGATTTTCAATTTTAAAACGAAAGGTAACAATATTAAAATCAATCACTTTCAGTTTTCATATTGATTATTGGACTATAGACGTGGTTTTGTACTCTGCCTATTTGTGGTGTTGAGTAATAAAGAATTTTATTACACTGAAAAAAAAAAAAAGGAAATGATGCTCTTCCTGTGTTATTAATCTATGCACTTCAAAGATTACAGCCGAACTCCTCTAAGTGAATACTTCTGGACCAGCTACAGAATACCATTAATCTAGTGTTAAAAATCACATAAAAGCGTTTTAACATAAAAACAATGGACAAGACCCCATACGTATAAGCAATGTCATTTTTACTGTGCTATATAATAAATAATAATAAATAAAAATAATGAAATACTAATACAGTAAAATCTTGTTACAACGTATCTCTTTTCAACTTAATTTCAAAATAACGAAATTTAAAATCACCAACAGAAATCCTATTCTTTGAATGTAAAAAAAAGTTTGATATATGTGTATTTTAGTATACGAAGGCTCGTACTAATTCAAGATTCATTAATACTTAAGGAAAATAGAGATAAAACTTAATGAAATGTTAACTCACTAGCAGCATATACTTTCAGTATAATTTCGTATAGGGTGTATAAGGTATTTGAGGACAGATTCATGTCAAGAAAGCAAACTGAGATATAAGTCGAGTTGATAACTTTACAGCCGATTCTTGATATAACGAATGCCAAGGGACCGGAAAATTCGTTCATTATATCGAGAGTTCGTTCCATTGCGAGTCAATTTCTTTTTTTTTTTTTTTTTTTTCTACAGTACTGTGTTGCCATTAAATCAATCTGATTGCCAAGGTGCATCGTGTCTCCAAATTGATAATTTTTCATGAACATGAAAACAATATTACATATATTAAATAATAAATAAATAAATACATGTATACTATTAAAACTGGACAAATACACCTCCTTATGCACTCCTCAGTGCTTCTTTAGTGGCGCATGTGGCTGTGCTCACCTTGACGCCTCCGCTTGCTCCTGCTGATGGACGCCCACCAGTGCTTGCTAACGCGAATGGCCGAAGAGAGCTCCTGCCACGATGCTGTCACACTTACACTTAAATATAACATGTACATACATAATATATTTATTTATTTATTTATTTTAAAATACATGTATGTCATAAATTTCAAATTTTTAAACTTAAAAAATACTAGCATGTGAAAGAAAACTACAGTACGTACAAAAAAAATTGCCTGCACTTGAAGTCTGAATTCCTAATTGAGTCATTCACCCATAGGCACATTAGATTTTTCTGTAGCTATGCAACTGCTCTACTGATACCATGATGGGAACCCATTATGGTATCACTATGTAACACATTCAACTTACTTTCAAATCGATTGATTTCCATTTCGCTGGCATTTTTGTCAGTGGTGAGCTTTCGAAAATGAAACTAAAACTTGAAAAACTCATTGCGTCATTGTGCTGCATACTCAATGACCAATCAAATTGCTGTTCGTTATATCGAGAGTAATTTTCGTGAAAGTGAAAAGACCAGATGAACCTTTCGTTAAAACAAGAAGTTCATTATATCAGGGTTCGTTATATCGAGAAGCTAAATACATAAGATGTAAGGGCAGTTTGGTTGGGACCAGCTACTTTGTTCGTTATGATGAGGCATTCCTTATATCGAAGGTTCGTTATATTGAGAATCGACTGTATTATCGAAACATATCATGAGCATACACTGAAAGCTGACTTCTTAAGCACACTGCACTGAAAGATTTGGGTTCAAAATGTTAGGTTTCAGTGTAGCAGTCCGAATAACCGACTTTTTAGCGACGGATAACTCTGAATTTGCATAAGAAATTATACTGAAAGTGCTGCTAGTGCGTCATAAACTAATTACATCTATCCTCGTTTATCACGGGGGTTTGGTTCCAAAAAAATCATCGTGATAAGCAAAACCATGATAAACTAATAACAGAATCTATGGGAAAAATAGTTTTTCGTCCAAAGACCCAAGCTGCCTTCTAACTTATCCAAATATTACATCCTAATAAATTTAAACACATGTAATGATATTTAATTTTAACTAGTTAATACGTATACTATATATAATAATTTATTATTAATTTTTTAGTAAAATTTTATACACAATACATGTATGGAAAATCAGTAAATAATAAAAATCACTGTGAAAAGTACACAATGGTGTAGTGAGGGTAAATGTCGCCAGAGTTATGGTATTTTGTTGTCGTGGCCTCACCTTCCCCCTCCACAAGGTATTAAGACTGACGTTCAGGGCATCATGCCCCTCCTGCTCCCTGCTGCTATGCCATTGTTATCATAACACTTCTGGGCTTGCTTGATCAGTTCCTGCTCATTGGGCCTTGCTTCCTTTTTTGTCACGGTCATTAAGCGTCACTAGCTGTGCTGCCATCACTTGCATGTCATAATATCAGGGTTTCCTTTCATTATCTGATAATACGAACAAAATTTATGGCCCCCTGAAATTCGTACTGACAAGGTTCAACTATAATTCTATAAATTTGTTTGCCATGTTTACTATCGCGACCATTCGCCAACCCGTGATACACCGATTGCGTGAAAAGCATGACAAGGGTCAATCAAAGTACCGTGATACTGGATCAGTGATAAACGGAATCGTGATAAACTAGGACAGATGTACTATCAGGACTCTGTGGTACATAAAGCTAAATATCATGACTTTTTTTTTTTCTTTCTTCATTTTGCCTTGATATACAGTCAGTGTGAAGTCATACAGTTAGACCTTGGACATCCATGAGGTTAGGTTCCAGAACCCATTGCGAATAAGGAGGATTCACGAATGTTCGGTAGAGCCATTAAAATAGCAATGTATACTTGTTTCTACAGTTGAAACCCTAAATATGACCCCAGTCATGCTCCCAAACACTTTAATTTCATTTAACAGTTAGCTTAATACATTATCCTTAAAAAAAAAAAAAAAAAATGCCCTGACTCTAGTGGAGGAATTTGACATATATCTACGATTGGCTGGATTTTATATTTTGATTCATTAATCACAATTTTTTTCAATCAGTTGCAATACCCTGTGCACTTTTTTTTTTTTTGATTGTATGCTTTATTGTTGGCTCTTAATAGTTTATAAAATTTTCAGTTTTCTCCATTTCCAGAAAAAATGCCCAGAATGCTTAAAGGACTTTTGCTCTGCATGTCTCATAAAAGAACCTGGACCTCGAAACCTCTTTTGTCACACATGTAGGATATTGACAGAAGTCCCGGTGGATCGTGCAGAGCTGATGAAATTACGTATTAGAGATCTGCAACGTTTTCTAATGTTAAAGAACATTCCTACTAATTCTTGTACAGAAAAGAAAGAACTGGTGGACTTAATAATAGCAAGAGAAGCGAGTTCAAATAGACCTAGAAATTCCGCTGGTGTTTCTCCTAGTCATGCTGGCTATCGTAGCCCTGCTTCATCTTCAGCAAGAAGTCAGGTTTGTATAAATAAATAATTCATTATTTAAATACATAAACCCCGATAAATCGAAATCCTCCCTAATTCGAAGTTCCAATCTGCTCCGAGGCTAAAATCTTTAGGATTCAAAGTAATAGAATCTCCTTAAATTGAATTCTTTTGGAGAAAATTTACCCTCTATAAATCAAAATTAACACAAATATATTCGCTCGCAAACCGAATTTTGTCAAGCCAAGCCTGAATAAATCTAATGGATATGTCAATTTCTCTTCCCTGTTAGACGTTTTCATAAGCTGTTCTTACTGGTTTTCATTTCAAGCCCAGGTTCGACAACAAGGGCTTCGAAATTGTTTAAAAGCATGATGGCCTCAAGCCATTCAAAGTCTGATCTTGCGTTATTAATTCAGGGTTCCCACATTCTGGAATGTCAGGGAAATGAAACGTGGTCAGGGAAGAAGGGCTATTTTCATGCATTTGTCAGGGAAATGAGACTCTTCCTGGGAAAAGTCAGGGAAATAGATTTTACTGGAGACATTGTTATTTATCGAATAACTGATTAATCCTATTGATGTCTCCAGTTAGGCAAAAATTCTTGAACAAGCCTCGTAATACTGATACTAATACTAATTTAATATAATGTGACAACTAATAATAATAATATTAATATTAAAATTGTGTCTGAAAAGCTTTTGTAGAGACATGTTTTTTTTAAAAAAATTACGATTTGGTCAGGGAAATGAGACTGTCGATGTCAGGGATAGTCAGGGAAATGAGATATAGATTTTCTGTGGGAACTCTGCTTTTAAAGAAGAACAAGCGTGCAGTTTCTGTTCATAGGGTGTAACTTCTCTCATAATACCTACACCTTGGAGTCCCATGTTCAAAATTGACATTATTCTTTCCTTAGTCTCTTATTCTTAGTCTCCTTGTGGATTAGAGGTTCCCTCTGTTTTTGATTCTTACCCTCTTAATTTCCTGTAATAGATTTGAAGAAAAATTTGGTTAAAATTTGGGCCTTCAAAAACTAGGTTCTCAAATAGCTGATGCACCTTGCATTTTATTGTTTATCGTAATTTGTTATGCACTAGGTTGTTCCCTGTTATCCCCTTATACTCCAGGGAACAAGAATTTTTTGATTTATGGTTATTTTGTTTTGATTTAAAATGCTTCTTGATTTGTTCTTTCAGAGAAATGGTAGAAATCCTCCTCAAACCAATGTAAATGTTCCTTTAACAACGCAAGCTACTGTACATAATACCTCACAGCCATCCAAACCAGACCCTCCTCTCATAGATCTAGTAAGTAAAGTTAATTATTAATTTTGATCGTCAAACTTTGGTAATGTGATCGTAATCTTCTGAATCAACACTGTGTACAACTTAAAAGTACAGGGAGCATTCAAAAAAGTAATGCACCATAATTTATTTCATTGAAATTATAGAACACGGAAATTTTGCAACTCTGTCATCGCCTTGCTAATAACAGCCAGTTCTACCGATTGAAATAGTTCAGAAAGAAAGCGTACGAAAGCTCAGTCGGTGGTTTAACTGTTAACCCGTTTTGTACATCTGTTTGGATTGAAAATACAGTAATCTCCACCCTGTTTTTGCTTGGCCACAGTTGCAAATTTCCAATTTTCTATCAAAGTGCCAGCGAAAAATCTCTAAGTCACACGATTGTCTTTTGTCTCCGAAGTTTTTCAACCCTAACATTTTCTGAGATAACTCGTTTGAATTCAATTTATACTATTATATAAAAGACAGAGCGATAAATGTACACTCATTCATTACAACGAAATTGTTGTTTATTTTTAAAATTCAATTTACCTCAGCTAGTTTACTTATAAATACGAGGCTCGTCCAGAAAGTAAGTTCCGTTCGGTAATAAAAACAAAACTACTACATATATATTCAAAATTTTTTCTTTACCAGATTCTATGTACCTTTAACTATTTTTCCACATAGTTTCCAAGTTTATTTAAGCACTTGTCATAGCACTCAATGTACTTCCCCATGATCATTTCGTAGAAGCTGCCGCTGGTGAAGAAAGTCACGCATTTTTCACTGTTCTTCGTCGCTGAAATGCATGCTGCCGATGAACTCCTTTAGCTCCCGAAACAGGTGGTAGTCACTGGACGCGAGGTCCGGACTGTAAGGCGGGTGGTCAAGTTGTTCCCAACTAATCAGACCTTTTGTTTGGGAACAACTTGACCAACCGCCTTACAGTCCGGACCTTGCATCCAGTGGCTACCACCAGTTCCGGGATCTAAAGGAGATCATCGGCAGCATGCATTTCAACAACGATGAACAAGTGAAAACTGCGTGACTTTCTTCACCGGCGGCAGCTTCTACGAAGTGATCATGGGGAAGTACATTGAGCGCTATGACAAGTGCTTAAATAAACTTGGAAACTATGTGGAAAAATAGTTAGGGGTACATAGAATCTGGTAAAGAAAAAATTTTGAATATATATGTAGTAGTTTTGTTTTTATTACCGAACGGAACTTACTTTCTGGACGAGCCTCGTATTAGATTCATTAAAAAATGGGACAGCGGATATTTTAGGAAAAGTACCGTATGCACAAACCAGGAGATTGGATT
Source organism: Rhysida immarginata (assembly GCA_023313115.1). Lineage (NCBI taxonomy): Eukaryota > Metazoa > Arthropoda > Chilopoda > Scolopendromorpha > Scolopendridae > Rhysida > Rhysida immarginata. Next base: position 87,429 of record JAHWFO010020125.1, read on the forward strand.
AAGATGTAGATACAAACCTGATGAACAGGAAGCAGCATTGTCGAGCCCGGAAATTAAAAACAGATGACAGGTGAACAGCGTGGCCTTCCAGTCAGTCAGTTGCTGTGATTGCAACGTGAAACTGTCGCAATGCAGGCATCCAAAGAAGTGCTGTGGCATCATCCAGCGATGTGTGTCCGTCGTGGAATCACTTGTTCCACTCTTTCACCCTTGTGACTGACATACAGTGCTCACCTTACACCTGCACCATTCGACAATGGATTTCAACAACCTCCTACACCTTCTGCTGTCAGGAAGAGCACAACACCCCTCTGCACTTCTTTGGATGCCTGCATTGCGGCCGTTTTACGTCGTGACCACAGCAACGGACTGACTGGATGGCCACGATGCGCGCCTGTCATCTGTTTTTAATTTCCTTGCTCGACAGTGCTGCCAACAGTGGGGAACAGCGCCTGTTTCATATTCGTCAGGTTCGTATCTACATCTTAGCCCAGTCTCCTGGTTTGTGCATATGGTACTTTTCCTAAAATATCTGCTCACCCGTTTTTTAGTGAACGGCCTAATAATTAGGATAAAGTTAGAATAAATTGGTTTAACTTGGTGAAATTGAAGTAAGTGTTATTTACTTTTTTTTTTTTTTTTTTTTTTCCAAAATAAACATCGATTTTTGACTTAAATCTTATCCTAAAGCAATTAATAGACTACACTGTTGAGCAAAATTCATGGGATAGTCACCTAATACCTGGTCAGGCCCCTTCTGGCCCTGTGGAGTGCAGCAGTACGGCGTGGAAGTGAGTCTGCAAATCCCTGGCACACTTCCAGAGGCAGATGACATCACACAGTCTGCAAAATAGTAGCCGATTTTCAGTGGCATCCCAGATTTGCTTGATAGGGTTCATATCAGGGCTTTGGGGTGACCAGTACAGTCGTTGGGGTTCCCCTGCATACCCTTCGAACCATTCTCTGGCGACATTGAAGCGACGTGCCAAGGTCGTCAGGATGTTGGAAGACCAAAAACAACCTGAGATGGTTTACAAGCAGTTGACGATACCGCAGACCATTCAACGTGTTTTCAAGAACAAGGGGGCCCATTCTATACCATGAAAATGCGCCCCAGACCATGACTGATACCCTGCCGCCCTGGACCACACTACCTTGGCATGAGTAGTTCATCGCCTCATGAGCTCTTCACCATACGCAGTGCCTCCCATCGGCATGGAACAAACTACCATGACTCTTATGACCATATGACACGGGGTTAACACTGGTACCCGCATAGGGCGATGGCTCCCATAGCCGAGGGCACGCATGTTCTTGAGGTTATCCACTGGAAGACATCTCGAGCAAAGTCGAATTGGTCCATGATTTGTTGCACTGTGGCCTCTTGTCTATGTTGACCATTTGTGTCGCCTTCCTCCAGCTCTTCTTGGTACACCCTAGACATGGTTGAACGTATGAAGCCGAATTCATGCATGACCGCCAAAATTGCACTTCCATGCGTCGGGCATCCACCACCATGCCCCATTCAAATGCCGTCAACTCACATTGAAGTTGCATTTCACATGAATCAAACACACACCCCCTTCCCACAAAGTCTCACACAATTGTGCCCGCCATACATAGGCCTCTAGGGGGCGTGGCACAAGCATGATTTCTGCTTGTGAATCAACGACTTGCTATCCCCTGAGTTTTGCTCAGTCAGTGTATATTTTAATGTAAAATCATAGATGCCAGGTTATTAATAAACATTTGAACATCGGAAAATGTCTTTTAAACATTTGTGAATTTGAATTCTCATACTCTCTCACTACATAACTGCAACTCGTTATAATAACACGAATTGGTTCCGACGTTGCGGTTATGTAGAGGGAGCATTGTATTTATATAACTATAACTAAAATTTTATTATTGATTTACAGCTGCAAATTTATTCCTTAATGTTTTGTTCTACTCCATAAAGAGCCCTGCAAACGAAGCAGAAACCAAATCATTCGTCGACGAAGATGTCGATAATCTTTCAGTGAGACAACTGAAAGAAGTTTTAACAAAAAATTTTGTCACATATCGGGGTTGTTGTGAGAAGAGTGAACTAGTCAAACTGGCCAAACGTCTTCAGAATGAAATGAAAGAAAATAATAAAAGAGGTAGGGGATTTTGCATGATAACTCTAAAATTTAAATGTATTTCTATTCTAAAAAAAAAAAAAATTTGTTTCCGAAATGTTTAGAATTTACGAGGAGATATCAGCAAGGAAAGCCATTTATTTTTATTCAAAGAAAATTACCAAACGTACAAGTAAACAACTAAGTGCAGCTGAAACTACATGCGTTTTTCTACTTTTCCACATTGACACCTTGGCGATTTAGGCATATATCAGAACGTTGACCAGTTTCAGAATACCCCGCTCATAGAACTTCGTCACATGTGAATACAGCCAGTGGCGCATGGCAGATTTGAGATCATTGTCAGTCTCAACCTCTGATCAGCCAGAAATCTCTCCATGGGACCAAATAGTAGTTCGAGGGCGCTAAGTCTGGACTGTAGACTAGGTGATTCAGAATCTCCCAACCAAAACTGACTAGTTTTGCTTTGACGATGTTGGCCACAAGCGGGCATTCGTTGTCATGAAGAAGTCGAACATCCCGAATACAACACTGCAGTGAAGTTAGTTTGACAATAGGTAGCGGCATTGATGGTTTGACAATAGGTAGCGGCATTGATGGTTGACTGACAAGGCAGGAACTTTGCGAGTAGGATGCCTTGCACATCCCAAAAATCTAAGAATTTTTTTGAAGGAGAAACTTTGATTTTTTTTTTTTTTGCGATGTACAATATGGATGTTTCCATACCATACTTGCAGTTGTAGGCTCAGGTGTGAAGTGCAAGGCTCCGAGACACATCTCCTATGACAATGCCATTCAGAAATATATTTTCCGATCTGTTCTGGTGTCAGATTTCTCATGCACCATATCCTGTGCAGATCCTTAGGCTATGTGAAATGTTTTGCTCACTTATTTCAAGGAATTGCAACAGTTTTCTCTGATTGTATATTGTCGATGTTCTCAATAATGGCTGGTGTTGCCGCTGATGCAGGCCGCCCAGAACGCTGTTTATTGGAAAAGCTAACTCTTCCTTCCTGAAACGTTTTACACCAATTGCACACATTGGAGTAGTCTAGACAGTTCGCACTGTAAACTTTTACCATTTCCTCATGAATTTCAGCAATTTTTCTTACCTTTTGCACGTAGTGCAAGTGTGGAGGAACTATTCTTGTTACGCAATGTCTGTGCATGTACTCGGCTTTCTTTTTTGGCCATGTTAACTTGTTAAAAAATAAATGGCGTTTTTTGATATCCTCACGTAATTGTGCATGTCTAGATTATTTCTTGTTGGGCAGATTACCGAAAAATATATGCACGCCCTCATTGATGAATGAATTAGATATTGAACCCCTTTAGCCCAAATTACTGCATGTATGACACTCAGATTTATTACAGGGAGATTAAAAAGCCGTGGCATCAAACTAAATTGTGTTGTGTTGCATTTATTGTAATTGTATCCTTTACTGGAAGATGGAAAGAGTACTAACGATGAGTAGAAACTCCATACGATTTCTGTAGTATAGCTTTGTATATGGCTTAACAGACATGTCGTTTTCCCAAGAAGAAGTTTTCATTGTTGAAGTTTATTTTGCCAGTCATTTGTAAACTGAGCAACGGATCATAATAAATCTTACTGCAATAGAGAAATGAATTCTCCAAGTTATTTTTTTAAATTCCTGCACACGTAGTTCCTTAGGAGGCAGTAGAAGCAAATATGGCATTCGGGATGAGACACAAAGGAAGAGGTTCTGTGGCCACCCCAGTTCCAGGATTTAAACCCGTGTAACTTTATCTTGTGAGGGTTCGTCAATGACACTGTCTTTGTGCCTCCATTCCCGGATAAGTTACTGGATCTTTGCAACCACATAACTTGAGTGGCCATGCCATTAATCCAACATCATCTTTTCCTTTGTGTCCTATCTTGAAAGCCATATTTGCTATTTTTTAACTGCAACTATGCATGTGGAATTTTTTTCTTTTAGAAAAACTTGGAGAATTTTTGCTTACCATGATCCGTTGCTTATGAATTTTTGAAATGTTTCATGGACTTATGAATAACCCTGTATTATATGTGTTGCAGACAAGCTTAATCTGATTCTGCATTTCAAAGTCAGCTAGTTTAGCATTAGTGAAAAGTACCAGTTTCCTGGATCTCTTCCTGTCTGCAACTGATCCATGTTCCCAAAACGGTTAAAGGGAAAGTCTGGCTAAAAAATTAATTGGCTAAAATTTAGTAATCTTAAAGTGTATCTGAAAGGTATAATTTGTGTATCATTGTCACTTAACGTTTATCGTGTTGTTATACCATTTATTGTCTCATTATGTAGGGGCTACTAGCCCATTTCTGTTGTACCCTGATGAAGACTGGATTAAATGCCGAAACTAGTTGGTTTTTAAACTAAAATGTTGTACTGCAAGGTCTCTTTTAATTTTGTTAATTAAACACAGTACAGAGAACAACATCCTTACAGACAAGTAAATAAGATTACCGGTATATTTAAATTAATTCATCATTTTTCCTTCAGAATAATGGAGATGGTAGAAGCAGATAAGCCAGTTTCACGAGATTCTCTTTTCCATATGATGCTCATTTTCTCCTCGAGAAAGGAGAAGTGCTACTTTTGCATTTTTCAGCCATGATAATAAAGTAGTGAACGACAAAATCCCTACACAAAACACGAGATCACTCTTAATGAGAAACGTCTTAACTCTAGCAAGTCACGCAAGCAAGAGAGCCCACAGTGCATAGCTGGTAGGCACCTTTCTTCCCCACTATTTGCAGCATTGTCAAATCTAATGACTACGCTTGGATTTTGAAAGTCTTCTTGGATAATTTTGATTTCCTTCGATTTTTCATTAAGTCGAACCGTCGTAAGTCAGGGGTTGACTGTATTTAAAAATTAAAGCAATTGGAATGTTTTTTGATTCTACTGTGTCAATCCATATCTGAAGCTTGAAAACTTGCTGCATAGGAATATTTTTCCAATCTCTGGAGCGCTATTGTAAACTCTCGTGCGATCTTATGATCGAGAATGCTAGTAATTGGCAGCGCCGTTACAGCAGAGGTGGAGGATTTTAGCATTAACGTACAAAAGTCTGCATATTTGTGTAATTTGCGTTTTTAAGACTGCCCCCTTATAATGACCCTTTAATTTGGGGGGGGGGGGGGGAGGACTTTCTATTCAAGTAAATGATAGCAACAATTTAAAAAGTGCTCCAACCACACTTTCTTTATGGTTGGAGTTTCTCATTATCGTCAAATTGGTAAAATCCAGATACCTATTTCTGATGAAACTTGTCAACAACAAATACATGTTCAGCAATGAAACATGGTGCTTGGAAAAACGACGTATCTGTCAGGCAATAAACTAATACTTCATGTCGTATGACCGTTAAATGACAAATGGTGTTTCTACTTATTAGCAAATACAGTAGAACTCAAAGGGACCGGGGGAAAAAATGCGTTGTTGTAAGAGGTTTGTGCTGTCAGTTAATGCCAATGTATAATGTCTTGCAGCTTATTTCTCCTTCTATGAGATAAGCATTTGACTTCATGTTACAAAACGTTCAGTTTTGAGCATGCAAACTAATACCTAGATCACACTGCACATCTGAATCATGATCGAGAAGTGCACAAAACGTCATTCGTCGGATTGTGATTCGTTCGTGCGAATGATGATCCGCTCAATGACGATTTGTGAATCATGATTTGCAGTCTGGACGAGATATTAGCATCCTGGAGCCAACAAAATAACTGGCCCCAGCGTGGAAAAGTCACCTGATCACATTAGTCCGACCAACCATCAAACCTTCATTACTTCCAACAAATGAAAAAAATACTGATTATTAAAATCCGATATGGAAAAATGAAGATTACATCGTTACTCGGATACTATGGTGACTTTTCCCTACACTGGGTCCCAATATTTCGTTATATCTGAGATAATCGTATTAAGGTTGAAAAACGCTTTCCTTATACAAAATGTGGGACCACAGGATGTTTGATGCTACAGCCAAGGTGGGGTTGTAACGAGGTCGTTATAACTAAGCTCTACTGTATGATAGCTGCAATACTATTTAAAGAACTTTTGCGCGACTTTTCGATCTTCTTGTATCGTATTAAAACTTTTGTTTACTAACTTTTATTTTTTTTCTCTGCATTACAGTTACAATGGGCTTACCGGAAGAAAATTTATGCAAAATTTGCATGGATGCTCCTGTTGATTGTGTTCTTCTTGACTGTGGCCACATGTTATCTTGTACAGATTGTGGTAAAGTGTTGAATGAATGTCCTGTGTGTAGGTCATATGTAGTTCGTGTCGTGCGTACTTTCAAAGCTTGATTAACATCATGGAAATTTAAACAAGAAAGATCACAACAGCTTCAATAAAAAGCGTCTCATCATTGAGAATTCAAGTTCATCACCATTTAAAAAAAAAAAAAAAAAATTTTTTTTTTTTTTTGGAAAATGAATATTGGAGGAGAACAAAAATCGTGCCTAAAAAAGACCAATTACGGGTTAAATTTTTTATACATGAAGTTATTGTTAGTGATAAAGTTTTATCCTGTTAATCCCGAAATGTAGATGTTAAAAGTTATTCATATACGAGTTTAATTAGCTTGACTTTGCGCTTTTGTTGAAAGGCGTGTTACGAAAATCAACTTGATTTCTCAAATCCGAGCTTGTAAAGGCTTTCTTTCATTACGAATTGTAATTTTCGACCTTCCATTCTTCAAGTGTTTTTGCTCTCGTTTTTTACCTAAATGAAGACACACACAGCTTTATTTATCTTTAATAATGTACAATATTTAATTTCATTTTTAATTAGAAAATTTAAATAAATTTATTCTTTTACAACATCCTGCTTATTCATTTATTTTCTTCCATTCCCTGTGTTGATGGCAAACATTGAGCGCTTGCCCCACTTGAACACGATCGCCTGCAGCTAAATGGAATTGGTAATTCCGAGGTGCTTCAAAGATCAGTACTATTGTAGAACCGAGATTGAATTCTCCGAATGGCTCGCCTTTTCTGATTGGCATCCCTTGGTAATTGGTTTCGGAAAACGAATGATTTCGGCATGCCCCTTTACGTAATTTTTTGCAATTTGTGCGTAATTCCTTGAAAGAGAGAAGGGGAAAATATTAACGTTTTTATTATTAAGGTTCATTTTAGCAAACAAATGTTAACCCGTATACTTAAAGAGTACACAATTATTTTTCAAATACAGCACCCCCCTCATAATGGCAAATCTGTATACAAGGTGAGACGATCATTTTAACAAATGCAAGACTGTTTAATAGTTTTCAAAGTGGTTACTTTCTGAGGCGACACACTTATTGCAGGGTTCATACAAGTTTTGGAAGCATGCTTTAACACCTCATACCTATAAGGGTCACAGTAGTCATTTTGACTGTGCTATATAAATAATAAAATACTACCGTAATTATTACCTCGACTGTAGGATGCATGGAAATAAAGCATGATATTTTTATTCATTTTACCTTGATCTACAGTCATTGGGGCGTCATCAAGTTTGAGCACTGTGGATTCGTATACTTTTGTTTTGGATTGTTTTACGGATTTCTCTTTGAATCCTGTTTAGGGTGTAGGCTTTCTAGTTCTTGAGTCCGCCTGGTCATGGATGTTTGTTTGTGTTTGTCCAGGGCTGTGTACAGATAAACTTGTGTAAAGGTGCAAAATGACCTCAGTAGTCGACGCCAAAATTTCTAATCAACCAACTGTTTATGGTTCCTACAAGGCTGGCCAAGAAATTGAAAGAAAGAAATTTCACATTGGTAAAGAAAATTATCTATACTAAATGTTCCTTCCAATGTTAAAGTAAGAGTTCAACTAATGCATGACTATGCTCTCTGGTAAATTTTTATTAGCTGGGTGATCATCATCCTTTCCTAGGTATGGAAATGCGTTGCACATAAACAGGGTGAAAATTAATTCCACTGCCAAACCTGAGAGGTAGTAGGGATAGTCGGAACAAACAACTTTTGCAAGAAAAAATTATTTACCAACGCAGAACAGTTACAGCAGTTGTAACGAATAAATTACTAATTTGTGCACGTTACGCATAACCAAAGCACGGGCGAACACATTCTGATGAAGGGACCAGGCAGTGTCACAGACGTGACTTTACACAACATTCCATACAGCTATTGGATTACTGTCTGCCTAAGTCATGGCTGAATACTCTGCTGAAGAGATGGTGGATATGCATCTCATCTGTGGCGAGGCTGAACGACTTTACCAAGAGAGATTCCTAGGTAGATGACACCCTTGTCGTTCCATATTTGTCTCCATTGACCAGTGCTTGAGAGAAACTGGGATGTTGCTTCCCTGCAGACATAATGCTAGTGCTCCAAGACATGTGAGAACAGAACGTGTGGAAGAGGAGATACTGCAACAGTTCGCAGAGGATCCCTCAAGTCTTATCAATCTACACCTGCAGAGACCTTCAGCAGAACCCTGACGTCTTGCAGAGAGTACGGCAAACATGATACGGCGATGTCGTGCCTGCATCGGAGTCGGCGGTCGCCACTTTGAACAACTTCTGTAACTGTTCTGTGTTGGTAAATAAATTTTTCTTGCAAAACTGGTATAAAGAAAATTTTTTTCCAACTATCCCTACTACCTCTCCAAATTTGGCAGTGGAATTAATTTTCACCCTGTATTTAGACTGAACATCTGCTAATTTCCAAAATTTTAGATAAATTTATCTGGCTTCTTCGCAATATACTGGGTAAATCTACACCTTTCTTTAATTGGGTAGATTTTCATGTGGTTTCTAGCACAGCGAGCAGTTTTCTACGAACATTTGATACAAGTGCAAATTTGTCCGTTTTCAGTCTTGCATATTGTGTTTGTTTTTCATCAAAGTGCAAATAATGTGTAATTTCTTCGAACCTGCGTTTGTTTCGTTGCAGTATCAATGTATAGAATGCACTGAAACTAATCTAGTGAAACTGTCCCGTATTCTTTGTTCATCCTAGTTGCCTCAGCCTTTGTGCTGGTCTGTATGTGAGGGAGCATTGCTTCATCGATGAACAGAGGCCACACCCTAGTGACATTGTGAAGCAAACTAAAATTTTAAATTAGCATCGGGACATTTCTGGGACATTCCAGATTAATGTCATCTCAAACTGCGCTAGAGTAATAGTACGAAGCAAGCAAAGATTTTTAAACTAGCAGTAATTACATAAAATAATAAACAGGAGCGGTCTATAATGTAGCAGTCAAATTGACTAACCACAGTGGTTTCAGGTATAGCTGTCTATATATCGAAAACATGTTATTCAAATCGTACATAATTATTATTTAATGCTGTTCTCTCAAAATATCAAAACTTAAAAAGGGGAAGTCAATAATATAAGCAGTATGACATTTTTAAATGAAAAACAGCCAAAATGACTGCTTCGGTGTTTCTAGTATTAAAGTCGTTTCTCTTAACCCTTCCAAATTCGGTTGTAACGTTCTTTTTCATGCCCTCTAGATTCTCAAATCTGTGTCCTTAAGACTTGTTTTCACCTTGGGAAGAGGAAAAAGTCAGGTAAAGACAAATCTGGGGAATAGAGGGGGTGATAAAGCTCCACAATTCCAATACGGCTAACAACACCATCTGTTGATCAAAGACCGAACAATTCTAGCATTAATTTTTTCCCCTGGAAAAAAAAAAATCTGACTTCAATAGTTTCTATGCAAACGGAATTTTTTTTAAGTCTGCATTCATGTATGAATTATTGAGTTTTAAAATTTTTTCTGATTTTTGTATCATCCTGGTTATGTACTGCCTGACCAAAAAAAACAAGTCCACGCACTAATATTTTGTAGGGCCATCTTTCGCATGAATGAATGCACTACATGCATTCGTCTTGGCATTGATTGTACCAACTCCTGGCCACACTAACATCAATTTTTCACCAAGATCTTCCAGGGATGAGAACCACTTCATTCAACTGCTCCGCTCTGTGGAGAGTACCAACAGCAACCCAGCATTCCCAATCCCAAAGAACCATGCCTCACTTTTACTGAGGTATGAATCACTTGTTCATTGTAAAGACCGCTCAAAAGAAAACTGCTCATTAGCGAACGATCCATCACTACTTTGGAACACATGCCTGCACATCAACTACTGATCTGATTGTATGATGATGTTGGTGTTGAGAATGGCTAAAGAAAGGGAGCTTCGTGACTTGAGTAATAATCAACCCAAACAACTAGGCTGCCAGACTCCATTGGTGTTTGGAACTCCAATGAGTGAAAAAGCAGTTTGTAGAGTGAGAGTAGTCACGCTACACTCTATTCCAGTTGGACGGATGTGTTTGGGTATGACTAATGCCAGGGGAACACCTTTTACCAGAATGGATCATTCCTACCGTGGAGTTTGATGATGGTAATCTTGGTTTTTGGCAAGGATACAATGCAAAAATGGAGTGCTAGCCTCACGTCTTTGAAGGACAATTCACAATATCTAATGCATTTCAGTAAGTTCGTTTGAAACCAGGTATCAGGTATGTTAACCTTGCCCACAGCTACAGGGATCCTTAGAAAACACTTACGACAACAATTTGGAAACTACATTTAAAATGTTTAAAAGTAGTCTTAAACTATGGCAATAATATTTACCTCATCTTTGTAAATTTTGATTGATCCAACAAGCGTTGCTCCAACAGGTGTCATCGAAAAGAAACCATATTTCCAGCGACCAATATATGCAGCTCTTTCATTCAGAGTAAATAAACATGGAATCCATTGAGCAATTCTAGGTTTTACGCTGAGTAAATCACCTGCAATTGAAAGAATTTTTAAAATTTCAGTTTTTAATGAAACATTAGTATACGAAACTAAGATTCAGATTAAGTTGCTACTATTCATAGAGGAGTGTCTTTAATCGGGAATAGTCTGTGTTGTCCAAGCTCCAATTTTCTCCGACTCTGAATCTGCTCTGAAAGCCATTGCCAGCAACCGTAGCAATAACAGACGAGTTACAGTGATAGTTATTTGGTCGACACAGATTCAAAAGGACTTTGCCAAGCCATCAGATGCTTGGTTGCACACTCTTGGAAGTATCCAGAAAGAAGTAAAACGGGTGCCCAACGAGTTGAGGGGAAACACTCGGAAGCAACGACACGGCACGTCTTCAACCGATTGCCAAGCAGAAGAAGTCTTTTCTGTACAAGACCGTAACCAGCAATGAAAAATGGGTCTGGTACAATAACACAAAATGCAAAAAATCCAAATGCAACATTTGTACTAAGAGCTTCTGCCATCAGGGCAGTCATTTATGATGGAGCGTTAAGTACAGCAACTGCGAAATCTACAACATGTAATTGAGGAAAAATGGCCACCGCATGGTACTGCTGCATGACAACACTCGTCTTCATGTTGCTCAAGTGCTGAAAGACATCCTTACCAAATTTCGGTGGGAAGTTCAACCCCAACCAGCATTATGTCTAGATGTACTCTTCAGACTACCCACTTGTTCTGGTTGATGCAGAATCACGTGGACCAATGCAAAGCTGCTATGAATTGTTCAGAAGAGGACAAGTAGTATGCCAGCGTTAGTGGTCAAACAAAAAATGAAGATGCTTCACGGTAAGGAAGGCCTTCAACATCGAGTATTGAGATTTCATAGTATTTGCATACATTTTCATGGTTCTCAGACCATTTTATACGAGTGCTGTGGCTTTTCCATTAGCAAGTGATAACTACATTTCCTATAAATAAAAACGTGCAATATACCCTATAGTTTCCGTATTCTTAAAAATGGCATGTACCTGTGAAATGGCGACGGAAATGGAGTTCCCAATCTACTGGCGAATGAAACCGATGATAATCACCAGGAGCCAAATAAACAATATAATAGTACAACTCGTGTTCGTCAGGCTTTTCCAATAGTGCTTTATGATAACTATCTTTATTTATCTAAAAAAAAAAAAAAAAAAAAAGGACATATTAGCGTGTATCAACATGGATGATAAATTACTGAACAGCATGATCGCATTCTACACTTGCATAAACAATCTCATGCTAAGTCGCAATATTTTTTTAAAAACATTTGCCCTTTTAGGATTGTTTGTTTTAGGAGGTGTAAAACCTCGGAAACTGAAATTGATAGAAGAAAGAAACAAGTAATGTAGTCATTTGGAAAATCATTAAAATCTGATAAGGAAGTTTCAAAATTAGTTACAAATGTTGCCGACTGGTGGCGCTGTACATTGTAGTAGAGGTACGGACCTCAAAAAATAGGCTATAAACTATACTCTGCAAGCAGCCATTCCAATCACATCACAATCGAATCAAAATGTGCATCTTCACAACACAGAGATGGCACGCAAACAGAACAAAATTTCAATGAACTACGTACAGCACCACCTGTCGGGAACATTTGTAACTAATTACGAAACTTCTGTATCAGATGTTGACGGCTTTCTAAATAACCATACCACTTGTTTCGTTCTTCTCTGCATCTGTTTCCGAGATATTTTGTTGGACACCTTGTAGCCTTTTTCCAGCAGTTGGTGACACTTTTGACCAAGCAACAGAAGGTGCTTACTATGCCGATTTTAATGGCATCCTTCCACCTACCGAAACTTAAATTCTTGGTATACATTAAATAATAATTACCTTCCTTGGAAGAGATGTTGATGACGGTTTATTTATTCCCAAGAATGAATCTATAGCGTACGTAACTCCCTTAATCTGTTCAATGTAGTTTTTGTTAACCAATCCGCAGTTCATAACAATACCATCTGCTGGACTAATCTAAAAGAAATAAACTTAATTAAAAATTTTATGTTGCTTACCTGTAATAACTACCGGGTGTCCCAAAACTGAGCGACAATTTAAAAAATCAGTTAAAAAAAAAAAAAAAAGGAAGATAAAAAAAAATTAGGAAACCAGGGAATTTACTCGCACCAAGTTTCAAAATTAGTTACCAAGTTTGGCAACAGATACAGATGGTGCTGCTATTCTGTACACATTCCGTCCCGTCAGATCGGAATTCTATACCTCGCTCAGCATTCCAACTGAAATGTTTGCACGGGCATCTGCAAATTTTGTACTCAAGACTGCGCCACGTTGTTGCTGCAAATGGTGGTTATTTTGAAAACATTGTTTTATAGTTCTCCCCCGTCAACAGCGCCATCTGTTGACGAACTTAGTAACTAATTTTGAAACTTGGTGCGAATAAATTCCCTGGTTTCCTAACCAGAATGCAGCAAACCGTATATTTCTTTCGCCTTCCGTTTTTCGTTAATTGAATTTTCAAATCATCGCTCATTTTTAGGACACCAGGTAAACATACATAGAAAATGAAACAAGATCCAGGGAAGAGGTAGAACGGGAGGAGAGCTCGTAACTGTTCCAATGCTATTTCATTGAAATCAAAAAAGCGCCACCAAACTCTACAATGCCAGGTTCGAAAACTAATGCCTGTTAGTTTTATTGGGCATCGAGAAGAAACTGTGGCTACGGCTGTTCTTAGCAGCTGCATCCTCCCCACCTGTGCTATTCTATTCCATTTACCGCTTTGAATTGTTTGTTATTAAAAGTAGCATTGTTGCATGTTTTTGCAGCACCAAATCCAGCATGAGTCCTTTTAATCAACATTTTAAAAAAGAGAAAAAAAAGAATGAAAAACCTTTATAAAATTCCCCAAGTAGTTAGTGCTCTAACGTGCATCTCGGCAGACATTAACGGACAGAAAGCAATTACAAGCTCTACGACCTGACCATGTGGTTTTGTTTATTTATTTATTCAGATTCCGAACCTACCACGGAGCACCTCTACGATCGCTTTTATTTCAACAAATGAGCAGAGCTTCGCTTTCCGTTCTACCTCTTCCCTGCTATTGCGATGGTCAGGTAACTTTTCATTGCCGTTGCCCGTCATTTTCGTCGGCTGCAGACGTGATCGTATCACGTGCTTCAAGCCAGCGACAACTTTTGTTCGCATAGCATCGTCCCTCCGCAAATTGGTAACTAAGTTGCCGACTTGTGGGGGGACAACTGAAATGACTTTGCGCCCTAGAACACATTCCAGTGAACCCATTTGAAAAAAGCTCCTTTAATATCTCCCCATTGTAAGATTGTCATCGGTCCTATGTATGTGTATCAAGTTTCAGCTCTCTAGTTTGTCGGGAAGTTTGTTCAATGTTGACTGCAAGATTTGAGCCAGATATACAAACAGAGAAGTCAAGTTAAATAAAACCAAGAATGGATGAAGGTAGGTTAAGATACTGATAATAATAATAATTTTCTGGCAATAATGCAAAGTCTTTTAAAAATTTATCAATGTAACAATCATTTACCAAACAATCACCAGGATGAATTTGTCTTGCTGAGGGCTTCAAATTTCTTCTGAAAAATTCTCCAAGATTCTTAAACTGAAGAAGATCCTCTATTTCAGCCTCTTCTAAATTACATCGAAACGTAGATGCATACAAATTATACAGCGGTTTTCTAGCCCATAATGGCAAATCAAGGTCGTTAAGCCATCCCCAAATCCGAGAAATGGTTCGTAGTGGGATCAGTCGATAAAATATTACCTATTAAAAATAATTAGCCAAATTTTGATATGCTACTATAAAATACACTGCTTTGCAATGAAATTGCCCCACCCACAAGGAATTATCCAAATGAGCCAAAAGTAGGTATACAGCAAGACGTTTGTACAGGGTGTCCTAATGGAAAGCGGTATCAATAGGTTGTGGCACCACCTCTAGCAGCGATGCATTTTATACAAAATTTTTAAGTGATCATACAGGCGGCAAATGTCATCTTGGGGTACGTCTTGACCGGCCTGGTGAACCTGCTGTGTCAGTTCATGGAGATTGTGGGGTGACCGTAAACGACGTGTCCCACACGTGCTCAATTGGCGATAGATCTGGGGACCTCGTGGACCATGGCAGGCAGTTGAAATCATGCAGACATGCCATGCTCATGTTTGCTGTGTGCGGTCTGGCATTATCCTGCTGAAAGACTGCGCCGGGTGTGTGTATGCAGAAAGGGCAGTAATACGGGCTGCAGAATCTCTGTGACGTACTGTGCTGCTGTCAGGGTGCCTTGGATGCGTTCTGGTATCGTAGCCAATGGCACCCCAGACCATGATCCCGGGTGTTGGTCCACAATGGCGATATGGGATGCATTGTTCATTAGCACGTTCCAATGGTCTGCGCCACACCTGTCCGCATCTGTCGTCGGTATCCAAACAAAAGCGGGATTCGTCGCTGAAGACGACCGGGCGCCATTCCATGCGCCAGCCCACTCGTTCACGACACCATTGCAGTCGTATAGCATGGTGCTCAGGTGTCAAAGGAAGACACAACAATGGATGCCTGGCAGACATTGTCGCGGCGTGTAACCGTCGTGCTATCGTCGCTATTGACACAGGAACAGTACTGGGAATAGTGATGTTGTCGCACAGTTGCCGCAGGGTGATGGTTCTGTCTGCTAGCGCTGTTGCAGTATCCGCCTATCAGTACGAGCTGATGTGCTTCTCCGGGCCCCAGAGCCTGGTCTTCTGGCATGTGTGCCTTCCTCTCGCCATTGCCTCCAATATCAGCCTACCGTCCATGTGTCCCACGGCACATGGACAGCAATCTGTCTGGTTGACCATCCAGCCTTGGAGAAGCCAATAATCCAACCTCGTTCAAAGTCCGTTAATTGCGTGAACGGTTGTCGTTATCGTCGTCACGGCATTGAGACCTTGAGATTCCAGTACTGTACGTTCACGAACAGCATGGAATGTCTCGCACAGGTGTCAACTGATGAGCCTATACAGGCACCCGGACACCCTGTATCAACCCAAATGGTCATGTCCCATGAGCATGCATCTAATCGTTTACTAGTCGGAGGTAGACGAACCCCCCCCCCCCCCCCCCACACTAAATATGGATAAGGTCAGATAATTCCTTGTTGGTGGGACAAGTTCATTGCAAAGCAGTGTAACTTAAAATTAAAAGACAATAAGTGTACCTTAAGTTAAGTAACTATTCAAACTAGAAAGAAATAAAGATACATAAATAAATTATGGTTTACAAATTCAATATTCATTATACAAGGTGATTCACAATGCGTCTAAAGAACTTCAGCATTTTGTTGGGAAGATCATGTTAAGTGATAACTGGTATGTGAACCTAGGGTCCAAGTTGAATTCGATACAGAACTATAAAAGATCAAAGTTTTGAAAGTGTAGTAGTAAATCCAGGCATATAGTTACCCCGAGGGGGAGGGTGGGGGGATCCATTTTGGTATCATTGGATAAATCCCTTCGAGACGAACAAATTTAGTTCCAAATGTTTCTGATCTGATTCTTGCTTGGATCAAGTGGAGAAAGGATGCACTTGACCAGAACACTAGGACAAACACAAACATCCCATGCCCTCAACGGGATTAGAAGCCGCAACCTGCCAGCCAATATCGGGGACATTAACAACACAATCAGAGAAAACCATCACATTTCCTTGAATGGATCCTATGGATCTGCATGTGATATGGTGCATGAGAAGCTTGGATACTGCAAAATCTGAAAGCGTTGGTTTACAAAATGTCTGACACTAGAACAGCAACAGTCTGCAACATCTGCAGTGATAAAATTTCTGAATGGCACTGTCATATGAGACGAGTCCTGGGTCTTGCACTTCACACCTGAGCTTAAAATTGGAGGCCTGTTGTGGAAACATCCACATTCTCTGGTTTGCAAAAAAATTCAAAGTTTCTCCTTCAGCTGGGAAGATTATGCTTACAGTTTTTTGGGATGTGCAAGGCATCCTGCTCATAGACTTCCTGCCTTGTGGGTTAACCGTCCATGCCGTTACCTATTGTGAAATGTTGACTAAACTGCGGCATGCTATTCGGGATAAACGACCAGAAAGAGGAAACGATGTCCAACTTCTTCATGACAACGCATGCCAATGTCGTCAACGTAAAACTGGTCCGTTTTGGTTGGGAGATTCTGGACCACTCAGCCTACAGTCCGAACTTAAGTGCCCTAGGCCTACTACCTCTTTGGTCCCATGAAGAGATTTCTGGGTGGTCAGAGGTTTGAGGAACAAATCTGCTGTGCACCATTGGCTGTATTCACAGCCGACAGAGTTCTATAAGCAGGTTATTCTGAAACTGGTGCAGTGTTGGGATAAATGCCTAAATCGTCAAGGTGGCTTATGTGGAAAATAGATAGATGTGTAGATAAAAGGAGTTTCAGGTGGATTTAGTTGTTTACCTGCATATTTTGCAATTTCCTTTGAAAAAAATGAATAGTGATACTTTCTGGGACCTCCTTATATTTTACTCTTCATCTTTATTATTGTATTTATAATTATTAAAGTTTATTATACAAATTCTTTGCTTACCATCCAATCAGTAACATCATCCACAGGCAAATAAATATCTTGCTCCTCCTTTTCATATAAATGTTGGTATTGCTGGTAAGCAATGTAACCAAATCCAACTCCAAGGGGCATAGGAATCCATTTTAAGGATTTCATATAATTCAAAACTTCTAATGATTGAAAACGGTGCCATTTGTGAAACTTTCTATTTCTGACTGAAAGAAATCCAAAAAAAATTTTTCAAAATATTAGCAACGAAAGCACTAATTGGTGAATCATGCAGCTCCAGACAATTTATTTGTTCAAATGCAGAAATGGTTATTACAATGTTACATTGAACAATTACAGCAACTATTTGAACTGGCGACCCTGGGCTGTGAATAATTTATCTCCAATGCATGTTCTGTCACACTCTCTCAAACACTTCTTGTCTTTGCTGAACCTATCTGCAGGCATCAAAGATTCTTGCTCTCAGCTCGTCAACACTGGTTGCTGGAATAACAAATCAGGCTTTTCAAATTACCCCACAAGAAAAAGTCCAGCAGCGTTAAATCCAGTGATCTCAGTAGCCAGTTAATGGAGCCACCTCTACCTATCCAACGTTGAGGGAAGGTTTGATCGAGAAACTCACGCACGGCCCGGGTAAAACGTGCTGGTGCTAAGTTCCTGCTTTGCATGCAGCTCTGCGGGTGCCGTGCAGTGCAGCATTCACAGGGGTTGGTCGGGATCTTTACACCCTTTTAACTCGTTTACAACGTTTTTGTGGGAAAAATGGTATTTGGAATAGCTGTTAGTTTTGACCTTCCCTACACCTCTCCATGTCTGGCAATGGAGTTCATAAACACCCTGTATAGCAGAGATGTCACACTATATGGTACGAGCTTTACATATTTTATTATTATTGACTATAATGTAGAAAAACAAAAGAGAATCGAATTATTCAGAAGCTCTATCCTACTTAAGGATAGGATAAGTTCATGGGCTCGTTTGAAAGTTCAAATAAGTTTGTAATGTTTCTAAGTCCAACATAACTCTTGCAAATACTGACTACCATAAATATCGTTTAAAAAAAAAAAAAAAAAGAAGAAAAAAAATATTTGTGCAGTACGGGTACATACAAGGTCACCAAATAGTCCAACTATGACTTTCTATTAAATAATTTGTTGGCATTAACTAATTTTTAAATTATACGACGGCAAGTAATTTGAGTGGTAACGTAGATTTTTCGATTATCCTGTATATCATAATAAATTAGACTTTGATAACAGTATATCTTACTTGTTTTAATACGAGGCATATTCAGGAGGTAATAAAACGAAACTACGATACAAGGGACTATCAAAAACTTCCCGAAATTGTAGTCTGGCCGGTGAGCACCATAAGTCTGGAAAACGCCGCTCTGTAATCACCACCCTCTACATCCAAGAACGTGCATGTGTGGTTGCATTGTGTTTGGACGTGTCATTCGGGAGCTGTAGCATATGAAGAGGTTGAACACATATTGAAGCTATATCATAGTTTGAGCAGAGAACAAACATCAAGTTCATGTTCAAGCTTGGAAAAAGTGCTACGGAGATTCTGCAAGCACTGAAACAGACGTATGGGGATAGCGCCCTTAAGAAATCAGCTGTGTTTAATTGGTTCAACCGGTTTAAGGCGGGCCAGGACAGTCTCGAAGATGAGCCATGGCCGGGAAGACCAACAACCTCCAGGCAACCTGAAAATGTCGCAAAAGTGCTGGATTTTGTGTGTACTGATCGGAGGATAACCATCAACGAAGTGGCTTCAGAAATGAACATTTTCTTCGGATCCGCTCAACAATCTTGGTTGAGAAACTGGGGATGCGACGGGTCTGCGCAAAGTTCGTTCTGCATCAGTTGAATGTCGATGCTGGTGATTGAAAAATGCGACTACGGGGTTAACGTTTTGTGTCAAAAGAAGAGATCGAAGTAAGTGCGACAGCCGGTCTCAAAGGAAGAGTTCGCACGGGCATTCCAGGAGTGGCAATCTAGTTGTAGTGTGTGTGTGTGTGTGTGTGTGTGTGTCTACATGCTCACTTGATACAAGTCTGCTGTCAAGCAGTTTTCACTTCTTCATCATCGCTGAAACGCAGGCTGCCGATGAACTCCTTTAGATGCCGGAACAGGTGTCACCGGACTCGGTAAGGCGGGGGTCAAGTTGTTCCCAAATAATCAGATCTTTTAAGTTCCTGGTACATCTACCTAAGTCTGGAAAAGCAACGACCTCGCAAAGCATCATTGAGCGGCTCAAACAGATGAAAATCTGAGGGAGCATGATCTTCAAAATTCAACTTTCACACCCTCCAACCAGAGAAATCACTAGCGGAGTGGACGCATTTACACTGTAAGTGACGCGATCAGGATCAAATTTAGCACACATGACCGCAGTTGTACCAACCCTAAGCACACATGCACAGAAGGCAGTATATCAATCTTGAAGGTGTCTTATGGTGAAAGTGTAAATAATTTTTGACTCCTCTCATAGTTACTAAAAATATAAAAAAAAATTTTTTTTCTTCTTTTTTTAGCCTAGTTTTACAGCTTTTTACAGCTTTTTCACATTGCTTTCATACTTTTTCATGAATATTTGTACTTTCTCACAATAATTTCGTACTTTTTCACAAACATGCATCATTTTTTCATGCATTTACATAGTAAACAAATATTGAAGCAGATTTCACCAGGACGATAACAACAGTTATGTTTATCACTGGATCCATTAGCCAATCAGAAGCGCTTATACAAACTTTTTTATGGCTGTATTTTGTGTAAGTTCTTCTGATTGATTAATAGATGCACCATAAACATAGCTAAAAAAGCTGCTTCAATATTTGCTTACATATCTTTCCCGTATCTTTTCAGTTTCCTACTTCATTTATCAATCGTTTGTACATCACATCTTCATACCAATCGCCATTACTGATTACTTCATAATTCACTGTGCGAGGCCATAGCCTATGTTGATAGAGGACGAGGCCAACGAGTTTAAAGTTTGTGAAATGGTTCCATGGTCTTTCAATCTAACCGTGATAGTACTAACTGTTTGTGAAAAAGTACTAAATGATGATGAAAAAGTATGAAAGCTGTACATTAGATTATTATTCATATTATTATAATGCAGCCTTTATTTGAAATGAATTGAGACCTCTGATTGATAACATCTTTATAATAATTAGCTTATGCAGGACTTGCATAAAATTATGAATGACTGAAAATTTTAAAAAAATATATATATATACAAATAAGTAAGTCCAAAAATAAATTATTGATGAAAAATAGATCCAGCCTGGATTCGAACCAGGAACCTTTAACAATTATTAGTTTCATCAATAATTTGAGCAGCTAAGGTATGGCGCAGGATAAAACCCTCATAGAACATTCATGAGTTATTTTTCAAAAATAAAGAATAAATAAATTTAAAACTATAAATATAAAAACAAAACAATAAATGTATTATGCTGATATCAATTATTTATGCTCAGATCAATCATAGTTACTTAATTAAAAAATATTTCTACAGTTTGTCAATTTTTTTTTTAATACATTAAAAAAAATGCACTATGAAAACAGGAACAATTCAATGACATTAATAAAAAAAAAAATAATTAAAATTCAAACGATAACTTAACTTACTTGTATTAAATGACATAATTCTAAATCGAATATTAAAGAAAGATATAAGATGAAAAATTTTGTCAAAAGAACAAAATGGTTTTTTGATGTGCTTCCAAATCATTATTTAAAATTTATCCTTTCTTTTACCTAATCTTTACCTCCTTTTAATACACCAATAATTCTCAATCAATATTAACCATATGCTAGAAAAGTTATTTGCTTTCTTCACCTTTTACCAAGTTATTATTATTGTATGGTGCATATTCTATAGGATGATGTGCTTAAATTTCCATTGACAAATCACATGAATTTTTCCATTTAGGATTTTATCAGAGATTGTTTACAGTGTGAACTTTGAATGGATCAGGATACTCATTTGTTTTGAAATAGCTTTTTTTCCATGCAATTATTTTTTAAACTATTTTTTTGGAAGGGAAAGGGAATGATTATAATTTAATTTTTTTGCTTGAAAGAGGAGTTTTGAATTTACTATTAAACAAAATTTTTGTGTCTCAAAAAAAAAAATTAAATTATCCAATTAATCACTATTGATGCCAATATCCATTCAATCATAATTTGTTAAGGCTGTAATGTACAATATTATTAATTTCACTATTATTAATTCCTTGGCACTTGTTTGTTGATGCATAAAATCCCAGTAGAATCTGATGAAATACTATTTGCCAGGGTCCAAGCTTCCTGTCTCCTTGTACAACAGACACCAGGAATGTTTGAAAGAGTGTGTCACCATTGAAATGGTTTTGAGGCTGGTAATTGTTGTTCATAGCAAGAGACACTTGCTCTGAGTTATAAATTGTTGCTATGAGGTGTAAGTTGATTACACTAAAAAAAAATTGTTGTTTGCTCTGTAAATGAAAGCCACTTACAAAAGCATTCCTCATACTTATTACCCATTCAAGAACTTGTGATGCTACAATATGCTTTTCTGGCCATTGATTCCCTATTTCAAATACTCAATTTACAGTCCTCTACTCTCTGTATGTTTGAGACATTCTGTATAAGAACTTGTCCCTAGATTAAGTTTCACTAATCAAAGCATTTGTTAGTAAGTTAATAATAATTAATTAAACAATGAAGGTTATTTGATAAGTAAGGTCTAGCAAGTATTCTATGAGTCTTTGCAAAATTGTTTTTTTTTTGTTTTTTGTTTTTTTCACGTGATTGTTGGCATGTGCCACTCTTCAAACGAGCTCATGCCAAATTTCAGCTGGAATCTAAAAAGGCTTCCAGTTAATTTCTCATCCATCCTCTCCATAAGACTTTATCTGGTTTCAAAATTAAAAATTTGACTTTAAAAAAAATTCCCAAAACAAATATTTAGGTACCATTTTTTACCTTACTCATCAAATGACCCTCGTAAGTTACCACATTGAGAATTATACATCATTTACCACAACTGGAAAATGAGTAGCAACAGTTTTTTAGTGCAAGAGACCATAAACTTTTAATGTGAAAAAATGTTGGCTAATGTTTACTATCTGAACAATCACAAAGGCTGATGGACATTTGCAAAGTTACCTGCTAGGCGTTTTGCTCTTGCGATTTTGGGGGTTTAGCATTTTTGTTGGAGTTTGGTGGTTGTGTGTTTTTATGGTGTTTCTGTTTCTGGTGTCTTTTGCTTTTCGTTTTTATTTTATTTTATTTTTTTTGTTGGGGGTTGTTGTTATTTTAGCACTGTTTGTTTCTGCATTGTTTTTTTTGCATTGGAAATGTGGTGGTTTTTTTCTTTTGCTTTTTGTTTGTTTTTTCTGTTTGGTGTGCTGTGTTGCTGTTGCTGTTTCAGGTGTTGGCATTTGTGTGTGGGTTGCTGTGGCATTTGGAGTTCGTTGTTTCAGTGATTTCTATTTTAATTTTCTATGAAGCTTCGGCTGGTTGCATCTAAGGGTAGTGTTCTTTGTAATTGTTTTGCCTGCTGGCTTTTGCTGGCTGCTCTGTGGTGGCTTTTGCTGGGAGTGTGTGTGTGATTGAAAGAGGGGGGTATTTTTGGCTGTGCCCCCCCCCCCCCCACTCTGGAAAAAAAAACTTCGTCCTCGCTCGCAAATAGTGTTAGCACTGCTGAGTTTGCTTTTTTTTTTTTTGCAGAAGTGTTCTTTTCTGTTGGAAAAAATTCGACTTTTCAATTTTTTAGCATGGTGGCAAGTACCATTTTTGTGGTGTTGAAGTTTTTGAGTTTCTGTGGGTGGTGTTTCGTTTGCATGTTTAAGGTTAGTTTTTTTTTTTGTTTTTTTTTTTGAGTGTTGTTGATGTTTTTTAAATTTGCTTTCATGTTCTGAAGTTTTGCGTTTTTGATTGTGCAGATTCTGAACTTTCGGCTTTGTGATTGTTCAGATAGTAAACGTTAACCAAAATCTTTTTCTATTTTTATCTTTGTTGTATATTTAAAAAAAAAAAATTAAGTCGAAGGAGGAAAAAGAGCAACCTGTATTAAATTCTTTAGACTTCAAAAAGCACTTCCTTGAAGCAAAGCTGGAATTCAACAGATTATTCTCACAGGAAACGGAAGTAAATTCATGTAATCCCAGTTTGGCTTTTATTCTGAGGGTAGATTCCAATTTTTTCCATAATTTTACCTGTAATCAAATAAAGATAAAAATTTACGATAAGCACAGAATTTATTTATTTTAATTGTAATTGTAATAAGCATGGAATAGATCTATGGCAAAGGCAAGAGGGCACACATTCCCCATGCAGGTGGTTCTAAATTCATTTGATTACTGGATCTGTCATTTGAAACTTTTCATTCGATATCTTGATATTTTTACAAAAATGCAACAGAGAAGCACCAAAATCTTTAAGTTCATCTTATTATTGCTTCCTTTCCAGTGCTTTTATATAATGTGCAGTTCTTGTCGGTTTTTTTAACATCCTACAAAACCTGATGATTATCTGGGTGTACTTTGCTTGTACTACTAAAACCTACAATTTGCCCCGAGTGGAAAAATGGATTTACATTTCTTCCTCACATTACTCTGACAGCATTTGGTTCATGCCACTATGAAATTCTTCTGGCATTCTATTAATTACTTTTTTGTGGGATAAACCCATGCCAAATCTAAAAAAATAATGGGGCAATTCAGGGACGTTACTTTGTCTCCATCATTATGAAATTCTATTTACGAAAAAAATCAAATATTTCTTTCCGAATTTCATACAGCCAGTTCTCGATTATGTAAATTCGTAATAACATAATTTCTGACAACCATAAAGCCTCCTGGTTAATAAAGTTGCCATTATAGCACATTAATGGTATTCAGAAGTATAAAGTCTGCTTGTTAAAATGATGGATTCAATTTAATTCATCTATATTTCTTGAAAAAAAATGTATATGAATAATCTATATACTGATAGAGAGAGGAGGTTCTAAAGATTTGTATTCCACCTCTACCAACTACTCTGAGTGGCCTGCAAAACCATATCACAGCTGCAGTGAACTCATTTGCAACTGTTTGCAACTTGGCTCGTATGCCATCTATCTCCATGAAACTTGGGACGGTTTACTGGAAGCACATAGCCCATTAATCATTCCAATTTAGGCACATGTATGTCCATAAGTTTCAGAGATAGGTGCTTGATGTGGGACTATCGAGTAACACTAGAAATATAAAACTTAGCAAAATGTTAATGCACTAGCAGCACATACTTTCAGTATAATTATTTATGCAAATTCAGAGTTATTAGCCATTAAAAAGTTGGTACTCTGGATCACTACACAGAAAGCTGACATCTTAAGCCCAAGTCTTACAGTGTAGCATGCTTAAGATATGAGCTTTCCATAAGTTTTATCTTTATTTTCAGAAGTTTTAATGAATCCTGAATTAGTATGAGCCTTGGTATACTAAAATACACATATACTAAAAAACATTGCAAAGGTATGGGCAGAAGTAAATAAGTAACATAAATATGTATGAAAAGTATGTGGAAAAATTGTATTGAGTCTGATTTTTTTTCTAATTGTAAATCACCTTCAGAAGCGTTGAGGCAGATGATACATTTGAAGAAAACTTTGTAATGCTTTGCAAAACAGTTGAAACAACTGCAATTAGAAGTGAATCAACGGGATATACAGAAAGAGTATGAGGAAGAATGATTTGGAGGGACAAAAGTTGTAAATGATTAATCAAACGAAGCCTCAAACCCAGAAGTCTAATCTAAAAAATTTACAGGCTAGTAGATGCCCAAGGCATTTCAGGAATATAGTTCGTGTATCCAGTTATGGTTTGTTTTCTAAAGGATGACTTTTATTAGGAGCTTTAGCAAAGAGCTATGTATAAGAATGCATGCTTGGTCTGTATATTTCTCCGGCCGTCTGCTGTTTGCACGATAACTTGAAAAGGGATTTAACTTTTTCAAATATCATTTTCAGAAACATGACCATCAAGGTCTTAGCTCGGCTGTATCAACTTTTCAGGCTTTTTTTGTGGATCCCTTCAAGTTAAATTTATGTGCTAAAACAGTGACCGTAAAGAATACCAAGATAATGGCATGTCATATAACAATCGATTCATCAAGAATAATACAGTCAGACCTCAGACATTCATGAGGTTAGGTTCCAGAACCCGTCGTGAATGAGGAGAATTCACAGATGTTTGGTAGTCCTAAAAATGATAATATATGCTTATTCTATAGTTAAAATCCTAATTATGCTCCAAAACACTTTAATTTCATTTTGAAGTTAGCTTAATACATTACCCTTAAAAAAACAAATATTTGATGTAAAAATACCGTACAGTATCCCCTAATGGATGTTTGTCACACTAGCACATTTACTGTACAGTATACGAATGTTACCCCTATTAATTCATAGAACACCACATTGGCTGCCGTTTTCTTTTGCATTCACATAAGGTAAAATGAGTAAACAAACTTATGACAGAAGTCATATATGTTCAATAATAATGCTATGTTCGCACTACATCTTAATCACAGTTAAGTAGCCACGGCTAACTCTTGATCCCAGTCAAGCAGAACTGTGCAGCCTGCTTCGGTTATCTAACCGCGTTTACAGCTCAGTTAAGAGTCCATTAACTAACTGTGTTTCGTAAACCCGGTTAGTGACGTCATATCCTGGTTAACACCAGTGAACAGGAAAATAAAACATGGCGGTCAAGCGAAAGCGCAGCAGCGAGTAGTCTGTTGAGGAAACCAAAGCTTTTATACACGTTTGGGAAGAAGAATTTTCAGACTTGAGAAAGGCTAAAGGCTAAATGCAACTGCTAAATGTAAAGCACGTTCTGCCTCATCCACTGTAATTTCGCTAACAGCAAGATTTGACAACCGCAGAAGCCAGTTGCTACCCTCACTGCCATCTATTAACCGCGGGAAAAAAAATCATAGAAAACATCATTTCGGCTTGGTAACCGTCATTTCCCTTGAATACAATGCGATCGGAAAGTGCTTGATTAACTAACCATGGTTTAGTAACCTTTGTTACTTAACAATGATCAAGGTGTAGTGCGAACATAGCATAAAGGAAACAAGTATAGATACTGTATGGACACCTTATTCCATAAGCATTTTCACTTAGGTGAATGATGTTCGGAGTCCTTGCAACTCATTAAAGCAGTGAAATTATCCGTTCAGGTAAGAAGCCGAGTCCGATGTGATTCAAATTCGATTTCTTGTCTGCACTGATTAATTTCACTGGTTTAATGTATTGCAAGGCCACTTAACATCATTCACCCAAGTGAAAATGCTTTTGGAATGAGGTGTGCAGGGTACAGGTATTCAATCAATTAAGATGTGCGTTTCCATAAGGAACGTTTTCATAAGAAAGCTACGTTTCTTAAGGGATTTATATTGTACATCTTGAACTTTCCCCAAAAACACAGTAGGAACTTCATTAAAATTTTACATTCAAAAAAATGAAAATTTATAAATCACTACGAAAATTAAACATAAACGTTTCTATAGGCTTTTCTGAGGATTTTGCGGATGTGTGAAAAAATTGCAGATGGAAATATGTTCAGTTCCAATAAATCTTCGCGGATCTGTGAATTCGCGAATTACAAAGCGCAAACATCCGAGGTCTGACTGTACACTGTTACTTTATGTTCATCGTTTAAGGATTGTTGATTTGAGCATGCGCACACGATGATCGCTTTGTCGACGTAAGATTGCCTAGTTGCTCGTAAACAACTTGGAATGTTTACAAGATTTTTTTTATTATCAAGAGCTTTAATGGATTAACTATGAATTGGTGGGACCTAGCACCAGCCACTAATTTGAAGTGTAACTTAAACTTTTTGGAGTTTAAAAAATGTAAATGAATGTCTTTATTCCAGCATTAGTGATGCAAGATATGATAAATGGTAATGGGGAGAGGGGTCTGACTTATATAAGAAGCCTTGGAACAATTTACTTTTATAAATCGAGAACTGATTTTATAATGAGGCTGATCACGATTAAACATCATTACACACAACGAAAAATTAGATGAATGCACAGGACCGGGGGATATTTGCTCTAATTTTTTGTTATTGTTATAAGTTAGGATTTCTAAGACGCAAAATATAATTTGAAATTAATCCCACGGGCGCAATATCGATACAAATCACTCTCGTTTATCAAATCCCAATGTGTAAAAATGCAAAGCAGCTGATGCGTTTATTTTTATGAAACACTGTATATATACCTACATTTTTATAATACAGTTTAAGAAATAAAATGCTACCATTAACTGCCATAGTCATCGCATTTTAATCACAGAGATAATCGCCGGATCGTATGCTAAATTTACTGATAGTGCACTCCAAAGCAGGAGTAGTCTTGGGAAATCGTCTGATTAGAAAAGGCCAAAAGTTAGTCATTCTATCTGCGAGTTATGTTTAAAATGCGAACTCTATAATTATTCTCGCGTTTTAACATTGTTTGCTTTCAAGATTATTAAATGAAAATGTATTATCCTAGTAATTAAATATTTATTTCTTTTCCATGGCCTAAGCGGAAAACAATAACGATCATATAACAATCACGATAACTTAGCGTAGTTTCCCGTTTTCATGATGAATAACTTCAATCACGCTAGGCCATCTCTTGAGAGATCATCGCGAAACTGCGAGCATAGTAGATAATTACGGGCAGTGGGGCGTGAGCTTATAAATATTTACCGTGCAAGCGTTCCTTTGATACAGCGACATCGCATTTGTAGTTCGTCTGATTGTATCTTCTAGGTGATCTGTGATTTTGTAAACGCTTTGCAGATTAGCTTTGAGGTTTATGATAAAAGTGCGTTACAGGTGAGTTCCAATTCCGAGTGCTCATAATAAATGGTAAAAGTGCGGATTAGCGTTCCATAATTTTCCAATAGGTTTGTTTGGTTTTGATATGCTTTTGAATTTAATATTATATAAAGTCTAGCTAGTAATTGATAACAATTTCAAGTTTCTCTCATTTATTAAGAAATTCAGCTGGACGAAAAATCACCAAGCGCTGCCCGGAGAACATCTGTTTTAATTGTCCTGGATGCCAATATAGGCTCCTTGCAGCCGATGATCGCTGTCTTAGTGGCTTTTTGTTGTGAATTTCTAATAATTATGATTGAAAAATCTAATTGTTGAGTTAGTTAGGTTTTGAATGGATACAATATTAAATTAAAAGCACAATCTTTGGCCTGATCGATCGGGGAAGTAAGGGACGTCAATGTGCACTCTTACTTTCTCTCTAATTACTAACATTGATGCTGCAGTTTATTATTTTATACACACACAAAAAAATACTGCTCTTTTTAAATTTTTTTAAATTTTATTTTTAAATATGCTACCAAACGTAGAATTATCATAGTGTTGTCTAATACTCGAGGTTAACGTATTACTAAAGAAGTGACCGTTCAAGGAAAATCGCGCTGCGCGCTTGACGTCCTTTTGCGTCATAAATCAGTGGCGGACTCGAACGGGAAGTAGGTATCAGTTAAGTTCTATCCACTATTCTCAATGATAAAATTATTTAAAAATTGTGATAAAAACGTATTTAAATTGTTTGGTATTCAACGTCTTATTGTGTAAAGTCTCGTTTAATTTGGAGAAAATAAAATATGTATTAAAAATCATTTTATCGTGCATTTAAATTTCATATTGCTCACTGGATAACTTCATCATAAAACATTTAGAATAAAATAATTCATAAAAAATTAATAAGAAAAGATAAAGATACATAGATAAAATTAAATTATAAATAATTACCAAAGAACGTAAATACAAATAAAATTAAAATTTCGAAGGAAAATAAAAATTACTAAAAAATTCTACAGTTAATGCCCTAAATTTATGCAAAGTTAATGCAATTAATATTTTTCATTAGGAATAAGCAACATTTATTACTGAAATAATTTATTTTTTTTAATATCAAAGAATTATTAAAAATTATATATTTATAACCTTTAATAATATCCGTCAGTATTTTGCTGAAAAATGTTCCTCATTTTTATATTGAAATGTTATAATAATATATATAACCGTAATTAGCTAAATTATTCAAATGAAAATAATATTAAATTTCAGGAAAGAAAGCATTTTAGTTATTATTATTCTTACTTTATTCGCATTATTGCTTTAATCGGTATTATTTACAATTTTAATGTCCATGATATGAAAAATTCCAAATTAAAAGTATTTTACAGCAGTTTTATTTTTATTCAATTTTTATTTTTATAAGATTAAATATTTTTACATTGGTGTGAATGTATCAATGAGATTTTCCATCCTTTATTCTTCGTAATATATATATATATTGCTTATTTTCAATTTTCTTTATTATTTGAAATTATTTTTGGGGGGGCTTCTAGTTATAACCAACTTCTCCCATTATTCCGTTTACAAAAACATTTTATAAGAATCATAGCAAATGTTCCCTTCACTTTCTCATCAAAGCCTCTATTTAAAAAATACAAGATTTTGACAGTACATCAACTTTATGAAATTCGGCTTCTTTTCTTTACTCACAAAACCATCCATTTCAATATGGGTGAAAATTTATTAATATATTAAACATTGTTCCGATATCCATGATTATAATACTCGTAATAATATTTATCTACCTTTTATGTTTCGTACTTATTTGAACGCAGTGTATCATATCGTGCCTTGAGATTATGGGATACAATTCCTAATAAAATCAAGGAAATTAAAATTTACTCTTTATTCTATTTTAACCTAAAACAAATTTTTCTTTACTAAATTAGATTAATTTTTCATTGAAGTTGATGCTCCCTCCCCCCACTCCGGGTCTGACCCCCCATTCTTGGCCTTTACTTGGCCCGGTAGGTTTAAAGTGTCACAACATTAATTGATTAAAAAAAATAAATAGTAAAACTGAGTTATCTATGAATTATTCGTACTAACAACTTGTAAGATAAGAAAAAATAAACAACTTAAAACAATGGAACCAAGAAAAAGAAACAAAAATAAACGAAGGATTCACGACAATTCTTCAGGATCTTGTTAGGGTCCAATTTCCTTTTAGTCCCTCCTATCCTTTTCTTATTTCTCAGGATATTGGCTATGTGAAATCTAATTTTCTTATATTGTCTTCATTCATTTAACTTTTTTTTTTAATGATTGTTTAAATAGTAAAAAAACATTTCGGCATGGTTTTTTTTTTTTTTTTTTTTTTTTTTAATAATTGTTTACAAATTAACATAATCTTTAATTTTTCCTTTTTGTTATAATTTACATACTACATTGCTAATATATTATGAATATTATATTATGTTGTATTGTGAATATATTATATTTAAAAAATTAAGAAAAAAAATCTTTTCGTATAAATCATACATATACAAGATTTTTTTTTTTTAAATACAACTCTAAAATTTGCTAAAATATGGAGATGATAATTATTTTATTAGTAAAATTTTACTTTTTTTTTATTTCTATATAATTATATCAAAAAAAAAATCCGAAGTCACGTAGCTCATTTGTAAGTAAAAACACTAATACATTAGGCAATGGTAAAAACCTTGTAATGTTACCTACATTCCGTCCGAGGGAGCCACCATCAAAATCAAGGGAAAGCTTTGCTAGTAACATCTTGATAATGTCATATCTTTGTATGTACGTTCTGTGGTCTTATTCTCGTTCGCAGTTCCTTAATGGCGTGAAAAAATTTGAAATGAAACCGTTCGCAGTTTACTATTTCATGCAAAAAAAGAAAAATAAAAAGATATAATACTGCTTTTTTTTTTAATATGTTACTAAAAGTAGAATTATCATTAATAGTGATGTCTTTAGTATTTCTATTTCGACGTTAACGTATTACTCTCGTTCGCAGTTCTTTGACTAGCGCGAAATTTGAAATGAAGCCAGCCGGTGGTTGCCTTCGAAACGAGTGCGTCTGCTGTTGATAAGTCAGCTGGAATGGAGAATTTTGCTGAATATCTTCTACCTTTTCAGTCCCAAAATAACAGGGAATCGTCGGAATCTTCACTGACGAACCATACTTATGTGAGTAACAATGGACAATTATTAAGTGCACTAAATATGCCTTGGGACCGAGTGCAGCAGTTATTACAGAATTCAGATTCTCTCCTTACGCAGAATGGAAACGACTCATCAGAAATCTCTTACTTAAATGATTGCCCAAATTGCCAGCGCAAAATAAAATCATTGGAGAATAAAATCTCAGAGATTCAAAATCAGTTAAGTGCTGCAGTGGCTTCCAATTACACAAAAAACACTATGATTGATCAGCTGGATAAGATGCTGGCTAGGGTGGTGGAAGGTTGGAAGAAGTATGAAGCAGAAAAGACCAATAAAATTATGGAAGCTGAAAAAGAACGTGCAGCAATGGCTTCTACACTGAAAAAGGAACAAGAGATTTTAAAGAAACTGGAATTAGAGTTAAATAAAGCTCTCGAGAAGCTTATGTTAAGTGAACAAGAAATAAGACAAACACAACAGGAAAAAATCCAGTGGATCGAAAACCACGAAACAGAACTGATTCAATTGCGCTGTGACTTGGAGAGCAAAAAAGTATCGCTAGATAAACTGTCATCGCAGTTAATCACTAATGCACAAGAATATGAAATGAAAAGAAGCATTTTGCAGGAAGAATTCGATCAGGAAATAGAAATTAAAAATGAACGCCAAAAGACACTTGAAGCCGCAATTGAGTCCCTTAAAAAACAAATCTCCAACGAAGAACTTAAAAATTCAGCATTGCAGAAGGAATTAAGTAAAACACAAGAACAACTTGGAGTACTCACTTCCGAAAAGCAAAGTTTGGAATTACAATTGGAAAATAAGATTTCAGCAGTAAAGGAGGCGATGGAAAAGGAAAAAAACCTCGCCTTAAAAACTCAAAAGCAAGAATATGAACTTATATTACAAGAAACAAAGGATCAACTTCATGCAAAGTATAACGAAATGCTTACCAACGTGAAGAATCTTCAGGAAACTACTCTCGAAAGACTTTTAAAAGAAAAGGAAGACTGGGCTCTGAAAGAGATTGGGATGATCGAAATGAAATGTACAACTCTTTTGGAAGAGATGGACAAAGAACATCAGCATCAGTTGGAAGAAGTGACGTCCAACGCTGAACAGCAGCAACATAACCTAAAAGAAAGACTCGAAGAATTTGAGAAATTTTCTTTCCAACTGCACGAGGAATCCTCAACGTTGGCAAACGTTCGGAGTTCCATGATGTCTCGAATTCAGTCCTTATTACAGGCTCAGTGGCACGAAGTTCTTAATATCCTCTACGGTAAAGAAGAGATTGCGGACAAAGAAAATAATTTGAATTTTACACACAATCATGGCAATCATTATTCTTTTCAACGCTGTTGTGACCACATTAAAAGAAATGATTTGGATTACATTCCTTGCAGTGACAGCAAAGCGGGAATGAAGACGGAGACTATGTGCCACTATTCATCATCCATGACAGAAAATCCGTGTAAATCTTGCAATAGGACTATTGTCGGAGATTTGGTGGTAAATAAAATGGCTAATGTAAATTCTGATTTGAAATTTTCTCATTCGATTGGTGAGGAACCTTTGCGCCTATCACAGAAAATCAGGACTTGCTCTTCCGCCTGTGAAAACACAGAATTTGAGGCAATGTCGTTGAAGAAACATGACAACAGATGCAGTGGTGAAGCCCACACAACTTTGATTCATAATCATCAAGGTAATTGCCCAGTTTCTTCTGAACATTGTCAAGAGCCTCAAAAAAATTGTCAGAAAACTCTACCAAAGATGTCTGAACGTCATTTTGACATGTGGCTGAACTCTCTTTATGAAAAGAGGCATTCTGTAGACCCATCATCTAGTTTGACAAATAAGTTTCATCCACAAGATGTTCCAACTAAAGACATGCTGTCAAGTAAATCTCTGGCAGGCGAATCTATGTTTCCTCCATTTTTCAAATGTACAGACATAAACTCGTATCAAGACAATAATAATAATAAAACGGAGTTCCGTCATCTTGAATCTAGACATGATGAAATTAACAATAATTTAGAGAAGATTTGTAAAAGTGACAATTTCGTTTCGGGCTCCAACGATTCTATTAGAAAATCTTTACCGTCAAACACGGTGACAGAATCTCCAGCTGTCTCGATGGCAACCTACTTGTCTTCTGATCACTGGAGCCCAGAAAGCTGCGGTTCGACGGAATCTCAATTTAAAAGATTTACTGAAGCTTCAGCGAAAAGGACATTAGCTCAGGAAGCAAGACAGTCTCAACTCAAAGCTTACTTAGAGAAGTTGTTACAGAGTCATCCTGGAGAATTTAGAGAGAAGCAAGCAAATTCGGAAATCGGAAAGTCTAATTAGATGAAAGTGTTTCATTTTGTGCTTAAAAAATAAAATTGTAATTTATAATAAACTGTTAAAGAAATTTTATATAAGGAAAAGGAACTGTAAATTTTATAAATGGAATAATATATTTTCATTATAGATATTATTTTAAATATGTTATGTATCTTTAAGATTTTATGTGTAGCATTTTTGAATATTTAGTACAGTCGAACCCACTTATAACGAATTTTTAAGTGTCCGCAAACTTGTTTGCTATAACCATATTGCTTTATAAACGATTGATTATTATGGGAATTTGATTAATTTGTTCTAAAGACGAAAAATTAATTAAAAATTACATAATTCCTAATTATATGAAATGTTTATTCATACGTTATGACAACAATACATCAGTCATGCGGGTTTATTTATATTTTTTTTTTAAATCTTACTACAATCATCCCTCCACAAGCTGGCAACTTTCACCAAGCCAAGATGGCAGATTATGGCTTCTGGTTAGGGATTTTTGCCAACAAAAAGTAAAATTAACCAATTTTATGGTTCCTCTAATACATATAGCCTGTTTTGAAGGGCTATGAAAGTCAATTATTGATACAGTAGAACCTCTTTAATTTGAAAACCTGTAAATTGAATTTTTTTTGTTCCCTTGGAAAAAAAATCCATTATTCGAAACCACTTTAATTCGAATTCCCTTGAGATTCGAATTAAAGAGGTTCGACTGTATTAAGATGCAAATTAAAATAATCTTTCTTCGAGCTGCTTATTTTCCACGAAATTGGAAATGGCAACCAATTATAGAGGAACCCTTTTCCCCTTCCATGCACAAGCGGCTACTTTTTCTTTACAAAACTTAAAATGGTGATTTGTGATTACGGTTAACTTAATTTGAAAAAATATCTGCCATCTTGGAATTTTGCAAGTCTGAAAAATCCCCAAGAACTAATTTTGTGGAGGGACGACTAGTTTTATTTCTGTCTAATGTTGAATGCTTCATTCTACAACTGACAGCGATTCAATAAGGGCCCAACAGCTGGCACCAGTATCACATCTCTATATACGTTGGACATAAAATGTAACATTGGGAAAATTACGAGTTCTAAAACTTGATTTCATCTAATGATTCTGGTTATGTATACAACTGTCCAAGTCTCGTCCAGAAAAATACAGTTCTGCAAATCTTAGGGGCACAAGGTCGCTACTTCTAGTATTTGTTCTGAGAGGTGTTTGTTACCTGAACATAAATATCTTTCTCAAAAGCGTTAGCTAACCGATCACCCATTGTAGTGGATAGAGGGAATTTATTTTTATTTAAAGTGGATTTCTTTATATCCAACAAAGAAAAACATAGAATTGTCTGCTTTTCAATGTTTTTAATAACAAACAAACAATACATCCGGTTTTCTCCTTCCCAGCTTCTATTTCCTTGATGATCTTAATATTAGGGATCTAAACATTTTGTTTTTTGCCTCATTTCAAAAAATTTTGCCACTCGACAGGGTTCATACGAGTCATGGAAAACTTGGAAAGTCCTGGAAAAAAAAATTCCAGGCCTGGAAAGTTTTGGAAAATCAATGGTTTCTGACTTAAGTTTTGGAAAAAGTGTTTTTTGAACAGATTTAATGTTTTCTTAATAATTATTTATAAATGATGTAAATATAATATTCCTAAAAATATAAAAGATTATGGTTTTGGAAAATGTATTGAATTGCCTTGAAAAGTTTTGGAAAAGTCATGGAATTTTATCTTTGATCAAGAATACGAACCCTGCTAGATTTACAGATCCATGTAGAAATGCGTGTACATGTGGAATTCGAGTGTTTCTAGGCAATAGGATCCTTATTCCCACAAGTATTTCCTGTTTTCTGTTTCTCTACTACTGTATTTCTCTCCTGATCTCTGCTCCTACTGAGTTAACTAACCCCAATGCCAAATAGACACAAAAAAAACAACATTTTTTTTTTTTCAAAATTCGCTGTATCCAAGCAAAAGCAGTGTAATAGTCCATCAAATGATACAAGGGGAAATCAGCAAGTTACAAATGGATATAGAAATGAAACAAATAAGAGTACTGACTTGTAAACTACTATTTCCTTCACATAATCTCCCTGTACAATGAGGCACATATCCCATTGTTTCATAAGCCCCTCAAAACCAGCAGCATAAAATTCTTTACGCTGCAGTCTGAACCAGATGGTGAATTCCCTTTGTACAGCTTCGATGCTGGGAAATTGATGCTTACAGTCTTCTGGGATCACTAGGTCGTATTGCTTTACACTTTCCGGCAGCGAAAGTAAACTGTAAATGCAGACTCCTACTATAACATCATCATGTAATTACATTTGACGAAAATGACCAGAATCCTCATCAAAGGCATGTTATTGCATGATAACACGTGTCCTCGTTTTGCCAACAAGACAACTGAGATGCTGTGAAAGTTCAACTGGGAAGTTTTCCAGCATCCTCCGTATAGCCCTTACCTTGTTCCAAGCGACTTTCATTTGTTAGGCTACAAGCTGTACAAAGGTAATTCGTCGTCCGGTTCAGATGGCATCTCAAAGAATTTTATGCTGCAGGTTTTGAGGGGGCTTGTGAAACAACGGGAGAAGTGCCTCATTATACAAGGAGATTATGTGGAGAAATAAAAGTAATTTTCAAGTCTGTATTCTTATTTGTTTCATTTCTGTATCCATTTGTAACTTACTTACTGACTTCCCCACGTTTTTTCGTTATATCAAATTTTGTTATAACCGAGAAAAAATTTTGTATATGAACCTATAGTTGGGGATTTCAATTAGCTATAATCGCTTTTTCATTATAATAGAGTTAGTTATATATGGGCTCGACTGTTATATTATTTTTTTTATTAGTATTTTTTGAACTTTGTTAAACTGTAATTACACAATCGTATTATTTCCAATCTGTATGCAACAGATTATATACATTTTCTAAAGTGCCTTGTAATTCATTTTTTTAGACGTAAAACACGCAATTTAAACTAATATCATGCAAAGAAATAGAACTAAATTTATATTACACAGTCGTCCATCCGCAAGTTGGCATTCCACAAATCTGAAAACTCTTCCTGAGAGCCAAGATTATGACTATTAAAATATTTAAAATTAACCACTTTTATAGTGCACCTAATGCATACAGCCCATTTGGGAGGGGGGGGGGGCTTGAAAGATGAATCTAAGATTAATATGAGAATTAAGCCAGCTTTCTTCAAGTTGGTGATTGTCCATGAAATTTGGAATGGCAACAGATTATGGAGGCACCCTTGTGTTTAAGGTTGCCTTGATTTGATAAAATTTTACTACATGTATATGTAATGTAGTTTAATTTTTCCTTGCAATTTTCTTCTTCGAACTGTGTTAATGTACTGATGCGTATATATTACTAACAGAAGTCGTCTCCAATGAAAGGTGCCTCTAAGAATTCACTCCGATAGCTATCTAGCATGAGCGTTATCGGTCACTGTGAGCACTACATCTAAAAACGACAGAGCGCTCATCATTGGCGCATCTAAAAACTCTCCGCTCTCATTGTCGTATAGTCAATGCTCACAACCAACATGATCAAACTTCGAATCTGATTACTTTCAAGTGCACCTGATCACTTTGCTTTCCAATAAATTATAATGGTTGACAGTGAAAGTGTATCCTACCTCGACGTCTTATTCTCAATGCAGTTTATAGTTTTGTAATGAATCTGAAGCCATCGAATAGGTCAAGATATGCGGTAGGGGCGAGGGAGCCACCTTGTATATTTTTTTTTTCTCTTTGGTTTCTATTTTTCTATAAACTTTTGTTTTTCTCGTATGTAGATTTTTGTGTTTTAACACTTGCATTTATTATCATGAAAGGATGAATGCATTGAAATCTAATAAAACGCCACTAGATTATAATATTACGCCAATATTACAATAGTATAAATAATTACGCTTAAAACAAAGTTTGAAAGCATAGCGAGTTTCTATGGCTGTTACCTCTTATTTACTGATCAGGCTGTCTAAAAACTTGAGTGAATGAATAGCATGCACACAATCAGGAGTAAATGGTCGCGCAGTTGAGAATGAGCACTCGAAGTAGACGCACATTCCTATCTTTAATTGAAAAATGTTCCAATGGGGGGAATCCACAAGTGGTAAAAATCCATGAGGCGGCAAATCCTAGAACTGAGGTTGCCGACTTGTGGAGGGACGACTGTACTAAAAATAAATTTTAGCGAAGATCTCTGGTTTTAGGTTATCTGCTGACAAATTTATCATGATAAATAACGTGGAAGTAAGAAATTTTGTAAATTGATTATAAATCGAAAAATATGAAATAATTAAAAAAATGAAAAATCTGTAAAATAAATTTTACAATGAAATTGTAATAAATGAAACGAGCAACAATTTTGAGCCTTTGTTATAATGCACTCAAAGTGAGAAATAATTAACTTTAAAGTTTATATTATAACATTTCGCTAAAAGTTACACATGTAGGTTATAATTTGTTATATCTTCTTAATAAAATAACACATAAACATTAAAAATTCTAACTGTTTGTAAAAGAATTTAAACTTTTATGCCTCTTACATACTGTCAACTAATCAGAAAAAAATAGGAAACTCAAGACAGGAATTGAACAATGAATTTAGAAAAACTTTTAAAAGAAAAGTTAGAAACCAAAAGTTTGAAGCCAACAGGAATTATTGGTGGAGGATGCATAAATGAGGGAGAATCCTATATTACTGACAATGGCCAAATATTTGTGAAGAAAAATGCTAAATCTGATGTGAGCTTCTCATTTACTGTAATTTTATTTATTTTGCATATTCCTCTGACGATGATTTGTATAAGTTTCAACGTTAATGTTTTATTTATTTAGGCTAGACTGATGTTCGATGGAGAATATGAGAGCTTGCTGGCAATACAAAAGACGGATACGGTGACTGTACCCAAGCCTATTTTAGTAAGTTTATGGTCGAAGTGTTTGGAGCACAGACTTGTGCACAAGGAGTGGTTTCCGCAACACAAACCATCAATGAAACTCTTATTGATCTGATCAAAGAAGCTTAACAATGTTTAAGCTTAGCATTACACTTCACTTTGAAATCATACGTGATAGTTTGCATTCATGGTTTGTGTTGTGAAACCATCTCGATTATGGTTTGAATCCTTTGACTAGCATGGATGTTTGAAAAATAAATAAATGAAATCAGAAATAAGTTTCCTGTTTCGATTATGAAACTAACAGTCTGCTTGTTTTTCAAATACTCTGTCACTTGATCCGTCCTGGTTTTCGATAAATATTTTATGGTTCAAATCCTTTATGGACACCTTAGACGAGGTGCTACCCAAAATTTCCCGAAATGTACCTCTATAAAATACAGAACTTACCTGATCTTTTAATTTCCACCGTCACCTTCAAAGTAGTCTCCTTGGACATCTATATATCGCTTCCAGCGATGTTCCCACTTCTGGAAGCACTCAAGGAAGTTCCCAGGTTAGAGCATGTTTAACAACAGCTGCAATTCTGCAATTCAAATTGCCGCCCTTTTAATCGCAATTTCAATTTTTGGAAGCAGTAGAAATCACAGGGTGCCAGGGGACAGCGGTTATGTTGTTTTTGTTGGAAGTCCCTCATAGCGAGCGATGTGTGCGCCGGAGCATTTCGTGATGGAGCAGCCAGTCTTTCTTCTTCCATATCTCCGGTCTTTTGCACCTCACGTTTTCCCTCAGTCATTTCAAAAACGTTCTTTATGACAGTCCAAGGCGATCACAAACATCGTGAATGGTCTGAATTCGGTCCTCTGGGATCATGTCATGCACTTTCGTGATCAAGTATTGTGCTTGTTGACAATCGACCAGAATGCTTGTCGTCTTCCATAGACTCCCGGCCATCTTTGAAACGCTTAAACCACTCAAATGTTTATGTTTGGCCTAAAGCTTGTTCACCAAAAGCCTCCTTTAACAGTCAGTGGGTTTCAGCTGCAGTTTTCTTCAGCTTTAATATCAACATGACCAACACAAAGAGTGACAAAAACAGCTCAAACTCAAAATCATGTGGACATAGGATGACCACCGTTTGGCACAATTACAGCTGAGGCGTACCCCTAATACCATCTATCGGCAAAACTTCGTACCTCTTATGGTTCGGTCAGAATAAAACAATTTCAGGAAATTTTGGGTAGCGCCTCGTATAATGCTTTTGGTTGTTATTTAAAAAAAATTAAAAGAGAATAGATTTCAATTGAAAATTTCTTTTGCTTTCATTTATTGCCTCTTTTTTCCTTCATTAACCCATATCTACTATATTTATGTAACATTTTAAATGAGTTGGTTAGCTCTTAAATAAGAGGGTGGTCATAAAGTCATTACATTCAATATCAAAGAACGATTGCTTTTGAAACCGTGTGGTGCCACTAGAAAGCAATATCCATCAAGTACTGGAAGCAATCGAGGATACAATGCGACGTTTGGTGCAGAACCACTAGAGTCCTCTCAGACCGCCATATCAACGCGGAACAGATCAGGTAAAGGTCACTATCAGCCATGGCAGTGTTTGCAACATCCTCCATGCAGAACGCCACATGACAAAGGTGCAAAAAGACTTTCAAGCTTTTGAACTTGTCAGGCTAACCCGGATGATCTTTTTCGAGCAGCTTGTCATTATGGATGAATGCTGGGTCTATAATTACGATCCTGAAATGAAAAACCAGAGTGAGCAGTGGAAACACACCTTTTTCCCGCTGCCGAATAATGCGAAAGGTCATGTTGAGTTTTTTTTGGGATTCGTGAGGGGTTGTTTTGATGGACTACGCGTGGAAAGGACAGATAATCATGGGAGCGTACTATACATTCAAGTCAAATGACAATGCGCCAGGACATTCCACACAAGAAATTATGCACATTTATACGAAATACTGCCTCATCTGCTGTATTCACCCGACCTGGTCCCAAGCAACTTCTTCCTATTCCCTTGCCTGAAGAATTGCTTCGTGGAATCAACTTTGAGGTGGAGCAGTTCCTTAAAAGCCAATAGGAGGACTTCTATAAAAGTGGAATCCAGCAAGTCATTCATCGTTGTGAAAAGTGTATGGCCTATATGTGGAAAAGGACTGATGCTATCACCTTACAGCATCACCCTATCTCTGTCTTTCAGGCGATTGTAATGACTTTATGATCACCCCTCGTACTAGCCACTGGTAATCTAGCAAACTCACTAATTCAGTACTCCACAAATCCATGCACTGTAGATTAAAATGGTCAACCTGTATCTGTGTAAACAAAGTTGGGCAGATCAATTATGGTAGTTCTATCATTTTCTTTCTATTTCTTTCTAGGTATTAGATGTACCATCAAATGGTGCAGTTTTAGTCATGGAATACATCAAGATGACGAGTTTAAATAAGCATTCTTCTAAATTAGGAGAACTTCTTGCAAGGTTTATTAATATTACATTGCATAGTCTAAATTTATGAGAGACCCTTTCATTAAAAAATAAAATGTTTTGTAGACTTCATTTGTATAATTCAGAAGTTAAAACGAAATCGGAAAGTCAGAGCATACACAAACAAGCGAAGGAAGAAGATGAATTTGTCTCTCAGTTTGGATTTCATTGTACAACCTGCTGTGGATACATACCACAAGACAATACATGGTGCGATGACTGGGTGGTAATCATTGTCTAAGCTTATTTTATTTCTAGGTTTTTTGTATTTACTTTTAATTTATGTTGTTTTAACGAAGCAGCGAATATTTATTGAATGTTGATTCTTCTAGAGATTTTTTTGCCAACAAAAACTTCAACTTCAAATTGATCGGCTTCAATCTGAGGTTTGTATGCTTATTCAAAATTTGTTTGTATTGGATGTTCAACTTAATTCTGTTGGGTTTTTTCGAGTTTAATGATTTCTCAGAAACCATGTTAAATGCATTGGAACCTCGCATATCGGACACTTCATATAAGCGGACGCCTCTTCCTTCTCGAAAAAAGAATAACATATTCTTAAATATTTTTTACTCGTTTAACAGGATACCTCACTTTTCTAGACGATGGACAGGGAAAGCAGACCCAATACGTCATTTTAATCTCAATTAACCAGACAAAGGAAGAAAACAGAAGCCAGTGGGCTGTATGGCAATGGGCTACTGTTGTGAAAATTTCACCTCGTGTTGATTGGTCACTAATAGCACTGCAAGATCACAATGCAGAAATGTTTTGCATTCTGTGGAGTCAAGCAAAATGAAGTACAGTCAAACCTGCTCATAAGTGCACTGTCAGGAATTGAAAATTTGCTCTCATAAGCAACAAGACAGCTATTCGGGAAAAAGAAAAATAACTATTATAAGCAGAGTGTTCTTTTATCCGGAATTCTTATTTGGAGGTTCAAATGTACACAACAAAATTGATGATGACAGTGAGGATGACCTTGGCAGTGACTCTGTCGTTTTTTCTCAATTGCATGTTGTAGATTTTATGGCAGACCATTTACCCCTTCTGATCCCACCAAATGCATAGAAGAACCTTCTTACTATGAATGTTTCATTTGGGCTGAAGAAGAATGGTTTGGTGGGGTGATGCATGATTTTTTGCGTTTTGGATTATCGTTCCAGGCGCATTTTCCATCGTCGGTTATGTTCTTGTACAGAAAAGACTTCTTTTAGCTGCTAATCACTTAAAGACACTTGTCGCATTGTTGCGTTCAATTGTTTTCTGGCACCCATTTTCCTTCTTTCTGGACTTTTCTAAACATGAAATTGATGTCTGATAGCTTGATGAGTTACTCCGAACTTCTTTTGAATCTGTGGTGTCTTCGGTGAGGACCGCCTCAAGATCTACGTCTAAAAATTTCTTCGGCTGACTTGGGCACTCTCATCATTTGCACAAGATCCTGGATATTTCACCACAGAAATCTTCCATTGAAAGTAATGAGTATGCAGTATCAAATCTGCACCTTGCAGATGCCATTTCTGGCAATGTATCGCATGAAGTAATGATCAAGTACTTTTAAAATTATGCACAAATTAAGACACGTGATCCTCTCCCCAACTCTGAAAGATAACGTCAGAAATAAGTTGCACATTTAATGTTTTCTATTTTTCTTATGTTTGTCCTGTCATGTA
The DNA here is from genome assembly GCA_023313115.1 of Rhysida immarginata. Taxonomy (NCBI): domain Eukaryota; kingdom Metazoa; phylum Arthropoda; class Chilopoda; order Scolopendromorpha; family Scolopendridae; genus Rhysida; species Rhysida immarginata. The sequence goes on from JAHWFO010020125.1 coordinate 130,395, forward strand.
TTAAATTTAAGCATCTTGTATCCTTTGCTATTTTCTCGTTACACCCTTGTTTCTGTGTGCTCTTTGTATGGTTAATCAGCTGTCAACCTGTCAAATCATTGAGAATCAGTTTGGAGAAAGCAATTTATTCAATTACATAACGATTATCAAAAGCATATTGAGAAAGCGATCGACACGTGCCTATCAACAATGTTTAAAAGATAAACAAAAAGTAACTGTATTCATTCTTAACAGTCACTATTTTAGCACATGCAATAGATTTGAAGGGGTCCACGAAAAAGCCTGAAAAGTTGATATAGGCGAGGTAAGATCTTGATGGTCATATCTGAAAACAGAATTTGAAAAAGTTAATCCGATTTCAAGTTCTCGTGCAGACAGCCAGATAAACATACTGACCAAGCTTGCAGTCTTATACAGGGTGTCCCGCAAAGGACTTCCACAAGTGTAAATATTTCGGAAATGGAGATCGATAGAAGAATGAAATAAGTGGTATGTTGTTTCTAAAGCTGTTTAATCTGATACATTAGTTTCAAAATTAGTTACAAATGTTGCCTACAGGTGGCACTGTACGTAATATACTAAAGGAAGGAATGAAGTCGTGTATTCCATGGAGCGACATGTTTTTCTGCTACTGGAGTACCACTGGTTAAATCGCAGTCATGTGGCAAGAAGGTGCAGTTTTCAATCCCAATTTAAAGTTGCAAAAACAATTTAACAGCTTTTCGACAAATTTCATATGGATGCGGAAACAATCGGCTTATTGCCGTAGGGCTGCAATTTAACGAGGCCACCAAGAAACGTTGTACAGCGTTACATCATCATAAGAAGGCCAAATTTAGGGCTTATTATTGGTAGAAATACCATTAACAAAGGACCATTCTAGGTGATGTAAGAATAAATGACGTTTCAGTGAACAGGCCTAGTTATAGTGGTGACCTTGGATTTAACCGGTAACCCTCCAATACAAGAAAAACATGTTGCTCTACAAATACGTGACTTCATCCACTTCCTTCAGTAGTTATGTGACGAGCTAGGATATTAACTCCTGCATTCGCCAACAGATGGCAGAGACTATGGAGTTCACTGGGAAGCCACCAGAGGTCGCTAAATGCTGGTTGACATTGGGATACAAGGCAAGAATTCGCTCACACGCTCACGACTCGACAGAGAAGTCACCTGGACTGAACGCTCAACAAAACTTCGTTTTGATGAACAACGTAAAGTTTTTAGTAATGTTACGTTGTATGTATTTTTATGAATTTGTACATTAAATATCTTTGTTAAGAATAAAAAACATAAATGGAGTCAGAATCTTATTCCAACACCCTGACACTACAGCCTACGTAGAGTACTTCTTGTCGGCAACATTTGTAACTAATTTTGAAACTTCCATATCAAATTTTTCACAGCTTTTGAAATCAACATACCATTTGTTTCATTCTTCTATCGATCTTCGTTTTCAAGACATTTATCCTTAAATCATGAAATCATAATAAAAACCTGAAAAATAATTATTTCTTATTTAGCGTGGTGACCGTGAGGTGGGAGAATTGTGGTCACAATTACAAAGAATCATTCCCAGACTTTTTACTGGAATTGATATTGTACCTTCCCTTCTTCACGGAGATTTGTGGGGTGGTAATGCTGCTGAAAATGAAGACGGGCCTGGTAAGTGGTTAGGTCATAAGCTTTTATTTTAATTCATTAAATATGTTCATTACACGCCAGTGAATAAAAATAAGGCCCAAATTTCAAAAGGCTCTATAGTAGGATATACGAGGTGCGATCAAAACGTTCCAGGACTGGTTACACATCTCTCCAACAAATGATAGCACAAGTCCACAAATACAGTGAATTATAGCCCTAACATTCATAAATCGGATTTTCAAAGGAATTTGTTTCGTGTGCCTTGGGGACTGAGAAAATACTGCTATTGTGACCATGTATGTATAGTCATCTGCGGTTTTATCATGGACATTAAATTTGAGAACTAGCAAATTCGAGCAACGAGCAATCCGAGGGAGTTTGGTGAAAGCGACCAGATCTGTGGCATAGAAAAAATTGGATCCTCCACCATGAAACTGCACCCTCACATCTGCAAAAAACCATGATTTCGCTTCCGCACCCACTCTACTCGCCAGATTTGGCTCCTCAGAATTTGCCCTTTTCGAAAATGAAGATCCACTTGAAAGGTCGCCATTTTGATACGATTGAGCAGACTCACTGCGAATCACAGAAGGCGCTTGATTCGTTTCAACAAAAAGACTTCCAGGACACATTCCTCAAGTGGCAGGAACACTGGAGTCATTGTGTGGCTTCGTAAAGGGACTATTATGAAGGGGACACTGTGTAAATGTATTTAATTAAGTACTTTTCATTTAAATGAACCAGTCCCGGAACACTTTGATTGCACCTCATATTGGTTAGAATGGTTTCAAATTTGGCAGAATGCTCTTGAATGTTTTGTTTAAGGAAAAATAAAAGGTGTTGCTACGAGACAAATGGGGCTTTAAGAGTAATACTATAAAACAAGAAAACCTGTAAGTTAAGCAAGAGATGTTCAGTATATTGGGATACGAGCTGAATCATGAACCAGCATGTTCAACGACGAGTAAACCTCTGGTAGAAATTGGGAGCATTCTGCCTAGGTCTTACTACGGAACCTTTTGAAACGTGAATTTTAATTATCTTTACCATGTATAATATTCATTGATAATTTTTAAACAAATAAATAATTTTAAGATGTTTTCTAAACTTTTTGAGTTTTTATAAAATGTTCTCTTAATTTTTAGTAATATTTGATCCAGCATCGTTTTATGGACATTCAGAGTTTGATTTATCCATATCAAAGATGTTTGGTGGGTTTTCCAAAGACTTTTTTAATACTTATCACAAAATCATCCCTAAAGCTGCTGGATTTGAAGAAAGATTTAATCTGTACCAACTGTTTCATTATTTAAATCATTGGTGAGTAGTTTCATCATTAACAACAGCCCTTTTTTTAAGCTAGAAAGCATACACTGAAATACGAGGAGATATCAGAGGGGATACCAAAAAGAAGGCTGAGTACATGCACAGACATAGCATAACAAGAATTGTTCCTGCGCTATATAAAACGAACGAAAATTACGAAGGTCAAGGGCACTTCCTGTGCTCCATTACACATAGAGGAAGTGACGTCCTCATTAGACTGACTGAAGTGACCACCACGCATTTATTTCTATATACGTGCTTTTTTACGATGGCTTACGCTTATGAACAAGAGGATTACACCAGCAGGAGTTCTGAATTGGATATAGATTTTAATTCCTTTTTAAAGGATATGGAAGAAGTTTCATTCTGAAACGACACAGATGTTCAGCCTTACTGTTATGAACTGCTGAGACGCGATCGTCCTTCGCGTACCTAGTCTGTTAGTGAGCACGAACAATGCTGCAGCTGAATCCAGATAAGTACAAATACTGATAAAGGTTATTAATTAATAAATTATACAAACTGATTATTATACTATTATAGGGATTTTCAGCGTAGAATAGTGGGAGAATATATGATAGCAAATCTTGCGATTTTAGGATGCAAAAAGTTCTGAACAGCATTCCGCAATTTCCCGAGTCGGCTGGGGCGCTCGTAGCTGCTATCAGACAGCATGACAGCATGGTCAGTTTGGCCGTTCGTAGCTGCTATCCGACTGCACAAAGCTATTTTTTTTACTCGCGTGAATTACACAAAAATTAGTGTAAATGAATTATTTGTTACGTGGAGCTGATACAGTAATAATAATTCTAGAAATGAAGGTGGGACCTGGACAAAACAGTTGGGAAATGTATGCTGTTGTGAACTTTTACCCTACATTTATTCTTTATTGCCTTTCTAGGAGCTAATCATTCAGATAAGATCCTGGATCACTCCAAAAATATTTGGCTGTCGAAGAGTAGGAACAGGATCCTGCTTCAAGTGATTTATTTGCTTCATGTTCAAAGATTTTAAAACTATTGGATCGATAGTGAAGCATGAGGTTTCGAAATGAGCATATATTTGAGTACACTGAAGGGCACGGATTTTCTTTCCAACAAAAAGTTATCCACTCGTTTTTTGTTAATTTCGACTTGGGAAACTTATGAAAAGATAAACTTTTTTCAATAGCTAGGCTGTTACACTTATACACAGAACAATTGGTAGGAATGATTTAATTTAATTAGGGATCGCTATGGAAGAGCTTCTCTAATGTTTATGGGACTGGAGCTTAATCTAGTCTAAGCATGATGTCGATCTGAGACAGTCAGCTGATACAAAATGGAGCACGAGGGTGAAGACTAGAAGCAGCATCTTTCACACTTTAAACGCGATTTTGATAATGAAATAATGGTTTTAAAATTTTTCTATTGCTACAGTTGTATTTTATTCGTTTCAAATAATGATATTCTGTAAAAAACATTATATCGATTTTTTTGAGTCATACCTCTGTATTAATAAATTTTCTTTTTAAGTATCTTAAAAGTTTTAAAATTATAGAAATTTTAAATTTTTTTCAGGAATCATTTTGGTAGCAGTTATAAAGGATCATCACTATCGACAATGAGAAGTTTATTATCAAAAAAATGATGAAGGAAGACTACTGAATATGATTTATCTCAGTTTTGTGTTATACATGGTTAAGATAAAAATCAGAGTTCAAGATTCGCGTAAATAAATGATATCATCTTAATTTGTATAATAGACGTCATTTAATTAAAAAAAATTATTCTTTGGCTATCATATAGTGCAGTTAACAAGTTATTAACGTTAACATTTTTTTGTACTTATTACAAAATAATTAAAATATTAATAAGAGATTTTGATTTCTAAAATGCTTTTTTCTCTGTAATTGGTTTCAGGTTGTAGAGGATCTTGAAAATCTTATTGAAAGACAATGGTACTCTAAGTCTTCATATCCCCTGTAAGAATACTGTGCAAATTTTGTTTTCCTCACTGTTAACATTCATTTTAGAGTCCTAATTTGTGCACAAATATCACTGTTCCACAAGGGTAAATTTTCTTATATGGAAATACAAGGTATGTACAAAAAATATCGGACCTTTATTTTCCTTGCCTAAACGAATGAACCGTGAGTTTTCTCCTCTGGCGATGAGGTGTAGGCGACCTTCATCCATCTGTGTGCAGTTGGTCACGTACGCAGAACTCATGAATTGCCGCCTGGTCTCGTGAGAGTGAGTGAGTGTAGTATGCTGTTCGTTTTTCGGTTTTCTCGAAAGGCCAAACCATCAGCAAAGAGCACTATCTGACGGTCCTTCGTGATGCTGTACGACGGAAACGACCCGACCTTTGGGCAGCAGGAACTTGTTCGCTCCATCACGAACCCACCCATTCATCGCATCTGATACAAATGTTCCTGGCCAAACACAGCCTCCTTTGGCCCATCAGCCTCCTTACTCCCTTGACATGGCTCCTGCAACTTTTGGCTGTTCCAAAAGCTCAAAACGCCACTGAAAGAAGACATTATGCAGAAAAGGACAGCGGAGCTGTCTGCCGATTCCAAATAGGCCTTCTGAATTGCTTCCAACAATGGCGGGAGTGTTGGGAGAAGTATGTGCAGTGCCATGGAGAGTACTTTGAAGGGAATTAATGTTTAAATCGTACAGGTGATTTCAAACAGATACTTTAGTTTTTTCAGACAAAGGTCCGATACTTTTTGTACACACATCGTAAGCGTTTCCAAAGCTTTTTCATGTGGAAAATTCAAATCTAAAATCAGAAATTTGCTACCAGGCACAGAGTTATACAGTTATACAAGAATATATGTTTAATTTAACTGATATTTTTTAACAAATTGGGGGAGGGGGTTCAAACAGTACAAATTAGTTATAAACTATGCCTACAAGTGGCGCTGTACGAAAATAATCCACCAGCTTTTTGACAAATTTCAACAAACAGGCAGCATGACTGATGAGTTAGTGGGAAATGTTGGCCCCAGGCAATCTGCACTTGCTCCTGAAAATGTCACGAAGATTTCTGCAGTTACTCAGCGTAATCAGTACTGCAGCTACAGTGTGCAGTGCCAGCTGTCAGCAATATTTGTAACTAATTTTGAAACTTCTGTATCTGATTTTTACAGCTTTCAAAATTACATACTACTTGTTTCATTCTTCTATGGTTCTCAGTTTCCAAGATATTTACTCTTAAAAATCAGAGTCCTTTATGGGACGCCTTATAACAACAAACGCATGAATCCCCATCTTAGCAAGTTCTCCTGATAAGGGTGGTCAAAAGACAAGTCCGGACAAAACCCCATGGATAAAATGCCCAAAGACAAACGCCCCTAGCTTAACTGGAAAAGGTGAACAAAAGCTCCAATAATTTATTAATGGAATTATAAATTCAATTCAGTGCAATTACATGCCCTGTACCGTATAAAAATTCTTTCGTCTTCTTTGTGTGTATATAGTCTAGGCACAGGATTTTCAGAGATTCTGATGCTCCTTCATGGCACGTTTAAATCGTTTCTACGGAGGCTTTCTTCGAGATTCTTTGAAAAGAGAAATTTCGACCAAAGATTGATCTTTGCGGATACTTTCAATGGCCTTCCAAATGATGAATGTGTCCTACCAATCTGTTGAAGGTAAAATTCCAACTCTCTCAGAAATTTTTGGTGCAATAGCCGCAGCGAAAACAAAGGTGAGATTGAGGAATTGTGCCATCAGAGTGAACTGGAGGCTGAACGTAGCTATAGGTGCCTTGCACATAAGTGTACTAAAATATTGGACTAAATCTTGAAGTCTTTCAGTATCAGATGAAAACAGCCACAGAATGAAACACGACATCCTAGCGTTGATGATAGCGGTACATTCCTAATGAATCACGATAGCTGTTGGATCTGGATTGAATCCCAGATCAGATTATATATGCATACTTGTTCATTACTGAAGTTAATAGTTCCTCACATGTAAAAAGGAAAGATGTATCTGCAGGTCGCTGCAGATTGTCCAAGAGGTGCTTGACTGACATACAGCTATTGAAACAAATTTATGGTCGTTGCAAAAGTTCCATCCGTATACCATATGGAGCAGCATTCTAAAAGTTCAAGTCCTTGGAAACACTATTACATATATTCTTTCTGTGGAATGAGGCCTGTTATTATAAATAAGAAATTCTTTATAGTCTGGTGCGCCCATTTTCTTCCATTCTCCGCTACTGTTTTCAAGTTCCTGCAGTGATGATGGATCCGTGTTGGATCCGTAGAATGTTTTGCTTTAGATCCTTGGTCCAATTGCACAACACACTTTTACACACATTGCCTGTTCACATGGCAGCATCTGCAATTATCTGTTAATCTTTGACCTGCTGGTAGAAGCAGCTATATTGATGCTGTTCTTTAACAAGTTATGATATGTTCGATTACGCATTGATCACAGTTAAGTAACTGCAGTTACCTCTTGATCACGATCAAAAAGAATTGAGTGGCCTGCTTCAAGATACCAAATCGTGTTATTTAATCAAGGCGAAGCCGGTTGTTAGCCATTTCTCCAATAAAAAATTGTATTGTAAAGCTTTCTTCTTCATTATTCGACACAATACAAGGACTTTTCAAAACACAATACAGGGTTATTCAAAATGAATGATGCCAAAAGAAAACGTAGCAGTGACCAGTATAATCAAGATATTTAAAAAAGACTGATATTATACAAGGTACGTGTTTAAGTATAATTACAGTTTTAATTATGTATAATAATGATTCTACGAGTGTGGCAATAAAGAAACCGGATTGATTTTATTACTCATTTCCGGCCACTTCCATGATGAAGAGGAGGGTAGGATATTGATTTGTGGACTCCCCTCTACCGTCACACAAATGTTCATTCATGGGTGGTAGTTAGTCTGGCCGTGACCAATGTTAGAAGCGGATCATGTCTGTGAGCTCTGTCGGAGTAATGCTGAGTGCAAAAATAGAACTGTTAACATTAAATTCCTCACAAAACTTGAAAAATCTGCCACAGAAGTTTATGCTGATCAGTGTCTTTCTCACACGCAAGTTTTCCAGTGGTTTAAGAAATTTAAGGAGGGTAGGGAAGACGTAGGGGATGATTCAAAATCGGGCCGTCCTTCCTTCCACTGCGAAAACTGAAGTGAATGTGGAGAAGATTGCTAGAATTTTCGAGAAGACCGCCGACTGAGCATTCAAGCAATTTCTGAAGTTATCAACATCAGTAAGGAAAGTGTTGGACAGATTTTGCATGATAAACGTTAACATGTGCGACAAAGGAGACCCAACTTGTGGAAGAATGCCTTATGGATTCTTCATCAGGACAACATGCCAGCACACAATGCGCTATCTATGAGGAGGTATTTGGCAAAAAACAACATTCCAGTGATGTAACACCCACTGTACACTCAGAACGTAGCACCGTGCAACTTTTTTCTTTCCGAAAGTCAAGTCTGCGCTCAAAGGAATCCTGTTCGAGTCCGTGGATGCAGTGAAAACAAAAGCGATGCAGTTCTTGAACAGCATAACACAAGATGACCTGCAGCACTGCTTCCAACAGTGGAAAATTCACATGAAGCGGTGTAGGAATCGGGGAGGGGTCTACATTGAAGACAAAACAGTGTTAGGCCAGAAACTGTGGACAAAGTTCTAATACACACATTAAAACAATACCACATATCCACAAAAGAGTTTAAGAAACGCTCGGATGCTTCTTCTGCAAGAACCATGGACAACCGATTTATTGAGAATCAGTACATGTACACTGAGCGGCCAAATTATTATGACCACCCCCTTAATACAGTGTTGGGCCACCTTTCGCTCTTATTACTGCTTGCATTCTTCGGGGCATGGATTCTATGAGATGTTGGTAGGTTTAGGAGGAATTTGAGACCAACTCTGAAGAACTCTGCACCTTCCAATTCCTGCAGATATGATGGTGCTGGATCCCGCTGCCTGATGGCCCGTTCGATCTCATCCCACAAATTCTCAATGGGATTGAGATCTGGCGATTGTGCAGGCCAATGAAGCAAGGTAAACTGTTCGGCATGTTCTTCGAACCATCTGAGGACGATGCCAGCCTTATGACAAGGAGCATTGTCCTGCGGGAAATATCCATCCCCGTCAGAGTACACCATTAACATAACGGTATGTACTTGATCTGCGACAATACTTAAATAATCTTGGGCACGCACATGTCCGTGCAGAGGAATCAAAGGACCCAAACCATAATACTGCCGCCGCCAGCATGAAGTGTTGTGGCGATGCAGGTGGGGTCCATGCTTTCGTCTTGTTTTCTCCATATTCTAACCCTGCCATCTGCAAAATGCATTTGAAATCATGACTCATCGGACCACATGACCCTTTTCCAGTCATCTACTGTCCAATCCTTGTGCTCCTTGGCGAACTGGAGACGTGTGCTCTTGTTCAAGGCTGACAGTAGAGGCTTTCGAACTGTCGTCTGCTTCCATAGCCTAAACGGTGTAATGAGCGGCAAACAGTTCGTTCAGAGGTGGTCACAGATTAAGATTTCTCGCTATTTGACACAATGTTGCTCTTCTGTCGCCCTGGACAACTCTGGCCAATCTCCTTTCAGCTCGAGCATTGAGGAGCCTGTGACGACCACACGCTTGACGTTGAGAGCTGGTATTTTGCTTGGTAGTCCACTCTCTGTAAACATTAATAACTGCTGCTCTTGAACACTTCATAAGTTCAGCTGTTTTGCTGATACTGGTTCCGACACTGCGCGCACCGACGATCATCCCGCGTTCAAACTCGGATAAATCATGTTTTTTGCCCATATCGTCGCAAAAAACACAGTGCAACTGATGGTTCATCTCATCTGCATTTCCTTTTTATAGCTATCTAGCCCTCTAGCAGCAGCGCTGTGACGCAATAGCTCATTTGCCTAAAACTGTCAGGTGGTCATAATAATTTGGCCACTCAGTGTATATTGAAAGCCAAAGTATTACAGAGAGGATAGCCTTTTATAATTCTGAAAGGTTGACAGAATTGACCAATCAGAAAAATATTGAGATTAAACACACTGACAAATCCGATACCATTGAAGAATCAACTAATAAACAAAGACCTGGCGATCTATGATGAAGCTAAAACTTAGGTAAAATGGAGTCAGCCCAGGGTATCTATTCGTCTACTTGCATCGGACCATCGTTGCTATTGAGAAAAGATTAGATGGCTTATTCTTCATTATTTCCAAAGTTTCCAGGTATTGGATTAACTTTTGGTCACTACGTGAGTGAATGATTTTAAAATTTTTTGACGAGTAATCATGGTCTTCTTTTAATATGTCGTCTGCGAAAGATGAAGAACCCCATCTAACATGTTTGATGCAAGCAATGTATTCATTCTTTCTTATATTTATAGTGCGACGCGAGCTTCCCAAATAATACTTAAGGCAAGTGGCACGCTGGAACTTGTAAACTCCTGATATTTTTTCCCAGGGAATTTTGTCCTTCAATTTGCAAAGTTTTTTGTTTTTTTTTAGGGTATTGCTGCTTCTAAACGTGACTTTATAGTTGAAATTCTTGCATAATTTTTGTAATCCGTGTGCAAAAATATCAAGAGTTTACAAATTCATTGAAGAAGATCACATTTCGATTGTCTGATTTACTTACTTTTCAAACCTGCTTATCTATTAGGGTCGTGGGGAGCAGCAGCCCTATGGAGAATCTTCAGCGATCGCAATCTTCCGCCATCAGGAGCATGCCCTCCCTGGTAATACCCATGCGACTCGTACCCAGATTCCCCATATAGTTTAGCCACCTGGTTCTGGGCTGACCCCTTGGTCTCTTACCCACCAGCTTGGAAAATAACAGCTGCCTAGGAAGACCAGTTTGCGGCATCCGTATCACGTGGCCATGCCAGCGCAACTGAGATCTCTCAATGCGGAGAAGTAGCGGTCAACACCTAAAGACTCCCTTATTGTGCTACTGTGCACTCTATCTAGTAGGGTAACACCTGCCACACATCTCAGAAATCTCATTTCGGCTGCTTGTACCCGGGATCGCACTCTTTCGGTCATTACCCAAGACTCATGATCATAGATGAGAATGGGGACAAAGATAGATTTGAAGACGGAGAGCTTGGCTTTGTTTTCCAGCTCGCGTTTCGTTACCACGGATCACCATGGAACCTCAGTCTTAGCCATTCAGATTTTCATCCCAGTTTCTTCACATTTGGCTGCAAATCGGTTTAGTGCATGCTGAACGTTAGTGCGAGAAGACCCAAGGAGGACATAGTTGTCAGCAAAGAGCAACCTCTCCATCAAGCAGTCGCCCACACAAACACGCTCATCGCCTCAGCTGCCCCTGTCTATCCAGTCATAAAGATAATGAACAAGAGGGGCGACAGTACGCACCCTTGGCAGAGTCCAACACCCATGGTGAATGGTCTTGACTTAATGCCATTTATCCGGAGCTTTCGTACAGAGACATGATAGCAACCAGTAATTATCTGATTTTTATTTTCCAAATTATACATTGGAATGGCTTTTTATAACATTCTCAAAATCCACTCATTTGAAAAGAATCGAAGAATATTATGATTGCAAGCTATCGATAAGAAGGATTGAACCCCACATATGATTGAAAATATAAAAATTAAATTTTCTGAGGTGGGAGATCAAAACAGCCAGATCATCCCGCTTTTTTACCATCAGTGTTGGTTTGGTTTGGTTGGTATTAACGTTTCAATAACTATGATCATATCAGGATGGCGTTATAGGGGCTGCAAATTTTGCCTCGCAAGGGTTCTTTAACATGCAACTGGCAAACGACTACACGGGACCAAAGGCTTTACTTCCCTTCCGAAGGAAGTAGGTGATCTCAGGATTTTCACCCTGAAAAAATGCTCGTCGTCCTCAGCCAAGATTGAACCCGCGTCCTCGGGCTTCAGAGGTGATCAAGTAACCACTGAGCCACCGAAGCCGATGACACCGAAATAAAAACGGTGCATCAGATCAGCAGTGCATTGATAGTTACGAATGCTTTCAAATTCTCGTGCGTAAACATAGTTGCGTTTTGATGGGACAGCTGTAGATATCGAGCCGTACCGCCTCCGGCCAAAACGCAGGATTGTTCTACCAGCAGTTTTGAGCAATTCTACAGATCAGCAGTTTTAACTGTCTCCTTTACTCGGAATAAGGTTATGAATATAAGCTTGTTTTTCTTCGTCCAGCAAACAAGTGAAGTTAACCATGCTTTATTAGAAGCCAGTGAACGAGCGGGGCCTATGCGTGGGGGACGATGCTTTGCCTCCGAGGATGCGCGCACACTAGTGCATGACATCCACCGACATGAGGCCTATAGAATAAAAAAAAAAAATGATAAGAGTAGTATGGGTTTTGCATATTTTAGATCTTCTCGCCTAAGACGTTTTCCCGCTTAATACGTTATTTGTACGGTCCCTAAAGAATTGAATTAAGCGGGTTCTATTGTATAGGCACCGTGCACAACGCAAGCGGTGCTAGTGAGAACTGCCCTGGTGGCGTGTAATTGCACTAGCATCGGGAGAGGCAAAAGCTATGTTCATATTTTAATACCTTTGCCCGCGTTGATAACTAAGATTTTTCGAAAAAAACACAGCAATGGATCAATTAAAACAAATCATATATTGTGGATTTAGACCGATTGAATGCTCAGGATGTATGGCCAGCACTGTTTTTAAGGGGAAAATATTTATTTCAAGCAAGCATGTGAGCAACATGAAGTTTATGAAGAAGCAAGATGCTTGCCGCAAATAAATGTTAATAAGCCAGTAGACTATAAACATGGAATAAAAATACTAATAATTTTATTCCATGCTGTAAATTAAAAAAAGCTGGTTTCCATGTCTTGCAGGTGGACGCCTTTGTGCATATTAAATTCCAATTCCCCTAATCAAGGTTTTGAGATCCAAATTGCTTCTCTGACTGTATTTTTATTTAAAGTTTATCCCTTTTTTGATTATAATGGTTAAAAAGTTGCTATTATTGCAATTCAAATTCAAATCAAATTCAAATTAAAAATTATTGAAAATATAAAATTTACAATGTATAAAATATAAAATTACTCAGTGCATTTACCAATACCATAGCCCCCTTAGATAGTAAAGGCCCATTCAGCTGGCCAGAAAACAATGGTAATCAGCGTAATCAGTTTTGTAACTGTTTGACGTTAGAGGGTGCTGACAAGATGAACTTCGTTTAGTGGAGTACTTGTTAGAATCAAGAGATAACAGTTAATTTTACTGCTAATTTCTATAAAACTAAAGAGTAAATTTAATTTTTAATGCATAAAACAAAATAATTTTCAATAATTACAAGCTAAATTAGAAAAAAAAAAATTTTTTTTTGAATTTAAAGTATTTTTTCTAATGAGCAACAAGAGCGAGCATTTAATTTTAAATAAAATAATTTTTATTTTCTTACATTACAATTTTTTTGACAATTTTATTATTTTCGTAGATAAGGGTTTCTTTGCAAATTTCTTGCAGTCTAACGCATCATTTTAACATTTGAAGTATATTATACAAAACACTGATAATCATTCTATTTAGCAACACTAATTATTTTTGTGTTTGCTGAGAAAATTTAGAGCATTAACAAGAGCCCCAAGAGTTTTTACACAGGCAAAGGAGAAGCACCTGTTGGAAACCCTTTTTTTGGCGAAGTTTGCTATTAAAATGCTGTGGATTCCGGGGCATAAGGGGATACATGGAAATGAGGTGGCTGATCACTTGGCGAATTGGGCGAGAGTATCAACAAGGAAGATAGTTAAGTATGCTCGCTTTGGGCCGGCGTCACTAAGAGTTTACTTGTGGATTCAAGCACGAAACCAATGGAACAGGGACTGGTGCGCCGATAAGCGGGGCGGTCATTATAAGCAACTCGTCCCTTCGGTACTAAATAAAACTAATCTAACACCAAGATGGTTAAATCATATCCAGAGAGTTACTTTATTTAGACTAAGAAGCGGTCATTTGCCTTTAAACAGTTTTCTGCACAGACTTAAAATCAAACAATCAGACAAATGTGATTGTGGAGCGCCGGAGACGGTGGAGCACATAATTATGGAATGTCAGAATTATCGACGGCAGAGGGAACTACTGTCCCAACGATTAAAGGCGATTTCAGTGCAAGCCACGATAAGGAATGTTCTTCTTTGTTCTCCGGATAAATACCAGAATAAACGGAAAATAATTTTTGCGTTGATGCAATATCTGGAGGATACGAACTTAATAATTAGACTCACAGGCCCCCTCAGACAGTGATTAACCTAAACTCTTAAAGTGATGACCAATCAGCTGGTCTCCTCCTATAGAGGGAGATGAGAGCTGGAGAGAGAGAGAGAGAGAGAGAGAGAGAGGCAAAGGAGAAGCAGGGATATTATTTTTTTTTTTAATATTTTCATTGTCATGGCAAAAAAGCAACTAAAAAAGTTATATAAGCCGAAATTAATTAAATTTGTTGGAAGGATCTTGAGTTGCCTGTGGGTACAATAAGGTTGATAGAAATATCTGGAATTTTATGGAGCAACATGCGAGCAATGGTGAATCAATATCTTTGGGACTGTTCATAAACCATCTGGCCACTTTTTTCACCCCCTCCCTCTCTGTGGTCATCGGTGGCATAGTATTAGATTAGGTGGTCATATTTGAACCTCCCACCTCAAAAATTAAGTGATCAGAGAAATCAGACCACCCCCTAAAAAAAGATAATAAAATGCAGAATTTTGAATGATTTTGAAATTAATGTGATCACCTGGTCATTATTTGACCCCCTCCCTGCCTTTGGTAGTCATATATGGACAAATCCTGACCCCCTCCCTCCCCAGGTGGTTTATAAACGTTCCTTTTATTATGCGACGATCAGCTAACAAGTTCATGAAAGCAGCGCTCCTAGTGACAATTAATATCAAAAGTGATTACAGGGAAACCGGCTAGTGAACGGGCCTTTATTATCTAGGGGGCTATGTTCCTTATTAACCTTATTCCCTGGTTTCAGTTTCGATGTTCCTTTAGCAAATGTAAATAATGAGGCTCCTTCGGCATTTTCTTTTAGAAGCAAATGAAACACAAATGTGTGATCGAAATTATGATACTTCGGATCGAAAAACTGTTCAGATATTCAGATTTCTTCGTGCAACCAGACTAAAACGTTTGAAGTTTGAGAATGAGTAAACTAGCGATGCCCAAGTATGAAATGAATGCATTGACCCCGTTTTCCAATTCATAGTAGGAAACTAGATGCTCCTTACGGTGAAGATATTGTACATAAAATAATAAAATCGCCGTCATCATGATTAAAATAGAAAATCTTTCCGATAACATAACAGTGCCTTATTCTTTAGCTTTATTGAAAGGCGTCCTATCCCCGATTTATAACTATAAAAATACAGAAATACGTGTGACAAATAGTAATAACTCTTGTATACCCGATGGGATTACTTGGCCCGTCATTCAGGGACGATTCGTGGCTTATGTGCAATTAAGTGTTGGAATCAACATAGTGAGCTTGTCATGCGAGAAAACTGCATCTAGGAAAATTAGGATAATACACAAACCTCCACCTTTGGATAGATTTGTTCGACTCGTTTATATAGTTTGTAAAGGTGATAGAAACCCAGAAATCCAATCTCCACCAAATATTGACAATTCTTTAAAAAGCATTTGCAGTCGAATAAGTTTGGCAGCGCAGATGCTACAGCTGTTCGTTGCCGAGTCCCTGCATGCTCATGGACTAGGACGGAAGACGTTTCTAACAGAAAGCGATAATTGTTATCAGCCTGTTTGTCACGTTTTTAAGACTTCCTTGACACGGTCTGAAGCACAGTCCAAGACTGACAAAGAATTGTGGTCCTATATTGGCTGCGAATTAATGACGTCAAACTTCACAGATAAAGAAAAATGCAAATTTTTAGCTTTCGTTTCCTTTACTGAATATAATAACCCCGATAAGCTCATTCCTAAAAATCATCAAGATGTATTGACTTTAACAAAGGTAAATATGATTTTTTGCAACAAATATGCGAGGGTCGTTCAATTCTTTTTGGGACTTTTTTTTTTTTTTTTTTTTTTAAATATCAGGTCGTTGCATATCAAATGTCAGATTGCAGAGGTCGTCTTAATGGCCCTCTAGAAAGGACACCTTCACACGTGTATTCGAAATAACCCCCATTGCAATCCAAACATTGTTGCCAACGATTGGCAGCTTCTCGAGCCCTCCGATAGAATCTATGGTCACGGGACTCAAACTCCCGGAATGCGTTTCGACGTCTGCTTGGATTAGGAATGTTTTCCTCCGGAGAAAATTGTCCATGCGCTGGAAAATATGGTAGTCGGTAGCGGAGAGGTTCGGAGAGTACGGATGTTCCGCCAAACTGTAACCATGAGTTTCCTGGGGTGCAACAGGGGTTCATCAGCATCCAGCCACTGTGCTGACCGTTTTCTATTGTCATATAGGAGCCACTTCTCGTCGCAGGTGACAATACGATCAAGAATCCATGCTTCTTCATGGCGCAAAAGCAGTTCCGTACCCACCTCCAACCGACGCTCTTCTTGGTTTTCCGTAAGTTCATGTGGGACCCATTTGTCCTGCTTTTTCACCTTGCCGATGGTCCTAAGGTGTCTACTGACAGTCAATATTGATACAGCATGATCTCCTGCAAGGTGCCGAACAGTTTTTGATGGGTCCTCTTCCACAGATTGCTTAAGATCAGCATCATTCAACACGTTGGGCGGTCTGCCGCGTGGCTCATTTGCCAGGTACTTCACTCCCGCCCGGAATTTTCAGAACCACCGAATACCCTTATTGATGTTTCGAGAGGCATTGGGTGCAGTGTGATTCAACCTGAAACTCGTAATGCATTATCACACGTAATTCATATGAAGTCATGACTATCTTCGCTTGGGTTCAAACGCTATTAAATATCATCGCAGACATGCAAATTTCAGGCAGCTGGTCGCTGATAGGTTTATCTCTGGGAATGTACCACTTTGTTATGGGTACTTGCTATTAAACGTGGAAACCGTGCTGAAGCACAATGGTCTATACAAAAGCACGGGAAATGAACGCCGCCTTCTAGTAACAGGACACAGTTGCCAGTTCCTACTGCATAAAAAAAGATCCAGTCTAGGGAAAAGAAAAAAAAACCTGAAAAAAAGTCTCCAATTGACTTGAACGACCCTCATAGATTTTCTTTAAAAGTCGTAAGATTAAGAATCGGGTAAATAGGAAGAGCAACTGTCCAAATTTGCAAACTGTTGAAATGCAGTCAAAGTTGGAGGAAGACTGATTTGCAGAACAGCTCATCTTCAACGATGAAGCCAATTTCAAATTGAATGCAAAGGATCAGAAAAGGTCGAAAACCCCTTTCGCCATCATCGAATTTGTTCAATCTGGTAGCCATGCATCGCTGGAACACAGAGCATCAAGATCAATTTGTAATCACTCCTGTTGACATGCTTTCCAAAGACCTCCATTGTTCATGATCATTTTTTTTCGAGGGCCCATTTAAGTAGGCCAAAGCTACATAAATCCGTAGGCGATGCACCTGGGGACTTCATGGGTATGTCACTGAATGGAATGGAGTGGATTCCGGTATCTTCTTGCATGCATTCCAGAAAGAGGCGAGTTGACACAGCATTGGGACTCAACCCCTTGTCTTGGTGCAGCCATATCTTGTTTACCTCAGTAGCATACAAAATAGGGAATGTCACGGGTAAATAGGGTGTTGACTTTGGTCTTTGATTCAACTCTGTGTAACATCTGGTTACAAGAGCATGAACTTTCCAGATGACGTTGGGAGTACGGCTAGTGGATGGTCTTGAATTGGCCTGCTTTTTACTCTCAGGAATGCCACCAATTCTGGTTTTGCCAATGATATTTACTACTCTTGATAGCCCCTTTTTTGGAAACTACGAAGCCTCGCTTCTTGCATTCTACCAGAATTTCGGAATAGCTGAATTTGACGTTGGATAGGGCTTTTAAATAGGCCTCCCAATATCTGTTTATTTTCGGCAGCATAACTCGATGTTTTATCTTGCTATTCCTGCCCTAACAATACCACGTGATAGCTCACGCGAAATAAACACTCATGCCACATTTATATGTGCTGATTGTTACCATTCATCCCTAACAACCCTCTGAAGTCACACTGTCTGTTCTGGGTAACCAAGCCCCCACGGTTGTAGAGTACCAGCATTGAAAGTGAATGGCGTGTAAGGCAGAGTGCACAGTGCATCTTTCTAGGATCGTTTTCCTAGTTAGCATTGATTACGACTACATTCTTCAATTGAACAGAGCTCCTCCCTTTTTTCATAATTTTTTCAACTTTTTTTTGTCATAAGATTTTCATATTTCTCTGAAATTAACGATAAAGGGAAATAGATTTATTTATTTATTTATTTATTTATTTATTTATTTATTTATTTATTTATTTATTTATTTATTTTGTGTTTAGGGTCATGCTGCACTGG
This sequence comes from Rhysida immarginata, assembly GCA_023313115.1. Lineage (NCBI taxonomy): Eukaryota > Metazoa > Arthropoda > Chilopoda > Scolopendromorpha > Scolopendridae > Rhysida > Rhysida immarginata. Next base: position 148,849 of record JAHWFO010020125.1, read on the forward strand.
GTGGAGGAGGGCTTGCTTTATTAGGAACTGGCTGTATGTATACATGGCCTTGCAGTTTGAATGAAATAATTTCATGCTTTACTAATACAACTTTAGTAGATAAAACGTGTTATATGGATGATAGCTGTGGCAGGTAAAATTGTTTAATCTTAGCAATGATGAGAGTTTAAGAAATATTTTTATTATTTATTTTCCTTCTTTCCGAACTAATTTTTAATGAGCTCATTTCAAATGTCCCAGCTCTTTGTTTATCAGATTTCATTTTATGAGAAATTTGATATTATTCCTATTAATATCATGCAATGTACAGGGTGTTCACATGAAACATCCCTGACTTCAAATATTAATTGTAATTGCGGTTTGCAGTGTCTTGAAGAGCAACTCAAAAAGTTTTCTATTGTCTATGTACACTGAATGCACAATTGAAAGTGGTGGACACTTTCGATTTGAGATATTTTGTTGAATGTCTAGAAAAATACTTCACGGATTATCCTGAAACTTCCGGGGTGTAAAGAGCATGTTACACCTCTTATATTTTAGCAAAGGTTTTGACCCGAAGGCAAATAGGGGACCAACAACAAATTGAACCAGAATAAATAATAAGGCTTGAAATGCGTTTTTAGCTGTAGATATGCTTATGAGGCTTCTTTTACTTATCTGTGTTCATTTGTATGAGTATAGCACTTATATTCATGGAGATATTAAGGTTTCTTTAAAAAAAATCAAAATTTTTTGTTTATAACATGCAGGGTTTTTAACCCATTGCAATCTGTTTTCAGGAAACTTGACAAACTACAGAAGAGACAATACCCTGCAATCAGAATATAGTAAAACCTGTGCTAACGACCATCTGAGCTTAACGACCACTTTTGCTTGGTCCCACAGAAAGTTACATAGGAAATTTATTAGTGTAACGATCACCTGTCTAATGTAACCAGCAACTGGCATTTTTGGTCCCCTATGTATATAAAAATATACTAAAAAACTGTCAATAATGAATACTTATGCAACCAATCAGATTCTAGCCAAAGTGCCAGTTCTTTGTAATCAACCAGTCGGTCAAGAGATACACGTAATCGCTGGGTTTTTTTTTTCAGTTCTATGATATTGTCTACTATGTCAGGCCTGTCTTTGCTCTTAAATCAGTAGGGGTGTTTCCATAAAGCCCAATCGGTCGTAACCATTCAAGTGTGGTTGCGAAAATCCTGTCTAAAAAATAACAACTGGTTGCGCACAGCAAGACCGCAATTCCAGGCCAGGCTCTACCTGGTCATATGTAATCAGAATAGCAGAAGAAATAAAATAAATTCATCTCTTTTGTTGTCTGGATAAACAAATGTTTTCAATCATAAATTGTAGTCACTGAATTTTGAATAATCATCATCAAAGCTGTCTAGAAGACAGACGGACTCATCTGTTTAGGAATGGTTCAATCGACCATGTGATCTGTTGGTGACTGGTCCGACTTTCTGGAAACAGCCTGGATGTGCTCTAAAAACATTTTGAAGATTCGGTTTTCACTAGGAAGACAAGAAAGTGCAAACATATTAACTTAGATACTTTTATAAAGAAATAAACATATCTGTTTTTAATTGTTGTTGTTGATTTATATATAATCTTTTGCTTTGAACCTGTATATAATGACCACTTTTTCTTGGTCTCATGGGTGGTCATTAGAGACAGGTTTTACTGTATTAAAATATTAAAAATTTGATGAAATATGAGCATTTTTACTAAATAATGTTTAACTGTTCACAGTTACCAAAATGTCTTTTGCATAATTTATTAGCCAAATATATGGAGCTACTCTTACAAAAAGTCCAAGCAAATATCGTGAAAATTCAGAAAGATATAGCCGATTGAATGAGTTGAATTTCAGTTGCCCTCAAAAATAAACAAAACGATTAGGTGTTTTCTCCAAATTTTTATTTTTGAATTGAACACCAGTATCAAGTTCTTCTCCTTACACTGATATGAAGTCAATATGCCGTAGGCTTGCCTTTCACTCTTTGACAGCCTCTTTTGCTCTTATTGACCATAAAAATTTGGAGCAAACCCCTTATTTTGCGAGCAACTGAAATTAAACACATTCTATCAGCGATATCTTTCTGAATTTTCACGATATTTGCTTGGGCTTTTTCTAAGAGTAGCTCTATACATTTGGATAATGTATTATGCAAAAGACATTTTGATAATGCTTACGCATGCGCAGTTAAACATTAATTAGTAAAAATGTTCGTATTTCATCAAATATTTAATATTTTTATATGTGATTTCATCAAGCTTGTCCCTCCTGTCGTTTGTTAAGTTTCCCGAAAATGGCATTTGCATTGGGTTGAAAACTCTGCACGTTATAAACAAAAAACCTACTAAAGAAATCTTTATATCTCCATGAATATACTTGCTTTTCTCAAACAAACGAACACAGATAAGTAAAAGAACCCTCATAAGCAGGGGGTGGCCATGGCCTGGTTGTCTCGCCAATGGCTTGAAGACCATTGCTGGGTGGGACGGCTATTTGGGGCACAGCTGTTGGGGGACTTTAGTCTGACCCATTTGCTGATGACCAGTGCTGGATATCCAGCAGCTGGTGATAGCCACTGGTTTGTTTGTCCGCCAGCAGCTCTTCCATCATGAACCTCCCCGTGCTTCGGAGGGCATGTTAAGCCGTCGGTCCCGGCTGCTACTGTCATCTCGTAGCAGTCGTTAGTTACTGGGATGGTGCAAAACTCCCTCGAAGGAGTAAGTGCGGCAGATTATTGTTCTGCGATAATCTACCCTCTGTACAAGGTAGATAGAAGATAAGCATATGCTACTACGGCTACAATGCATTTCAAGCATTATTTACAGGGTGATCTCAAACATTAATTTTTGGTGCAATTTGTGGCTGGTCCCGCATTTTCCTTCGGGAGAAATCTTCGTTGAAATATGAGGTGTAACATGCTCTTTACATCCCTGAAATTTCAGGATAATTCGTCAGGTGTTTTTCTAGATATTCGGCAAAACATTTAATATCACAGGTGTTCAATCTCTATATGTCAGAGCTACGGGTAATACGTGATTTATCGTAAATTCAAATTTTGCTTTTTTGGACGTTGTTTTATCTTGTAGAGGCAGTTATTGGGCTTGTTATAGTACCACTCTGGGAGCTGCTTGCCATGAACTTGGTCATGTGTTTGATCTAGCACATGATCCTGATGGTATCATGGCCAGAGGTTTTGATGATATGGTGTGCTTCTTTACCATTCCTGAATTATTAGAACCATTCAGGAAGAATTCCGCATGGGTAGGTTTCATATATTTTTGGGTTGATTTTATTTGTTAAGAATATTTTTAATTTAAGTGCTAAAAGTCATAGGAGCATCGTATGGAAATTTTCACATGCCAAAAGGTGTATAAATAGGCAGAGCTGTTAAATGCTCATGACCAGCGACATCTGAACATATTCATTGGACCTTAGATAACCACAAATACCCAACTTGGTCCGATAAGTCACGATTCAAATTGGTGCAAGCTGATGCTAAGGTTTAAGCGTGGGATGTGTGCCTTTCAGGAAGGCATTGTGTAAGTTATGATGGCTCCATCACGGTATGGGGCATGCTTACGTGGCAGGGTTTGGGTCCTCTGATCAAATTGACTGCAAAAGTGTGACTTGTAAGATTGTCATCTTCTATGGAGGTGCTGGGAACAACTTTATCTGATATTTGTTCGTGACCAGTATATCAGATGGCAGAGTTCGCTTGCGTTCTGTGTTTTGATTGGTTGTGAGTTGAATGACTGTTGGATTCCCTTTATTCAACTCGATCAGATTCTTAGAGGAAACAGACTCGCTGTGTTTGTTTTGACGTCACAAGATACGTATAATCATTGAGCATATGTGTATTGTACTTTTGAACAAAATAGATTCCACATTAGTGTAGAGTTCCGAACTGCAAAACCAGAACGGGAATGAACAAGCGAATAAAGTAGCAGCCAACAGTAAAGGGATAAATATTAATTAATGGGGGGGGGAGGGGAATGCAAGCAAGAAAATAACCATTTCGTTTCCATGGATACAGTTTTGCATGCCATCTGGCAACCTGGGCATGCCCTACAAATTTCAACGGCGACGATTACCTTGAGATGACAACCTTACTATTTACACTTTTGCATTGACTGGGAATTATGTCCAGCTGCTTGTGACTATTTGTAGCTTTTCATGGCCTTCCTGTACCTTAACAACTTAGGATGTTCCAGGAGGACAATGCGCCATGCCACCAGGCCAACGTTACTTGTGATTGGTTTGAGGAGCGTTCTGATCATTTCCAATGAATGAATTGGCCACCCAGATCACCAGACATAAACCTGTCGAACAAATTTTGGATATTATTGAACGATCCATTATCAGAGAACTTCCGCCGATTGAAAGAGCCCATGCCACGTCGAGTTGTTGTACTTAACCAAGCAGAAGGAGGTCCCATGACTTTTGGCACTTCAGTGTATAATGAAGCTTATTTCCATTTTTCATAATCCAGTTATTTCCTTGTAGAGGAGCTCTCAAAAAATCAGCACATCTTCATGCAGCCAGCAAATTATTTCTTCGTCAGCTAGCAATTCCCAAAACAAACTCCTTAAAGACATTAAGATGAAATATAATCAAAGCCTTAATGACACGGGCAATTTATGTTTAGTTCCTTCGATTGAAGTGCAATCATGTGTTACGGACGATCGTATGTCGAGGATGCAAACTACAGGTAAATTTTTCTAAAATTGAAAATCCTATGAGGGCCGATCAGTAAGTTAAGGTTCCTTGATGCATAAAATGCATATGACACGAGTGGATGTGTCAAGTGGCGGGGTGATAGGGTACTCCCTACTCACCGACCTGGTCCCCTGCGACTTTGCCTCGTTACCAAAAATGAAGTTAAAGCTTCATTTGATAATTGTACTTTGAGACCATGGACATCATTCAACATGAAATGCAGAAAGTCCTCACAGAAAACGACTTCAAGAAAGTGTTCCAAGACTGGCAGATGCGCTGGGACAGATGCATTCAGTCCCTTGGGTATTACCTCAAAGGACTCTTAAGGCACCCAGTCCGAGAACTTTCGGATACCACCTCATATGTTGAAAAGACTCGTAAACACTACTTTTCCACAAAATCACCAAGTCGATTCAGACATTTGTCCGACCGGTAGACCAGTTTGTTTATTCCAGTAAAATAAAAATCACGTCTCTGCTGATCTAACCAGGCTTTTGCAGCTGTTGTCACTTCTTCGTCAGGAAATAAAGCGATTTTCAGCCAAATGCTATTTCAGGAGAGGAAACAGGTAAAAATTGCTTGGAGCCAAATCTGGATTGCAAGGTGGATGTTCCACACTTTGCATTTAAATCCTTGGAGCAATTGCTGTGAGTGGTGTGTGGCCTGACATTGTCATGCCTGGACATTTGGGATGCATGGCTTCATGCAGTCTTTTCAAAGTGGTACAATAATGATCAGCATTGATTGTGTGGCCATGCTCCAAGAAGTCCACCATCTGCGGAATACCAGAAACTTGTAGACATGACTTTGCCAGCAGATGGTGTCACTTTAAACTTTTTTTTGCATGAAGATGAGCGGTGTTTCCACCCCATATTGGCTTTTTGCTACTGGGAAGAAAATGAGGGAGCCAAGTCTCATTCTGGCAACAATTCCCTCAATGAAGTCCTGGCCATCTGCACATTAAGGCCAGGTATTCAGAATGAGCACTCTTGCTCTTGCTCAGGACCATTGTTGAAATCCAAAGGTTTGAGTAAGAACAAGAGCATGAGCGCTCATTCTGAATACGGGGGTAATACTCAAGAAACTCCAAACTGGCCATCTTTCTTGCAGCTTTGTGATCAACAGATAAAGCTCATGGCATCCATCTGGCACAAATTTTTCTGTATTCCAAAACATCTGTCACAAGATGTTGCACAACTCCATAACTCAATTCCAAGTCATATGCAATAGCTTGCAAAGTTACCCTTCGATCGTGTTGAAGCAATGATCTGTTGTTGATGACTTTGGACACCCACCGTTTCCACTGTGGTGATCTGAAACATCATCTCTGCCAGAACAGAGCAACATACACCACTTGCACACACCACTTTCATGCGCAGTCAAAATTACTGTTTTCTAATGTAACATTTCACACACACACACACACACGCACAAAAACAAATCAGCTTTTTGGAATGTGGCGCCATCTCTTGACACATCTTGGAACCTTTTTTATTGATCAATCTTCGTATTTATGGACTTTTCCTTTAATAATCTGATTTATCTTACGGAGTTGATCCCATACCACTGTTAGATTCAAGTTGTCATAAATTTTGTTTTGATCTGTCAACTTTGTATCGAACTTTTTTAACAAGAGACATGTTGAAATGGCTTGTGGTCCTCTACTGTATTTTTTATTTTCCAGCAAAGATAGATAGGTAGTGTTCTTCTTCAACTATTTTGCTGGAAGATTCAGGTACCCACAGTATTTGACTACCTTGTATGTATATATTGTTATTGCAGATTTCAAATTGCCAGCACCTTTAAATTCAAATGGACAATTTGGTGGAGCAATGTGGCATAGATCATCAGCTGTTATTCTTGCTTTTCACAAGTACGTAAAGTTAGAGACAAAAAAAATTGTCCTCGCGTTAATAAACAAGATTTTATACTTTTTTTTTTTTTTTTTTTTAATTTTTTTAGATGGTTCAATATCGTCACAGAAGAGAAGAATATGGTAGAATTGGACAAGTAATTTTTTACCCCTTCATTATATATTAAATTTAAGCACATTTCTTTGAAGTGCACTTATTTTTCTTACACCACCATTGAAACGGTGTTTAATAGGAAAGTGAATTTGCAAATGTTCTGATTAGTATTAATCGAGTAATCTTAATGAATAATTACTTTAATCAATGATAACATTGAGCTTGAAAGTTGTCAGGCACCTATAAACTGAGTTCAGCATTGCAGAATTGGATTTCATTAAATGTGTCTGTTGTAATATGTTTGAGACCAAGCACCACAATTTCCATACTGGCCAGTAATACAGATAGTGCTGGCTGGCAAATAACATCCGTCACATTGAACAAACAGCTGGTACGAGTTTCCTGTTTCTAGTATCAGTGCCATTTAGCGATGAAATGTGTAACTGAAATGCACAATGAAGTTTTTTGTTATCATAACAATCCTGAAGTCATTCTGATCATTTCTATGCAGACTGCGAGATACAACATTTCTACTCTCATAATTGTTTGGTACAGTGCTCCCTCTATATAATGGCAACTTGCTCAATATAATGAAGTTTTTTCCGGAAATTAAAAACTGAAGAGTCATTCATGGTTGTGGCGATGGTTGATAAAATCTTAGTTATGCTTTTAAATATCTATATCACTCATCAAAATTTTACGTTTTCACAATTTCCAAACTTAAATGTTAGCAATTTCTTTAAATTCAAAGGAAGAACATCCCCTTTTTATTATAATAATTCATTCCAAGCTCTGTTAACAGATCAGATTGTGAGCACAAATTTCCGTTTCACCTTGTCCCGACAACACAAGAATTGGAAAAAGTTAAAAATAAACATGGCGGTTGCTTTGCTACGATTCCAACAACAAGAATTGGCACAGATGATTAAGAAAAATTGTTAAAGAAAGCATTATGATTACATATGAATCAAGCAGTTAAGAAAAAGAGAGGAAATAAGCATCAAAAAAATTTATTAGGCTGTGATGAGAACGATATTTAATTGCTTTCATTAGAGATAATGCCCCAATGTGTTGGCAATTTTACAATTTTACTTCAGCGTCTGTTTAGCAATTTTGCTTCGTGGATATTACGCTAAAGTAAACAGCTCCACAGCATTGAAGGGAATGCATCTCCCGTGACAAGAATGAGCTTCTGAATGAAAGTGCTTCTTTTTTCTCCCAACACTCTGACAGGGATCATCCTGTGAAACTAATATTGTATTTTTCATAACAGGAACTGACAATCACTTTAATTTTCGATCATAATTATTATGAAGTTGAAAAAAAAACAAACCTGGATAAGAACAAAGGCCTCGATAAGAAGGACCATTCAGTCATCGGTGGATACAGCTAGGCTAACTTGTTCAGTGGTTGAGAATCATGTCTGCCTAGCATTTTCCCTAATTTCTTAATAACTATGGCCAAAATCAAATTGGTAATTGGGTGTGGTTTTGAAGGATACACTATTATTTCAGAGAGTGCTCAGAAATATAAAGGAATGCCTGCATACAATTTCATGATCTTTTGCAGTTAAAGCGTACATATAAATAAACCAATCATACCTTTTAAATATGCCTGTGTACTATGCTGGATTATATAAATAAAAACAATTTGTTTTTTAATGCATAAATTTTATTGATCATTAATAATAAAATCACATTCAACAGTGATCGATCGTTACAAACGTTCACTGATTTCCAAGCAAAAACATCAGGAATCACCTGACTGAAATGAATGTGTACGAAAGCTCAATCGGTGAATTAACTGTTCATCCTTTTCATACTTGTGTTTAGATCACTAGTACAGTACAATCTCTACTCAGTTTTTGCTTGTTTGCAGTTGCAAATTTCCAATTTTTTATTGAAGTGTAAGCGAAACACCTCTAAGCCACGCGATTGCCTTTTGTCTCCGAAGCTTTCCAACCCTAAAATAAATTGGTTTAAACTAACATTTTCTGAGATAACTCGTCCGAATTCAATTTATTTATAAATACTTAGATAAAGTTATAATAAATTGGTTTAAACTAACATAATTAATTTCGTTATTTACTGATGAAGAGTCTATTATAAAGCATTATTTTCCGATTGTGAAATTTGGAAAAGGTGAAACGAAAAAAACGTGAAAACGGAGATTTCGGCTGCACATAAGTCAATAAGTACTGCATGGTGAAATCGAAATAAGTACTGTTATTTACTCATTTTTTTCAAAATAAACATCGATTTTTGACTTAAATCTTATTCTAAAGCATTTAATAAATTGTATAGGATGTAAAATCATAGATGCCAATTTATTAATAAACATTTGAAAATCGGAAAATGTCTTTTAAACATCCGTGAGTGTGAATTTTCGTACGATCTGTCTACAAAATGGCAACTCGTTATAACAAAATAGATTGGTCCCGACATTGCCGTTATATAGAGGGAGCACTGTATTACCTTTTCAATATGTGCTAGACTTTAGAATCGCCCTGTATATCTGTCTTAAGGCCGTTTTAGCATTTGTTAGCAGTCTGATTTTCTGGTGTATTTTTGGAAATTGCACCCGTTTTCCAATTAGTGACTTTTACGCATATGCATCTGTTAGGCGTCTGTGAGCCGTCTGTCACGTGATTTTTTCAAGATCTGGCATGATTAGATTTTTATGCGTTTTTTCAGACGTCTTATCAGATCTAGCCAATCAGGTGCAATCTATTTCGCTAAGAATTCTGGGTAGTGATCTCTGCCGATTCGGATGCAGAATCATGGCTGCTGTAGCTGATGTTCGCCAACACAGGTTCTTGTGAATTTATTAATAAACAAGTTTTAAAAATTTGGTGAATCATTTATTTACAAAGTAGAAATAATATAATAATAAATTCAAAACATGAACGTGATCAGAGTGGTCGATATCCTCTCTGCCATCACCTGAGAGAGTGACAATTGTTTGCAGTGATTCGACCAATCGGATCAGAGCAGAGTCTGGATGATGCCTGAAAGTTGCTAAATGGAAAACGATCATGCCTGCATGCTAAGCACGACGCGTCTTGCAAGCAATGATTACAAGAGGCACAAAAGTTGCCACACATTACGAGACTTCTAAAAGTTGTTTAATGGAATAACGGCTTCTATTTTTACATGGGTATGATAGCAACAGCAACATGACTGTAATCTGCTAACAATGGCAGAAACGAGGGAAGTCCAGTGTTTTTGTTCTACATTTCATCCTTCCCTGTATTAGACTGCATTAATGTAAACATAGAGAGATCTTGTATTTTGGCGCAGTCGACAGGATATTTGCATATTAGGTTCGTTTTATGGTATTTTGAGTAAATTTACTGAAAAAGAGAAAAATCAAATATTTGCATTGATGTTTAAATGAGATAGTTTGCCTGTCTGCAAAATTACCTACAGGCCAAATTGATTTTTTTTTAAAGAAATTATGATATGGGAATTGGCTGACTCGGTGTCAGAGAGCACTGGAACGCAGGTGTCATTGCTCTCGGAACCAGAGAGTCACAGGTTAGAATCCTTGCCAGGGGTATGGATGTTTGTATTTGTCCCTGGGTTTGGCACAATATTCCCTCAAGGAATCAGTGCAAAGGTTCTCGTTGGCCTTGAACAATAAAAATCTAAGCCTGTTTAAAAATATGGGAATCACCTGCATGGAATTACTCAAAACTTTGGGAGAAGATGAAGTCTAGCTATGATGATATGTTATTTAATGTGAATTTTTACGTTTTCAGATTAAAAATTCTTTCAAATAATGCGATCAGAATTCTTCAAATAAGAAATCACAAAGGTTTTGTTGTTTATTATGAAGAGTTTTTGGCCCCACCAGAAATCCATCAGTTTGATCTTAGTGATATGCTATCACAGAATGCTTTATCAGGAGATAGTATAATTTTTATCGAAGATAAACATGGAAATGTATCAAAAATTAATTTGAAAATGAATGAAATATCAGAATTGTATACGAAAATATAAACGAGCTTATTTCTTAAACTTTTGATTATCTTTTTTTATATTATATTGTAATTTTACATACGTTATAAAAATTATGCACTTAATAAATTATCTAAAAAAAATGATGCTTCTTGTTTTGTTTATTTTTTGAGAAAAAAATAAATTTTATTAACCAGAAGAAAAGGAAAAAGAAACTCCTCTTCTTGTGTCTTCTCGAGAGGAAAATCCATTGCTCTATGGAGGTTAAATGCAGCCAATTTTGTCTGTGTAACTTTGATTTGAGTCTATTTTTACATTTTTATGTATACGGTAAGTGACCCCCAATTTTTGGTCCAAAAAGTGGGAAAAAAAACTATGACTCGAGCATAATAAGTCAAGGAAAAAAAAAAAAAATTATTATACACTTGAAAGGAAAAAAAAGTTTATTATACAACCCAGCCATTACAAACAGTTTCTGTAGCATCATACAAGACTAAATTTATGATAAGAAATTTATGTTGTGGAAAAACCATCAACTGAGCTTCTTCATCATCTGACTCTCCAAAGAGTTGAAGGAAAGTCTCATGGACTTCATTGTCAGTCTCGTATTCGTCTTCAGTCTCGTCTTTGAAACGATACACGAGATGTCTGTCTTTGCCAAGCTTTTCAAGGCAAAACGAAGGTGGGGTGTCAGTATCTATCTACTCTAGGTATACACCAATGTTGTTTAACGTTTGACCCTGGAACTTGTTAATTGTCATTAGCTGGGCAAATTGTCGACGTTTGAACTTCACAAAATGATCAGTCGGCAATTCCTTTACTTTTAATGAATTGTCCTGCATTATCCCCGTTGAATATTGTTGCTTGTAATGAACCTGATTATTCGGAATTGGGTGTTATATTGCTTAATACCACATACAACCAAATGATCGTAGATCCTACATTTTACCTACAACTTTGGACATTGCTGTGGTTTTACCTGGCACATCAAATTATTTTGCGCCAGCACATAGATGGTAGAGTTCGTCAGATTTTATAAAATCACCCATGGTATGATCCTCTGCACTATGTGCTTGTTTCCATACGGAACACAAGGATTGCATATTTCGTGCACACTTTTTGCTAAATTTTGTGGTTTTCCACCCAAAAATCACCAAAATGTGCGGATTTCCACTTTCATCCACACTTTTTGCCATATTTCGCTGGTTTTGACCCAAAAATTACTGATACCTTATGTGTTAGTATATTTCACAATTTTATGCTTACCATCTTCAAATTCGTCACGTACATGTTTAAGCTCGGCATATATAATAAAAATCGTACCTTCCCATCTTCACCGAACTGATCAAGACAAAACGAAGGTAGGAAAAAAGTTTTCTGTTTAAAAAGGAATTTCCAAAGGATTCGAACCCACAATATCAAGGTTTTTTTATAAAGTTTCTTCCCATTTCTCACAATTAGCAAGTAAGTTCAAGAATGGTAAAGTACAGGGTGGCCCATAACTTACCTGGCAGATGAAAACAGTGTTGTACCAGGATAAAATAAAATCAAAATTTACGGTGAATATAGATTGGTATTTAGAAAAAACAATACTTCTTCATTGAGTTTGCCATTAATCTCAAATGATTTTGCAGTCTGGTTGTGCAACCCTAATATCCCATTCGCCCTAGCACATTGAATCTAGATCGACAGCTTGAACTAGATTCGAATTTTGAAATGCGAATGCTAGTGATCTGGATTTGAACTAAATTGATGGTCCCCAAACTCGATTCATTGAACTCTGTTTGGAGAATTGGATCAATGCTGTTAATGTAAATTCGTACCTTCCCACAATCCCTTCCACCAACTTTAACTTTGATAGTGTTCACTAAATGGCAGCCAAGAAATTGATCGACTCGTGGTCCGAAGAAGAAACCAAACTTTTAATTGGCCTGTAGCTTGAAAATTTGGATATATGACAGTTAACAAAAAATAAATTTTTCCATATACAATTCCTTGCACCTGTTGACTATAATGAACAACTGGAGCTGTAAAATTGGGTTGAGGTTAAGTATGAGTTCGCTAACTAGATTGACTACACTGAAGTGCGAACACTCTGTAGATCCAAAAAAAATTCAGTTTCTTAATGAATCCAGTTCGCATCTAAATTGACTCTTTATCTAGTTCCATAGGGGAGTATAAGACTTTGGGGGAGATGCGAACATGTATTGAGCATGAAATTTTGGCCAACAGATGTTTTTCAATTTTGTATCCGGTTATGCAAAATTGGCCACTATCTTCATGAAAAATCTACGTATTGGCTAAAATTTCATGCTCGATACAAGTTCAAGGCTCTCCCATGGTCTTAGGGCCGCTGCAAATTCAAATCGCTAGTGGAAGCTGTGCTAGCACAAAAACAAAAAGTTTCCTCGCTCATCAAAGACATGACTTGAGCAATAGGTGTAACGTCAATTCATGCTCAGCATTAGCTCAAGCTGCCGCAAGTTCAGGCAGAGGTGATTAGCAGGCAATGAGCCTGAAAGACAGCCTCGAGATTGCGATACGAACATGAGAGTTTGCGAGATCTTGCGCTAATGCACGCTCAATCATCCAGAGTCTTTTGCTCGCTCTCTCAGTGCTAGCGTAAATGAATTTGTGGCGGCCATTAAAGTTCATCTTTTGGGAAGTAGGAGAACTGATGCAACTTTTTTTTTCAAGATGACTAAGATAAAGGTTTACTGAAAAAGGGCTAATAAAACTACCTATGGAATGTGCACCCATACACGACTGTTATTTATGTGGATTAACAAAGGTTAAAAATGGTTAAAAGTTGCTGTGCTCCTCGATGCATCAGCCGATATAGAAGAGATTAAGTTTTCACGGGAGGAAAACCATATCGTTTTCACGGGAGGAAAACATTGATCGAAGCTTAGAGGCATCATTTACAAATGAGGAGAAAACAGTGATGTGCAGCAGGCAGGAAGGAATTGGTGAGGAATTCTTTCACTGAAAATGAACTCTGATAAAGTCCATTGAATTAAGATGTTGTCATGGGTAACAGGAGAAGATCAACTTATAGCCTCTATTCAAGGCCTAATCAAAGCTCCTTAATCCATGTAGATATTGACTCCTCATCTATTCCTGCTTTGGCCTCATTCACTACGTGTAAAAAAACAAGCGCTGGCAATTGGACGCTAGTGGCTAATGTGACTGGCTAAATTTGAACTACGCTGTTTATCGTTCAGACAAGGCCACTCGCCAAATTATAATAGACAGATTATATACATGTATTTTTTTTTTTTGCTAATCCCTTCACTGGAGCTTCCACTATTTTCTGTGACATATCCGATGTTTTAACAATATACTAAGAATGAGATTGGAATCCAGGGTAAGGCAAGAGCATGAGGGGCACCATAAAGTAATTACAATCAACATGAACGATCGTTTTTGAAAATGTGTGATGCCACTGGGAAACGAATCCCTCAAGTGCTGGAGGATACAAAGCAATGTTTGGTGCAGTACAGCTAAACACCGCCAGTATCAGGAGCAACGTGGTGTAGCCCATTGGAAAATTGGAGGTGCAAGCCATAATAAGGTTCTTGCCATTTGAAGGGGAAAAACGCTAAACAAATCCATGTTTATGTTGACCATGTCCCATCATACGAGACAATCACCACGTGTGGCCAGACCAACCATGTTTCAGACCGCCATATCACTGTGAAACAGATCATGGGTCAGATTTCTGCATTACAAGGTGCCAGCAGATTCCGCACACGAGACCATGTGTGTTGGGTTGCGAAGGAAAATCGCCACATGGGACAAGAGCTCACATCACGCGAATTCGAAAAAAAAGAATATTTACGACAACAATGGTCCATGCACGACAACAATGAATTACTTAAATCCAAACACAAATTATCGATTAAAAAATAACACCTTGGAATAACAAAATAAAATTTACCATCCACCACGAGATTTAATGAAAAGCAATAGCTTCCCGGTAAATTGCGATTCCCCGAACAAAGGACTTGATATCATCTTGACGTCATAAGGTCTTATTATGGCGTAATCCTTTTAAATTGTTATGTCCTTAATATGTACAGGGTCTTTGTAATTAAAGTTCCATTTTGACATGGCCATAAAAAAAAAACTACTGGACCAAAAGCTATAATACTTCGTAATATTATACAAGAGAGCATGGGAAGTTCACACCCACCAAAAAAAAAAATAGTTCAAAAGGTCACCACCTGCATGGAATGGCGCTCTATGCAATATTCGTATACGAAATTAGACTCGAAGACACAGGTTAACAAGTCTTTAATTACTGTTACTAAAAAATTTTATTCTTTTATTGCCCGCAAAAGAGGTATTGTTGCAGGAATTGTTGCATGAAAATGCCTTTCGCGTGGTAAATTTTGAATACCATTGTTGTAGCCATTGGTTTTGCTCATAACAATGCTCATAAGTTGTTGATTATTGGCGAAAAAACGAATGATTAGCTTATACAGGGTGATTCTGAAAAAATATGTATAATTGTAAGCAATGACAGAGGTGACCAGAATGAACATTTTCTTTTAATACAATGTGGGTCCGAATTTGAACGCTGAGATATGAACAGAAATAAAAATGCTGCCACCAAGATCAACAAGTTAATAACTTAGGTTCTGCAACGCCTAGAATAATAAATTTTGGAGGAATAATAGGGTACATAAAACTTTGTATACCGTTATAGTTTGATCGAATTCCAACGAGTAGTTTCCGAGTTACGCACTCAATATCGTAACACGCGCTGGTTAGTACTCGCATGTAAGCACTGTTACGATTTTGAATGCGTAACTACTCGGAAACTACTCATTTATACAAATAAGTATTTATGCTTGCAAAATTAAATTAAAAGGGTCTTAATTTTCCAAGAATGTACAGAGTCCGTCAAAAAAATTATACACATTTCAGTAAAAGAAAAAAACTATATAAAAGTTGTAAAACTAAATTCAGATAGGCATCAAGCGATGAAAATAAGTTCTCTTTGACTTCTACAATTACGACTGGTGTTCAAAGTGAGTATCATAAGCGTTGAGATACTTTTGACTGCGGCGAACAGTTGACCCTATGCATTTTCATAGCAAACTCTTTTCAAGTAATCTCTAATCTTCTTTTATCGGGATCGTCTTAATTCAATGCATCTAAAATATTGGTATGTAAGCTTTCGATTTTGCAATTACGGAAAAAATTATACATGATATTAATAAAGTGTGTATACATATTTTTGGTGGACTCTATTTCATTTTCAATGTTGGAATGCACAAACTTCATGAAATGTTATTTTGTTAGTGGGTAAATTTATATAAACAATATACTTTTTTAAAGGGGAATGAACTAGTAGTTAGTAAAATTAGTTACATGTTGAATGTGGCCTCCACCATTTACTGAAAGCAGGTTACATCCATTGTTAACCTGTGTCTTCGTGTCTAATTTCGTATACGAATATTGCATAGAGCGCCATTCCATGCTGGTGGTGACCTTTTGAACTAATTTTTTTTTTTGGTGGGCATGAACTTCCCATGCCCTCTTGTATAAAAGTTACCAAGTATTACAGCTTTTGGTCCAGTAGGTTTTTTTTTTTACGGCCTTGTCAAAATGGAACTTTAATTATAAAGACCTTGTATTATGTTAAAAAGAAATTTTTAATTACAACCTAGGCTCAGTTACATTTGTAAAAGGGAAGGGGAAGGTTTTTTTAAATCATTAATTTATTTTTTTGTTTTAATTTTAATATGGTTGGGATATTTTCAAATTGTAAAGAAGTAAAAGTTGACTTTTAAATTTGATATAATGGAGTAAACTGTTATTAGAGAAATATATTTTACCCAATGTTAAAAAGTTTTTGTATACTATTATCGGATACATATTTTTTCATATTTTTTTTTACGTGTATTTTTCGAGATATTAGACAGTTCCGGCACTTTTTATTTATTCGGTATATCTTTGGATGAACTGACTTTTGGATCACCCTGTATTTAAATGACTACTTATAATTAAATTTAAAAAACACACTTCAAAGGAGAGCACTTTTTTTTTTAATCTGTGCATCGTCTTTAAACAGTCATGTCCAATCAAATTTTTAAAAAATAAACAAAAAATAAAAAAAAAAAAAAAAAAATAACAGATAAGCTTAAAAGCTTTAAAAGACAAGAATACAAATATATTACATTTGATATAACTTTATTTTTGAATACAAATATGTACGCAATATTTTTTTTTTATAAACTTGTTATGCAATCATCGATTCCTTAATAAAATTCTAAAAAGTTCGAATAAAAATTAAAATTCGATTTTTAATAATTCTCGATTCACTTCTCCCCTCTCTTTACTTACATTAAGCATCTGCAATATTTTAAGTTAAAACTTCTTTTAAGAATCTTAAATTTAATGAAATATCTTATAAATAATGTTTAACATAGAAATAAAAATCAAATTGTATACAGTTTCAAACACTAGTAGTAGTAAAACACATATCTTCATCTTAAATTTTAATGTCGGAAACCATTCCAGTTCATTTGTTCGTTGGTTTGTTTTTTTTTTTTTTAATATTTTTCTCTATATATACACATAATCTAAAAAACAGCTTGTTTAGAACATAAAAATACAGTAGCTTAATTCAACTTCTTTTCTCAATCATGTTAGAAAGTTGGATTTGTATGAAAAAATTGCATTTACAAAAAAAAATTCAATAAAAACTTTAAAATATAAAAATTTCTCGTAATAATGAAACATTAAATATTACATAATTACGGCAGAGATCATAAATTATAAAAAGAAGCCGTTCTCATCACAGTTCTTGCTAAGCTTTCATTCTGGAAGACTGAAAAATTGATATTCTCTACGTTTCAGTGGGTGGATTAAAACAACGAAAATTTAAACCAATATCATGATAACTATCGTTAATTTTTATTACAGGCAGTCCTCAAGAATGTAAGGCGTTCTAATTTATATAATTGTTTAATATGCTGGGTCATTTACGAGGTATCGGTTAAGTAAATTGCCTTCATGCAGGTGGTTTCCAATACAATTCTCGAATTATTTAATCATATGTGACTATATAAAGAAAATATCCATAAATAAAGTCACTTATAGCAAAACTTTCTTGTTACTGTATTGGGAAAACCAAACTCAGATCAAGCCTGGAAGACAAGTCCCAGATGTAGACCCAAAAGGCCACTAAGGACTCAAATGCAGGGAAGAGAATGATTATTTTCGAGCGGGCAATCAACAACAGCAATGTAATATATAACAAAATAATAATGTAATATCTTCATTAAATTATATTTTCGAAATGATCCCAAACCCTATTAGTACGACTGGTCTTTTCCGTTTAAATTAATTCTTTAGTTTGTAATAACAACATTGGCTAAAACGTCAACCGCCTTCACTAATGCTAATCCTGCACATGCTGACGATGGTTTTAGCTCGTCCACTTCATCGGAAGACTAACTGTAAATGCGAGAGAGTCGCTGGCAATTGCAAATGGAAGTAGTTGGTCTGATGAGACCAAACAAACACAGTTACGTTAACTTTTTCATTTTCGTCGCATTAAACAGAGATAAATAATAATAGTCATCCCTCTGCAAGTCAAGATTCCATAAGTCTGTGATTTTTTCCTGAAAGTCAAGTTGGCGGACAATGACTTTCGGTCAGAGATTTTTCCCAATAACTATTAAAATATTCAAAATTAACCAATTTTATTGTTCCCTTAATGCATACTGCCTGTTTTGGGGCTATGAAAATTATGGAACTTAATAAGAGAATTAATATAAGCCAGCTTTCTTCAAGCTGCTTATTTTTCACGAAATTAAAAATGGCAACCAATTATGCAGGCACCTCATCCCCTCTTCACAAGCAGCTACAATTTCCCTTAAAAAATTAAAATGCTGATTTGTGATTACGCTTGCCTTAATTACTATATTTAATCTTGTTTAATTTTTCCTTGCAATTTTCTTCTTCGAGAGCCAGTAATTTACTGAAAGATACATACTACAAATGAAACTCCGACATGAAAATGGTCGGCCATCTTGGAATTCTGCAAGTCGGGAAAATCCATAAGATGGCAAGGCCCTGGAGGGATGACTGTATATCCTACTGTTCATGATTTTTTTCTGTAAGACCAAACTTTATCTTTATGTTATCTTTGAACTCGATTACCTGTCAAAACCAATTCTCACTGATGACCCTCGTTACTCCCTTCCCAAGTTATCTCCACCAGTTCTAAAATACAGATTGACTACCATTTAAAAGATTCAAAAAAATATGGCGAACCTCAATATCTCAAGTTTCATGGAAATATGAAAAAAAAATTCTAGATAAAGAGGTTTCGAGATATGGAGGGAATTTTGTAAGCAACTAAGACTTGCCAACGAAATCGAAAATTTTTGGTAATTTTTTTTGTAATGCACGAGAGTCTAACTTTAACACATGAAGTCAAAATTCGACATAGCGAGTTTTCCAAAAAAAAGTTTCAAGATAACAAGGGAAAATTACATTATTAAATTAATATTGATAATGTAGGGGAATAAAAAGTTTTTTCAGATATCGAGGTTTTCAAGATAACAAGGTTCAACTGTACGATTACTGATAAATAAGTAAGTCCACTAACTGAAATTTCAATAGCTTTCTCCTCTACCCCAACCATTATATGTAGACTGCATTTAATAGTTTATCAACCGATGATGGTGTAAACTAAAACTGTCTATTAAAAAAGAAACCTTTTGTATATATTCCTTTAAGTGACTTTATTTACGCAATCATCACATGCAAAATGAGAACAATCAATAATCATAAATAAAGAAAGAAGAGAAAGGGGATCATTGACCTCTATTCGCGAACCAGATCAAAGTCTCTAACTTTATCATTCTTTTTCATCAGAGGTTTTCTTTCTTTACTGAAAGACTAATAAGAAAATCATTTTTGAGACTTTGAAATGCACTCAAGTTAAGTAGAAACGCACTTGAAACCAACATTGTTTATAACTATTATTGACCATTGATCTAGAAATATCTTTTATAATAGGTGTTTGGATGTTTGCGAATTGCATGTTGCTTAATGCAAATGAAACTGGAACAGAGTATTGGTATTGTTGGATATACTTTTTATCTTCCCATTTAAATAAGATAAAAAGTGTCTAATCACAGTTATTACTTTGACAAGGGTCGACTTCATCAAAACGTGCTCTTGTACGTTAAAAAAACATAATATCAGTCACTGAGTATCATGTCTATATAATGGCATAACTAGAAATTCACTGGCCACATCTTTGCTCTATTCTACAACCATATTAGTTTATCTTTTCCAGTCTCTGTACTCAAGGGATTATTTGCAAAATACAAAAGTGTATGAAAAAATGGATGGTGGGGTGGGGGGGTTATACAAGTATGACATTCATCTGAATACTGTGTCTCTCTGAATTGTCTATATACAAATTCTGGGAGGTGCTTCCTGGCAGGACAAAGAACAAAAACATCCAATGAACGTATGTCCATAAATGCATACTTTTGCAGGTGGTGCCCAACACAGCTCTAAAACACTAAAAATCTAATACCAGTGTCCGTGCAGTCCGCTCGCCTAATTGCCAGTGGCGATAGTTTATTCATCAGATTAGTTGAACTATCACACTTTGCTAATTCTATTTATATGGAAAATTTTTATATAACTTTAGATTAAAAAAAAATCATATATAATCGACCAATCAGCCTCGAAAATGAGATTATCACGTGATTCACACATTCTCGAAAGGATATGACGTTTTCAGGACATCTGAACATTGAATTCACACATTAATTTAAGTAGTCTAAGTACAACGAGCGATACGAGAGTTTCAAACCGCATATCCTACCAAAATAAAATCACCAATTTTTTTAATGTGGTAATTTATCGGGGAAAAAAGAATGGCTCCGATATTAATCGATTATCTGAGAGAGAGTATCGGACAAATGTTATATATGAAATATGATTGGTTGATATTCCAGTCTGAGAAATATTTTTTTGTAAAATTTTCGTACCTTCCATGAAAAACACAAAAACGGTAAAGGTCATAAAACTGCCGTAGAAGTGAAAAACTTTATTTAACTTTGTTTACTGTATAAGCAATTTGTTGTTATTATTATTCGCTTCACCAATATGCCATGCTTGATAATTTTAAATTAGGCTAAAAACATGGGATTCTGGCTTAAGGAAGATCATCATTAGCTAAAATATTGATGATAAAAATTTCAAGTACTGAGCGGCCACTGAATGCGTTAGAAGACCAATCGGTAACTATCAAGAGTGACTGGTATATCAGAACTCGGTACAGTTACCAATGTTCTGCTCATTTTCCATCGCTAAATTAGTGACATTTGTTTCGCAAAAATGACAGTGGGAGAGTGACGTTGTGAAAGTATGCATTTCTGACCATGTGTTCACTAGACATTATTTGTTCCTTTTCTTGCCGGGAAGTATCTTCCAAAGTTTGTGCAGACAATTCGGAGAGAGGGATATTCGAAAACTTACGTAGATTCATTCAGGATAAGGATTTGAGTAATATTACAAAAGATGG
This sequence comes from Rhysida immarginata, assembly GCA_023313115.1. Lineage (NCBI taxonomy): Eukaryota > Metazoa > Arthropoda > Chilopoda > Scolopendromorpha > Scolopendridae > Rhysida > Rhysida immarginata. Next base: position 170,083 of record JAHWFO010020125.1, read on the forward strand.
GTGATTTTAAAATTGTGTATTTTAGTGAACACATTTTGTGAATATTCCCCGGAATATCTCCGTGCTGTCATGTTCTTGCAGCATTTCTTCTATTACGAATGTTTCGTTGTACATACAATACTTTTTTCTTCCAGTTTTAATGAAACAATTTAGATTTTAATAGTGTATAAAACTTTAAAATCAAATTTGACGAACTTTCATATTTCAAAACATTGAGAAACTATGCTGAAGACTGCCTGTACATGTAACTTATCAATTTATTATATAAATAATTTAACTAACATTACAGTATATGGCAAATGTCAAAATTTAGGTTTAGTGCTCTATTTTGTATTTCCTTGTGTATCCAGAACTTTTTCCAAAAACTCATGTATCAAAGGAACTGTGATGATATTAGTGAATATAATACTTTATCTATCGCCACAGTATAGAGAAAGCATTTGCTTTTCTTTTTCCAAACAAATAAAAGGTATGTTGAAAACAAGCAAAAAAACAAAATAAGAAAAAAGAAAAAGATTTTTAAGTTTTGTTAAAAATTCGTTTACATTTCGTATTTCTAGAAAATTCATTGAACTTATAAGTTGCAAGTGAATAGCTTACTTCGATTAAAAAAAACTCTGCAGGTATTCCTTGGTTTATGTACATTCACTCGGGCAAGTTTGTATAACAAGAACAGGATATCGACAACATGAGAGCTCAATTTTCAATTGATCTTGTACCTTATTAACAAAATTACAAATCTACGTACAAATCTCCGAACACATTATTCAAATTCCAAAAAGAAAACATGAAAAAATTAAGATTAAAAATTCACTTTCAAGCAATTCAAAATTAATGGCAACGTAATTGCGTTTTTTAAATTTTAATTAAGCAAACCATTAACAGACTTAGAAATTCCTGCTGTGGCAAGCCTGCTATACCGTTAAGACTCCAAGTGTTTGCAGGTGACAGTTTTTTTCAGTTTAAAAATGGGGATGGGATACCAGGGCAAGGTAAATTTTGTTTGTATATACAGATTAAAAATTAATAAAAGAAAATTATTTTCGAAATAAGATTTTGACTTTTTAAAGGCTAAATTAACAACTATTTACCGGTACTTTTTCTTTGATCGTGAAATTTGTTCTATATTCAGAGTACATCAGTTCTCAGAGAAAAATAACCGAGATTTGACAGAATACTATCAAATCTATCATGAAAATATAAATCAAAAAATTCATCCTACTTATCAATCAATGAGTTGTACACATCATACAATATATGAATGGAGTCATTTTATATAAATCCACACAAAAGGTATAAAATTGGGATGTCTGGTCACCACATTACAGAATGACCTTGGTTACAGAAGACGATAAAAAAGATGATTGGGGGGGGGGGGGAACAACTCCCCACTACAACATATCAGCAAAACTGAAATTATGCATTTTCAAGATGTTATCTTTTTATACACAAGTTGAATTACATTCTTACTTCATAACAAACAAGTTGCATTTTACCTCAAAATCAGTATATACCATAATCAGTTGTCCATCCCAAAGCTGGTATTCCACAAGTCAGAAAATTCTGCAAGTCTGCTATTTTTTCCTGAAAACCAAAATGGTGGACATTGACTTCGGGTCGGTGATTTTTTTTTTTTTCCTTTAAGGAAAGCTAAATCTGTGACATTCTTACAATTCAAATATTATAAATTAGTCAATTTTGTAATTCCTACTGTTGGGAGCTATGAAAGTGAATTATGAAAATGAACATGAAAGTTAATAAATGCCAGCTCTCCTTGACCTGGTTAATTTCACTGAAATTTCAAATGGCATCCCCATTCCCCAAGCAGTTACCTCTTTTCCCTAAAAACTTAAAATGCAGGCTGAAAAATACATATTATGAACAGAACTCGGCAAAAGAAGTACACACAAATAATTTAATTCACGAGTATTTAAGTGTTTTATCATCGGAAAAAATATCAATTTAAAATGGAAAAACAAATTTAATATTATTTTTGAAAAAGAAATGGGGTGGAAAGACGTTCCATAATTTTGTGTCCACCATCTTGGAATTTATGAGTTGGAAAAAAATCCACAAATCAGTAAGGTCTTGGAACTGGCATAGCCGATTTACAGAGGGACAACAGTACAAGGTAAAATAATTTATTTCTACAATTATCATTCTGTATGTGAACAATTTTTAACACATAATTAGTATCATTTCAATCTGAAGATTCATAATTTTACACCTTTACACAATAAAATTTCTCTCCTTGGATCATCCTTAAACAAATCAGATATGAAAACATGTATTTTATAAAGAAGCATATTATTCCTTGTTATGCAATATTTTCTTTAACCCTTAAACCGAAATATCAGTCTGTGAGACCGGCTTCTGCAGTCACTGTACTAACTTTCTCATAAAACTCTTCTCTACACAGTGCATCTGTACTAGTCCATTTCGAACTGTTCTATTTGCCACTTATTTATAAACTTTTAAAACGTGGGGTCCCACAGACCAGGCGTTTCATATTGTATACTCTTCGTAGTTTGTGTTGCAAAATATTTTGTTCTAATGTCAAGTTTTATAATTGATTTGAAGACTTTCAGTCTCAGACAAACCATCAACAAGTGCTCGGAATATTCAAAAGCTTCGATAAAGATAGACTAAATATAAATGACAAAATTTTTCAATAGAATCTGACAGAATCGTCATTGGACAGTGGGGATTATTTAAATTAAAAACAGAAAGGATAAAAAAGTTAAGTATTTCTAATCTCCCTAAAGATGTTAGAAACTTGATTTGCAAGTGTTGCTGGATGAGCAAAATGCTGACAATTCTATTCCAAGGACATGCTTGAGAAGAGGAAGAACCCGTTCTAAATGTCCAAGCACTAAGCACAGGAAAACATCATGCAAATGAATCATCAATATGTAACAACTTAATGTGCCAAGAATGCAGCAGAAAACTATTCATCACGTGCCCAGTAAATAAAGAACAATGTTTAGGAAGATGTGGAATTGTACGTGTTACCGTATTTTCGCGAATATACCCCACAGGGAATACAAGGGATGCGGGATATCAAAAATTATTTTTACATAAAATTCGAAATTTCAGGGTTATACAGGAGTGCTGATCATACAAGGGTGCAGACTATATTCGCAAAAATACGGTGTTTGTGTTTATGTTTGTTATGTCCTTTGAATAAATAAACTGTTTTCAATAAATCCATTAAAATTTTGCTGTTTGTCCAAAACGCTTTTGGTGCTGCCGTTTGGCGGGAAATTTAACATTTTGCAGGATGTCGTGTGGGAAATGCGGGGAAAAAATTATCAATTTTAACCATCTTTATTTCATTTTGTTTTTGTTTTTTTTTGTGTCCAATTTAATTCCACTTTGAATAATAAAGTTCACTGAAATTGTGGATAAACTTTATAAGTAAAATAAAAAGAAGTGAAGGAATTATTTTTCCACAAAAAAATATTTAATAATTACTGACGTGCATTTCAGATGACATAAAAAGTAATTAAATAAAAAAAATTTCAATTGTAGACACTGATCATTTTATTTTATAATCATAATCAAAATCCGAAGTTTAACTGGACACGTCCAATCCGACTTCGTTGGATCAGGTTATAATCGATTTTTTACATGTGCGGGAAATTGCACGAAATACCTAGATCCCCTGGTGGGAAATGTCAACTTAACCCAACCGCAGCCCCTCTTCAAAACATCCTGCTGAAACAAATGCAATAGATCAAGTTTGATCTATCCATTGAAAATGAGAACATAGAAAACAAGGTTTCTGGGGCCAGGTGTTTCCGATTACATACTATTTACCGATATTTCTGTTTAAGGGTTAAATGAAAGAGCTTTTCAGTAAGGATACAGATTCAAACCAGTCTTCCCCGTCTAAATGAATGTAATATCGAGAAAGCATAAATCTTAATGCAGTACTCTTCTTTTAGAAGGTTGACGGACTCTAGTTAAATAATTAAACCAAAAATTACATAAGGGGCTTTTTTCAGATCATCGAGTCAGTAATAAATTCGAGGAATAACAGAGTTAATATATCCAAGTGATGACCATTTACAGTTAGTTTGTAAGGGATTTCTTATTATAAATCAAGGAATACCCAAGTAGCTATTCTTACGATAGACATTTATTGAAAAAAGTAAAATTAAATTAAAATCTTAAAAAAATATACAATTTCTTTTTCAAGCATTGATGAAATAAAATTTTTAAACAACAACGAGTTAAAAAAAAGTATCATTTATGAAGATAACACTTAAATTACTTTTTTATTACACTGAAAGTTTACATTAATAAAAGTGGTTTAATTTGAGCACATTGTACGCATTGTTTTTGTTGAGATTTTTTTTTTTTTTTTGCTTTTTTTTTTTTAATTCTCCCATGATAAATTTACAAATTTCAGAGTAATGGTTATTATATCAAAGAAAAAAAAATAGAAAATCACTTTATATATATAAAAAAAAAACAGCTCTAAAAAATTAAAAAATTGTTGCATAATTTTTTTTGTTGTTCACATTTATTTCAATCATCTCATAAAAAAGTTCTTTTTTTTTGTACAAAATTTTCATAATCATGATGAGCTTAAATTAAATAGCCTGCTTCTGTTCCTGCTTCGTTTTCACCTGTTCCCACGCCCCCTCTAATTTAATAATACACCCCTTTTGGTTTCTGTTTTTTGTTTTTTTAAATAACAAAATCAATTGTTAAATCGAACATATTAAAAATTTTAAAAAGTTTTTAAATAACAACTGTTCAGCAATTTTACATTTATACATGAATAGCAAATTCTTAAAAATAACAATTGTCCACGATTCGGCGCAGTAGCCCAAAGCAATGAGATTTTACAGCGTTTTAATTGGGATTAGACTTTTTTATTATTTTTTTTTTGTCACTTTCATTGAAAAAATGAGCGCGGTGTTTACGGTTTTTCCTGAAAAAAAAATCCTTTTAACAACCTGTACAAAGGACATTTGGAAAAACGCGTTCTGACTTGGTTTTAAACGTAGAATTAAAGTAAAAGTATTCATCACCTTAGGTCGAGGGCTACACTTCGTCGGGTGCTAGTTCATGTTCTGTTGCATTGTGGGAAGAATTGTTGACGGCAGCTGATTTTGGCATCATAGCAGCAGCTGCAGAAGCAAGTGCTTGATGGTGAGGGGGAGCAACGCCTTCCTTTTCCGCTAGTCTTTTCTCCAATTCACGAATTCGTGCCTCGTGTTTTAAGGCTGTTGCTTTTAGTCTCTTAATATCATCGACCATTTCATCCAATCTTGATTCAAGTTTCGCTGTCTGTGAAGACAAACAAAATGGGCATTTTAAAAACTCCAAGTAAAAGCACCTGGTTTTCTTTCACAGAAATTAAACAAAGAATACAATAACTCCTGAAAACACCCAAGGTATATTAAAATCATCAATACTGACCAAGGCCTGAGTTGCTGCTGAAGCTGCTGCTGTATTGGCAGGTGAAGGGGGTGGTCTATTTGGCATCTTATCCAGAACGTTCGATTTTTTCGTAACTTTGAAGTCAGTTTGTTTCGAGGGTGCATAGCCTCCTTTCAAAGACATCTACAATCAACATAAATATATATTCTAAATATAATAATATTTCTTTACCATGTTCCATTTAAAAAAAAAAATTACCATTAGGTAGTCAGGTGTATCTTCAAATATGTTCAAAATGTTTAACGAAAGCCATTTTTTTAAAAATAAATTCAGAAGGATTTAAATTCATTATTGAAAAAAGGATAATTACATAGCTTTTACAACAATAACAACAAAAGTAAAAACACTAATTAAAAAAATTTAATTTAACAAAGAATCAATAAATGGCTATAATCGAATTAGAATTAATATTGACAATGAATAAATAAATAAAAACAGAAGGGGGGGGGGGGGGGGAATAGAGAAAGGTTCTAATGAAGAAGTCCAGAAGTTTTTTTGTTTCATCTTGGCAAATGTGAGCCTTCCCTTTACTCTTTGTATTATTTTCAGTTTATTTTTTCATTCTATATTTATTGCTAAAGGTTAATATAGTCAAGGACCACAAATCCAGAACGTTCGGGAGCATAGGCCTCCCAGATTTTTGATTTTCCCATATTTCTGGTCCTCAATAGGAGAATTTAACAATACAACAGTGCCTCGTTATGTCGTGAATTGTGGGAGCCAAGATGTCACTGCTCCCAACATAATCGAGTTGGGATATAGCTAGTTTGCTGTTCCGTAACAGATAGCACCACCTTCAATAGGACTATGTTTAAATGATGGTAATGTACACAATTTTTTTTTTAATGTTATTATCAATAATTATACATTTGATTTTGATAAATTTTATTTAATTCAATAAAATCAATTAATTTAATTCTATTAAAAGTGCAGATAGATGATGTAATAAATGACTGCAATCTGGATGCATTTTCAATTGGTTTGATTATGTACAAGATGTTTCTATGGGTCTCGAAATCCGTTAGTTGAATAACTCATCAACAGACACAGCTACTCTCACCAAATGTTGTGTGCATGCACAAGGACCCAAAGGAACCTTAATTATGTGCATGCACATAAATAACTCATCAACAGACACAGTTATTGTCGCCAAATGTTGTGTGCATGCACAAGGACCCAAAGAAACCTTATTTATGTGCATGCACATAACTCGTCAACAGACACAGCTATTGTCGCCAAATGTTGTGTGCATGCACAAAGACCCAAAGGAACACAAAATTTGAGCCAAATGTTGTGTGCATGCACATGACCCAACGGAACCTTATTTATGAAGTCTGTTTATTTTCTTCCAAAAAAAAAAAAAAAAAAATTTGAGCCAAATTATTGGAGTTGAGGCAGCAAGAAGCCTGAAATGGTCATCCACAAAACTTAATGTAAAGTCTGGTTAGTGCTGATGGCATCTTGGGTCAGTATTTTTTTTGACGAGACTGAATTCAGAATGCTACATCGATTTTTTTGACCAAAAAAAAAAAAAAAAAAAGGAGAGTCATTCGTGATGCCTACTATGAACACACTTGGTTTCAGGATCTCCTCATTTAATAGAAAACGTCCTGCTCAGTAGGCTTCCCAGACAGCTTCAGCAAAGGAATTGCTTGATCCATTTATACCCCTGACTTATCACCATTCGACTTCTACGTCTGAGGCTATGTTAAAGATCAAGATCGACCAAAACCCTAGAAGAGCTAAAAACCATGATAACAAATGAGATAAGAATAGATCAACTCAAGCAGGTTATTGAGAACTTCAAGCATAGACTTCGTTTCATAATCTCAAATGGCAAACATTCTGAGGAACTCTTGTTTCGTTTAATTTCCTTTTCAAATGATATTCCTTTTTTCATTACTGAGACCCTGCCTGACATAACAAAGCACCCTGTACTTTCTGGGTACCAAGTTCTGTCTCTTTTTAAGCATTTTCTTTATGAAGAAATGTATTTTGAATTCAAGATTATTTAATGAATTTAAATAATAATGGAAAGAGAATATTTAAAATTTAAGTAACAAAACTAAATTTTGCTATTTCTTTCAAATAAAATCTAAAAAGTGTACCAGTATAGGATCAACATCTTTTCCAGTTATCCATTCTTCTGCTGATAATGCAGGAATATCAGCCAATGTATCAGGATACAGGTCATCTTGGAAGAGTTCAGACTTTCAATTCAAGGAGAGGAGAAAAAACAAGTCAGCCTTATATTATTTACACAAATTGCATTTATAATTATCCTATAAAGCAAATATGAATTTCTCTTACTTTTCTTGGTACCGTCATGGAAATAACTTCACAATATCCTTTGGTGTGAAGACGATAAAACCTTGCTATCTCACACTGATTAACGTCGCATCCTCTTTTGATCATCATGCCAATTCCCCTCTGAGGTTCAGGGGATTGAAATGTATTGATATAATGTACAAATGGAGGTTCTTCGGTAATTTCAAAGTACCTTATTACGCTATCACCCTGAAGGGAGGGAAATAAATATTTATTTTTACCAATTTTTTTATTCATGGGATCTCTAAATTCACTTGAAATGCTAATTTTTCTTTTTAATAGACTGTTCCATAAAATATAAAAATGAACTTACTTTATACAAAACTGTTAAAACAATTAAACGTGACTAACAATTACTATTTTAACTGAAGGATATATTAATGTAATTATATAAGGGCAAGTCAATAAGTACACACACGTTTTAATGTTTTCCATCTGGGAGGTACTGATTTCTGCATGTGCATGCCATCAGATGCAACATTTGCCTCTGCTTGTGGAAAGTTTCAGTTTAGTTTATCACTGTCACACAATAAAATGACTATGGGCCGAATCACTAGCACAGCCCTCGAAAGAGTGACAAACGACACTCGATCAAGGGCTGAAGGTCAAGGGCTACTCGAAAAACCCAGATTCCAATCATTAACGCATTTACAGTCTTCCCTCATATGAGTGTTGCTTGATCCCTTCCTTGAAGAAACCAGTCATGGGTTTGAGGATATTTTTAACGAAAGTGACGAAATTTTCGCATGGAAAGCGTCACGTTGGTAGGCAACAACAATGGAGGACATAGGTCAATGAAACAAGGAATGAAGTAGAAAAGAAAATCTTTGTTTAGTGTTGCCTACACAAATAAAGCTTATTTAACAAAAAATTTTTGCCTTAAATAAATTATTAAATGGTTAAATATATTTTATCATTTTACATTTCTTAAATATTCATTTTAGGTTAATTAAGGGAATTAATAGTTCATAAGCTTAATAAAATAAACGAGAAAAATTTTTAAATACTGCTTCATATCAATTTATTTATTTAATTTATTTATTTATTTAATTTTATTTTATTTATTTAATTTAATTTATTGATTGTAATCCAATATTTTCGTATAAAATAGTAATAATTTTTAATAGCATAAATGTTAGAACGCGCATATAATTTAAAAATATATATGCATGTTTATAAAATAATAAAGGCATACATAATATATTTCGCCACAGCAGTTTTTCTTCCCTCCCCCGCCTCTATTCGTTTGAACTCCTCCTGTATAGATCCCATTTCAAAATGAACGTTTTTAATACCACGGTATCTCGCAACAAGATATAATGATTCCTTTCAATTAAAGGCATTCTATAACTTGTTCGTTTTTCGCGCTGAAGTAAAAACAATGCAATGGCATGACATTTTTACTACGAAGCGATGAAATGGCTGCCATGCTGTTTCACTAGATCAGCGAGGTAGAGAATTCGCTCCTCAAGTGGCCAAAATTGGTCACTTGAAATTTGGAGTGGCAAACTCTCTGTACACTCCAGTATAACGCGTCAATGATGAGATGAGGGCAGATCTTCCCTTGAATGCGGTCGCTGGAGTAGGAAACCTTACTCGACTCGACTCTTACAGCGCCTAGTGATTCGGCCCTATGCCTCTCTCACTTTACACAAAGTAAGAACAACATCTCGTGATCAGTTTTTTAATGGTCTGAAGGTGTATCAGAAGTGCAAATCGATCAAAGTCTTTTGCTATCATGTAGGAACCAAACAAACTTCAAACAAAACTAACATAACATTGAATATACTGGCATATTAGAGTGCATTATACAGTATATACAGTACATTAATTCGCCTTTATGTCAATTTCCCGTCACTTTTACATCGCCAAAAGCTAACTGGTGGGGGAGGGGGGCAAAACGAACTTCTTTGAATGAACTTTTTTCCGTTGAATCTGGCTCTACAATAAAAAAATAGGGGTTCCCATTTAAATTATTGAAAAATGTAAATTAAATTATTGAAAATTAATTAGATGTACCGTAGTTACTTGTAGCGTAAACCAGGAATAGCGACGTACTAATCTTTTTTTTCCCCGATGCTTTTTAAAAGATTTTCAAAAAACTTTGGGTAAAATTAGTGTAATTTTTTTCCATAGAATCTGAATTTGCAAAAAGAAATTGGGGGTTCCCATTTGAAATTTCAAAGCTGCCCCTACCCTACCACCTACGAGGGGTGCAGAGAACTAATTTTTGAACCATTAAATAGCTTTCAAAAGAATATGTGACACATATTTTTTTTTTCTTTAGACACCATTTTAGACAAGATGTGTATTTTTCAAGATATTAGATCGTTCCAGGACTTTTCACTCGGTATAAATCGTATGCAGATAATTATAGGCTTGCCCTCATACATAACCATTAAATGAATACCTCACATTAAAGAAATCTCGAAATTCTAAACATTAGGAATTTACAAAACATTAAAAGCCTATTAAGACTTAAATTTAAGCACATGTAAAAAAAAAATAATAATAATAATAAAATAAAACAACAATAATAAAAAAATCATATTTAATATGCAGTAACTGAGAAATATTTGTTTAATAAAAAAAAAAAAGGAAAAAAATAATTACTCACTTTACCGCATAGATACAACAAATTAACATCAGGATCGTATAAAGGAAACATAACACCGTTGCTTGTATCTAATTCAACCATCACAATTGGTTCACCAAGGTGATCCTAAAAATAATAATTTGCTTTTACAAGAAATAATTTGTTTTTCAAGAAAATCAGTTGGTTTAATATAGATGTGCATACACCAGTGGCAAAAGAGAAATGAGCACCCAGAAGGAATGATGAAATTTTATCTTCAGAGCCCTCCAAATGAAACAACATTATGATCACAAACTCGCAGAACATTGTTTATTGAAGATACAGAGTGTCAATTTCTTTACGCCCAAATGTTTGCAACGTGCATAACTCTCCTGTTACGATTCATGCTTGAACTCTGGCATATATATATTCAATCATACAGATAACGAACATCATCCTGAGGAAGGACAATCCATTTTCATTCCATTTATAGACAAAACTGGGCAAAACAGTACATGGTTGATGGGAATAGATGACATATCGTCCAATCTAGAAAGGTTTGGTGAACAAGCTGGCCAGAGAAATTGACCGACATGCTGTAGAGTCACATGAGCTGCATGTGGATGGATGTTATCTTGGTGAAACAAAACCTTTTTCCATATTGTTCAAAAAAGGGACCAGGATGTGTTCTCGGCTTAAGATGCAGCATTCAATATCCCCTCCAAAAACACCAGACTTGAATAACCGTTGAAAGACATAGATCCCATATCATTACCATAGGTACGGGCCAGATGTGCCAAAGATATATATAGGATAGAATGTGTCTCTAACTGGTCTTTGACGGACACACGTAGTCACTCATGCCCAGACAGAAACTATTTTCGTTGATCACCACAAACCTCTATTCATTCCTCCAAGCAGGCCATTCTTTATCATGGCTGTATCATGGATAAGTAGCAGTCTCGCTTCAAGGAGTGATTGCAGATGGTCTGAGCTGACAGATGTGGTGTGGCCGTGGCTCTTTTTTGAGTGGACTTGATTATTCGATCTGCTAGAGTGATCATTCGAATGCATTAATCCTCAAACACATCTAAAATCTACGTTGTCCTCAACCATCTCTGCAGTGAATAATCATCCTTCCTTCTTCCCACAGTCTCCAACAGCCATTCCAGTGCAGACACCAAATGATCACAGTGTCTAACGAAGGCCCTTTCTATGACCCTACTCAAACTCCTGGGCAAAACGTTAATAGGTGACGACTTCCAGGCATGTTCCACGATCTTTAGCAATACGGGAGAGCCTAAACAAACGCTGGTATTTAATACCAAATAGCCCATGGTAGACTCCTTTATAAACCTGAAACCAGCATCTGCTACCCTCTACACTGAAAATGGGTTATCCCACAATCTTAAAAATTTGATTGTATGCTAATGGGATCCTATTTAACTTCTATCTCTGTAAAATGCACAATGGGACATCACTTCTTCTGGGTATTCATTTTTCAATTTTCACCAGTGTACAGAGCATTTTTTAATAAAAACATACAACTGATGAGCAAAATATTTTCAAATCTTTTTACCTCACTTCTTAAAGAATACTGACGTTCACTCATTCTGGAAAACCCAGTCGTAAAAATAAGTCCATTTTTTAGGTACAGAGCACGCATTGGCTTGGAACCTTCATGTCCCTCAGATTCCTAATAAATAATAAATATCAAATTACAAAAGCTCCATATGAACAATAACAAGGTTAATTAAGAACAGATTACATACATAAAACCTCAGATTTGTGTATGTTTTTTTTTTTTTTTGGAACCACATTAAAAAAATACAGAACATGTAATCCTTTTTGGAACATTGTACATGTTGAAACAGAATTTCACGGTGTTCTTAATTTTTTTATTACTCATAGTGATGGGGTTGAGGACAAATTTTACATTAGGTGAAAGAAGAATATTCCAAATCTATGCAACTTACATTACAAATGCTCAAAGTGTGATTCATTAGGCAGACCATTTCCTTACTTGTACTGGCTGTCCCAAAATCTACATAAGATTAAACATCAATTTCTCAGCTAGTACTACACTGAAGTGTCAAGTCATGGAAGCGTTGCATGAAAATTTTCAGGTGTCGCTTGCATCACATAAGAAGTGTATAAATAGGCAAGCGGTATCAGTACTGTCAATTTTACGATTGGCAATCATCTCAAACATATTATAGCAAGAAATGTGAGCAAATCATAGGCAAAAACTCATTTTCTGAGTGTGAAGCCCAAAGATAGTTCAACACAATTTAAATCTGAAGGTATAAATCTTAAAGATGAATTCTGCTCCAGACGCCCGCAACAAGAATTATCAGAGTTTGAAAATGGAATGATTGTTGGAGCTAGACGCATGGGGCATTCCATTTCAGAAGCGGTGCGGGCATTCAACATTTCTTGATCCACAATGTCAAGAGTGTACACAGAGTACACATTTCAGGCATTTACCTCCCACCATGGGACAGCACAGTGGCCGACCACAGCTGCTAAATGCTAAATGGGACAGCAATGTTGCCGACCAGCAACATCTAAGTAGAATGGTCTTTTGTAATAGACACACATCACTACATCAATTAACAGCCATGTTCAATGATGGGCATACTAGAAACATGTCTATGAACTCTGCAGCGAAATTTGGCACTGAATGAATATGGCAGCAGAAGAACGACAAAACTCTGGGAGTCTGCACCTTGCCTGGGCTCATGAGCATATTCACTGGATTTTAGATGACTGGAAACACTTAGCTTGGTCTGATGAGTCACATTCAAATTGGTGCAAGCTAATGGTAGGGTTCCAGTGTGGCACAGACCCCAAGAGGCTATGAACCCAAGTTGTCAGGAAGGCCCTGTGCAAGTTGGTGGTGGCTCCAACATGACAGGGTTTGGGGCCTCTGATCAAATTGGACCTACCATTAATTGGGAATCATAATTTCCAGCTGCTTGGTGACCATTTGCAGCCCTTCATGGCTTTCATGTGCCCTAACAATGATGGGATGTTCCAAGAGGACAAATACAGCATGTCACTAAGCCAACATTGGTTCTGAACAATTCCAAGGAATGAATTGGCACAAGAACCTGCACCTGCAACACTCATGCAATTATGAATGGTTATTGAGGATGCATGGCTGAACATCACTTCAGAGGATTTCCGCCAAGCGACAGAGTCCATGCCACATTGAGTTGCTGTACTCTGCCGGGCAAAAGGAGGTCTTATATGATATTGAATATGTATTCCATAACTTTTGGCACTTTAGTGTAAATACCTACAGGAAGATATCACATGAGGGTGAAGTAAGGAAAGCAGACAGCTACGATAGAGGAAGATGGTCCCAATGACCTTTGTTGTGTGTGGCAGTGAAAAGAAGAACAAATTTAGAGGATATGCTTAAAATCTGTAGCAGTTCTTTCAGCCACTATAATGTTTATCCTCATATCCCATTAATGCTAAGAGAAATAAAAAAAAAAAAAAAAATGTTTACACTACGATATTCTTTTGTATATACCCTGTACTCTACTGAGGAAATTTAATTCATTTTAATTATATAATTCACATAAATGGGCTTTAATAAATAATGCATTGGATTCAATCCCCTGTTGGCATAATATACAGTCGTCCCTCGGCAAGTCTGCAATTTTTTTCCTGAAAGACAAGATGACAGACAATTGACTTCCAGTCAGGGCTTTTTGCCAACAAAGATTAAATCGGTGACGATTATTACAATTAAAATACAGTAAACTCCCGATTATCCGCGGAATTGGGTGGCACGGGTACCGCGGATAGGGAAATTCGCGGATAACCCGCAAAAAGGCTAAAAATGAGGGGCAAGTAATATAAAAATTGTTCTAGCTTAACAGCTTGATTGTATTGTACATGAAAGTAATACAAACAGTGAAAATATGTACAGTACATTAAAAATTATTTCTATTTTATGTACTAAAGAACATAAAACAAACAAAATATAGTAGTATAGTAGTTTTATTGAGGTTTTTTTTTTTCGGGACGCCCGCGGATAATCGGGAGTTTACTGTATTCAAAATTAACTGATTTTATAGTTGCCTAATGCAAACAATCTGCTTTTATAGTTGCCTAATGCAAACAATCTGCTTTTATAGTTGCCTAATGCAAACAATCTGCTTTGGGGGTGGGGGTTATGAAAGTTAATCATTGAAATTAATATAAGCCAGCTTTCTTTGAGCTTGTTATTTTCCACGAAATTTGAAATGGTGACAGATTATAGAGGCAGGCCTCCTCACATAAGCAGCTACATTTTTCCTTAAAAAATTAAAATGCTGACTTGCAATTAAGATTGCCCTAATTTGAAAAAATATTAATATCTTTAATCTGGTTTAATTTTTTCTTGCAATTTACTTCTTCAAAAGCTGGTATTCACTGAAGAATACGTATTACATACGGAACTCGGCAATGAAGTAGATGCGAATTCCGCAAGTTGGGAAAATCCACAAGACTGCAAGACCCTGGAACCGAGGTTGCCGACCTGTGGAGGGATGACTGTACTGCAATTTAGACTTATGACTGATCGGCCGGAACAAACCCCACAGTAAGTCGAGCTACTTCTGTATATGTAAAAGTTTTTAAAAATAAACAATTACTCTTTGTCCGCTCATTAACTTAATAGTTAGAAATAACAATAAAATTACTCACCTTTACTACTTCAGCAGTTCGAGGATTTATAACCCTTAATTTTTTATCCTTGCATGCTGTTATAACTTTACTACCATTGTAATTAAAACAGCATGAATATATGACATCAGGATGGCAGTCAACTTCTACTAGGCCTTCTCCTGTTCCAACATTCCATATGATAATTTTATTATCACCACCTTTAATGGAGGAAAAACCCAAAAAAAATTATATTTGCATTCTTATGAAAAATTTAAAATTCAAATATATTCCACATTTTTTAAATTTCCACTCGCACAATTAAGTTTAAGAGAAAAATTATAAATAAATCTCCCCCCCCCCCCCCCCCCCACTTAATAGTGTATACGCTTCGCACAATTTGTTATAGATTGGTTTCACTTAAGATGTTTATGAGGGGCCCTTATTAAGTTTGAAAATTGCATTTGTACTTATTGCCAAAGGCTTTCATCTGCTTTCTTAGAATGTAAAATTTTCTTGCCTCAATCAAGAGATTTAACATGGCTACTGCACGAAAAAAAAACATTCAGGAAAAGTCTGAAGGAAAAAATTCTGTGACCTGGATTCGAACCAAGAACCGCAAACTTGAGTAATCATGATCCTTGTTTCGAATCAGTATTGCGAAATTTTTTCCTTCTTTTTTTATCATGTGCTGACTTTATGTTTGAAGATTTAATTCAATTTCCTTGAGTTTATTACTCCCTTAACATGGCTACTGTCATGGGAAAAGCTAAACTGAGAGGTGTCGGACATTTTTTTGCATTTGCAATCGAAATCTGCAAAACAAATCCAAGAGGAAATAGCAGAAGTGTACAGAAATAATTAATCTGTGTACAAGATTGAAAACATGGAAGAGGTTATTTCAGTACAAAGTACAGGGTTATTTAAAAAGTTTATAACAAGTAAACTAAGCAATAGATCATAGTAAATCTAATGACAATGAAGAGGTAAATTCTCCATTTTTTTATTAAATCCCACACATCGTAGCTTTCCATTAAGAAGTAATAGTAGCAAATAAGACGTTCAAAATAGGATGCAAAAGAAAAGATGCTGCTGCGTTAATGGCATGGCCACCCCGATTCCGGATTAATCCCATGTGACTTCTTGTGGGGGGGGGGGGTTCATCAAGGACACAGTCTTGTGCCTCTATTCCCCAGTAGCCTACTGGATTTTTGTAACCATATCACCAGGAAGCCATACTATTAACGCAGTATCTTCTTATTTTCCCCCTTTGAGTTCTATCCAGATTTAAAAAAAAAAAAACAAAAAAAACTTGAATTCATCTCTATATTGCCATAAGATTTACTTTGATCTGTTGCTTAATTCACTTGTATGAATTTTTGAAACGTCTCACGGACTTATGAATAACCCTGTATTATCAGATCTGAAGAAATATGTGAAGAGAAATGCTATCATTATGACAATATATTCCCTTGCACTGCCAATACAGTGCTCTATGGGCAGTGCTCAAACATATTAGGCTATGAAATATTGTTTCACCCAGGTTATCCCTGACTTCTTCTCTCTTCGACTGAAAGAGCTTCAGCATGGGAAGTGTTTCAATACTAACGAAGATAAAATAATTGAGGTGGAAAACTTTCTTTCAATGCCAAGACTTGGACTTTCTCAATGATACACACAAATCACACATTGCTGGGAAAAAACATGTGATTTTACAGGGATTATATGTTGGTAGTATGCTTTAGCCAATGTAAATTCTGCACTCTCTCAAGAATCAAGTCAGATGTGTAAAATCTCAGTGGACCATGAGTGCCATAAGGGGCCTTCAATTTCAGATATCTTGTCACCGAACATTATTTTCCTACCAACCCAATACTAGAATCTTTTCTGTGCTCTTGTAAATGAGAAAGATTTATAAAAATTAATTTTTGGTAGCTTGTTGTACACAATTCAACTTACAAAAATTTTCTATGTATCACTGATGAAGTAATGCTGGTACCAGAATATAACCTTTGCATGAAGATAGCAGTTTATTTAAATACAAAAAAGGGATAAACATGAGAACAGCATCCTCCCGGAAATTTTTCCACTCTTCTCCTTATCTCCTTCCCTGAGAGCTGTAACTTATAGGGCTTCATGGCTAAAAACATGCCGCACTATCACCTGTGGTATATTCCTAATTCTTTGCTGGTGTGACAACTTGACTGTGCAGGACTAATTTGGAAAACTGCTTGTACCCTCCCTTTCCATATTTTTTTCAGACGTACACGACCTTCCTGAGCTCTTACTTTTACACAGGCAACCATATTCATTGAACTGCTTATATCCAAATGTGAATGTTGTTTCCATGAGGTGAATCACAACTGAACTTTGTGTAAAAATTTCATTTCATTTTCGGTACAGTTACACTTTACAAACTCAATCATTCGATATGCCTTTTTGCTGAGCTGTTACCATTTTCAACCACCCTGTACATACATAATGCAAGTTTAATTCAAATGACTTCATATCAAATAATCTAGAAAGCCATTCTGGATATCATTACTAAATTAGTGTGTAGAAGAATACAAGATTTTTAAAATAAACTCTCTTGATCAACAATTCATATATGCAACACTGCTGCATAATAAAGAGTGGGAATAACCATCTTTATATCAAGTCAAACTGTGTGTTTTTTTGTTTTTTTTTATTTTTAATAAAATCGAGGAAACCAGAAATTTAGAAGACCAAAAATCTGGAAATCAGAACAAGACCTTACGTATCTAAAGAAAATCATAGAATTTAATGTAAAAAAACTGGTTTTAATATATGAAAAGCGTAACGAAAATTAATTTAAAAATTATGGTTATAAGGGTACAGTTAAATATTTAATGCATATTAAAAATAGATTATGCAAAATTGATCATTGGCTATGAGGGCTGGTCATAAAATTCATTTATCATATGATTTTTTTTCTTTTTTCTTTCTTTCTTGTTCTTTTTTATAAATTCATAATTACAAGGGAATCCCACATAGCCTATCCACTTTAACAATGGAGTCCTTGTATGGTTACGTATGCTAAAATTTTTGAAAGAAACAAAATTATTTTGCAAGCATCTGTGGTAGCTTCAGATGAGTAACATATTTCAATTTGGGGGAAATCTGTGACATACATGTTCGAGGGATTCCCTTGTTAGAGGGATCCTAAAACCATGCATTGACGTATTTTTCTCATGGAAATGGGCTAAGCCTTTTTTTTAGAGAAATTAGTTTTTTTTATAAAAATGAAGAATTGACAGAAGCATTCATTTTACAATAAAAAAATTTTTCCCTTTTTGAAAATAAACAGTTTGGCTACGAAGAGCCATTTTGGAATAATTAAGATTTTAAGGACCCCCTCCCCCACCAACAGAAAAAAATTTTTTTTTATTTGAATCAGGTTCATGACCTGGTGATAGGCCTGTGCAAATGTACAGTCAATCAAAGGAAATAATCCACACGAGCTTAATACTTAATATTACATTTCATGCTAATATGTTGTTTTAATGGCTTTTTTAATTATAATTATTTAAATTTAATAATTTTAATAATGTTAACTCTAAATGTAATATTAAATTATTAAAAATAAATTAATATTGAAACAGTAAAACTTAGAGTAAAAGTCAAGTGTGGATTATTTCCCTTTGATGACTGTACCAATTTATTACAAATTATGTTTTCATAGACATAAGAATTTTATGACTGTACATCCCCCTCTCTCCTCTTATGATGCTTGCGTTGAACATTTTATTTTTCTCACGTGTCCTTTACAAATGTTAATTTCATCTCTTAAGTGAATAAACAAGTGGAGCAGTTAAATTCTTTAATCAAAACACTTGAAACAAGTTCTTTTTTAACAAATAGTGATGTTTTTGGATAATAACTATTAGAGATAAATTCTCAAGTTTTGGTATAATGATAAAAATAAATGCTCAAATACCTTATTAAGTTTTTATGTTTTACTAAGATTGAATTTTCGTTGTTGAAAGTGCAAATACATGTACTTCTTTCGATCTAGCATTTCTGTTCAATCGAAAGTTTGATGCTTTTAATTTTTGCACATTTAAGCCTCATTCGAATAACACTAATTTGAGGCAAATGCAATTAAAATCACTAATATAAAAAAAAAAAAAATATCCTTCTCTATCTTATAAATTTTTTTCAAATTTACAATGCCATGGTTTGATTTACACTACATGGGAATAAAGTCACTGGACCAGAAATATGAATTTTAATGGAGAACAGAAATTAATTTTTTTTTTGCGACATGTTAGATAAAAAATAGAGCTATATATTTGGAAAAAAAAAATTGTGTTTAATGAATCTTGATGATAAAAATCAATACAGACCATGAACATGCTATGTGGCAAACTGGGAAGTAATCAAATTGGTTTAAAGCAGCTTCAGTGTATAGCATTTACAGTGAAACTTCAATTTTACTCTCTTTGAATTTACATTATAAATTCATAGCCTGTGCAAAATGCTCATATGATCAATGTTAAAAATTCCTTGAATTTACGTTTCCTCCTTTCTGCATTTTCCGCAAATTCGATGTCTGACTAGTAGCATCTACTTCGATTTGCACAGATTTCAATCCATGCAATTATCGACTCTTATCAGAGCGTGTTATAACTTTGAGTAGCCATTTATACCTGGAAATAAAGCGGCTGTCAATTTGTTGGTGATGTGTTCCAGTATTTCGACAAAATGTCCGGATGTCTGGATTAGAAGTTCGATTGTCTGGGTTACCAATATATTTCAAAAATTTCATAATAAAATGTACCTTTTACACATTAAAAAAACGTATTTTTAAAGGAAGAATTGCTTGGTGTAATGACAAATATGCCTTTAAAAAAAAACACATTAATATATTTACTTTTATTTATTCTTGTTTGTTTGAGCATCCGGGATTTTTTAATCATCCAGATGGCAACAGTGTCAAATCTTGAAAATAAACTATATTTATTGAAATGATAGGAAAAATGTAAACAAAGCAGTTGTCGGACTGGCTTAAGAAGTGAACAATTCGTAATATTGGATATAAATCCCCGATTTTAATTTTCCTCGATTTTACATTTTTTAAACTTTGTATGACGTCATAAAAAAAAGGGATTTCACTGTACTTGATACAGTGAATTCTCGTTTTTATGAATCTCAGGGAGAATTTGTAAAATCCGAACTTCGTAAAAAAAGGACTGCAAGAGAAACGTAATAAAAATTTTTACGAATCTCTGGGGGCCAATAAGATTTATTCGTAAAATCTGAACTTCGTAAAAACCAGACCTGAAAATTTGAGAAAATAATGATTTGAAAAAATTTTATCTGGGGAATTCTTCATAAAGTATAAATGTTTTTGCAGTGTATTTAAAGAGTTTTTAATGTCCAACAATGTTGTTATGGCTTCCTCTTGAGCTTTTTGTCGTCATTATCATCAATCTCAGCTTCGACGAAGCCATCTTTGATTAAATCACAGACAAATAATAGAAACAAACTCAGAAAACTCAGAAAATTTACTATTGAATTTCAACCTACTTTTTAAATTTTCCCATGCTTAGAATTCTTCGAAATCAGTATCACTAATGTCTGCTTGACTTTCGCAATCAACTGACTCAACCATACTATTTTCAACATTTCCGATATCGAAAGTGAAACCAGCTTACGAATCGATTTTCTCATATCGTGACCGTCTCATAACACAGCGTAAACACATGCTTAAGTAACGGAAGCAAAATGATTCATTTGCTACATGACCAATTAGAGATAGGTATCATTTGCTTAACGAAAAAGCTTAAAATGATTGGTGTAATTAATGAAAATTTTACTATTAATTACTGTTGATGTTTATTTGTTTTAAAAATACTTCGTAAAAATAACAGTTTTTTACAAGAAACTTACAAAATTGGAGTCGGGATTTCAGAATTACTTCATAAAATCCGGAATTTCATAAACAGAGAGTTCATAAAAACGAGAATCCACTGTATTTTCATTTAAATTCTCTTATTGAGGACTAGAAATCTGGAAAAGTAAAAAATCCAAGAAGCCTCTGGTCCAGACATTCCAGATTTGTGGTCCTCACATGCATTAATATTAAGCATTAATTCTTCTCTAACTTCTGCAATATTATTATATCAAGCTCTAAAAGGTTTTATAAGAAATAAAAATTATTTTTCAATTTCTTTCAAAAAATTTTCTCCTTGAAAATAAAATTAGTTTTCCTTATTAAAAGAAAATAAACAAAAACAAATCTTCAATGAATACCTAAGTGTTAATTTTCTTTTATGATGTTACGGAGTTTCATTTTATTTTTTAATAAGGCAAGCTTTCTTTTCTTAATAATAAATATGAATAACTTTTTTTGTTTAGCAATCAGCTTGGTTGTAAAGAGAAATCATTTATTTTTCAAAAATAATGGAACCAGAAGACAATGGAAAAAATGAGACAATTGTGTGTGACATGCCTGGCTAAACAGTTGTTTAAAAATGCATTTATCCGTGAAATGAATTAAAAGTGAATTTAAATTATCACGGGGTTTCCTGCATTCAGCATCTTCTATTTCTTACTTATAACAGTCTTATTACATCATTTCAATGATTGGTTTGACCTACCTGCACTGAGTAAAATATTATTGGCCGTGGGATGCCACAAAACTTGAACTACCCGGCGCTGATGTAAGATTAAATCAACTATAGGCTCGGTAAGAGTTCGTGTTAAACCTATATCAGGTATTTGCCACACTTTGACTACACAATCTTCAGATCCGCTAGCAACTACATTATCATTAAAAGGGCACCAAGCAATATCTAAAACAGGCCCTTTGTGTCCAGCCACAAGAGGATAATCCCTTTCGATCCGACCAACCTGCCAGAGAAATAAACAAAAAACAAAAAACAAAAAAAAATTTATTCAGACATGAAGAAGAATGAAGATTCAAGTAAGTTTTCAAGAAATATTTTTTACTGACATATAAGGAAAAATAAAAACAATGGAAGAATTGGAAAATATTTTACACATTGCACAATGATTTTCAATTACGAAAATTAAGTTTATTTTTCAAAGCAAGAGACAAATTAATATTTAGCAAACTTTAATAAACTGAGGATTTTTGTGGTTAAGTTGTATGTGATTTAAATCTGGCAATGCAACTCTTTTCTTATCAAATGTAAATATTGGTGATAAGGATAAAATGAATGAAATATTTTCAGTGTTGTGTAAACAATGATTCAAGCTTTGAAATCAATACTATATAAAAGGATTTGAATCTTTATTAGGATTATATTTAATTTTACAAATTTAACAGGTTTATTTTTGTAATTATATTTAATTGTAATTTGAGACAGTAATTCATATTTCATGAGATGTAAATTACGGATGATTACTACAAAGCCTACGCACAAATGAAGTTTCATTATTCTTTATTTGCTTATGCAGTGCAAACCCTGCTATAATGAACTCACATATAACAAAATCCTCAAAGCTCCCAATTTTCCCCCACAGAACTTCCATGTTAAAAAGTTTGGCCAATTTAACAAAAAGTCGATTTAACAAAGCCATTTTAACAAAAAGTCGCGTACAGCAAAACTCATTTTGCAAAATTTTCATTTTTATTATTGACTATAATAAACTTTGAAATTTTGTATTGGAACAGATTTTTACCTAAACTGCTTATAACAAAATTTTCTTTGTAGAATGAATTTTATTAAGTTTGGTTGGCCACACCCCTTACAATGAAATTCCATCCTACGAAAATTCTCTTTATAACAAAAAAATTCTAGTTTCACTTCCTATTTACTAACACCTGAACTGAAGTTGATAATTTTAAAATATATTACGGCACTCTATAGATTTATAGTTTTTTTTACACTGGAAGTCTCAATGAAATGATGAAAAGAAACCAAAACCTCTTGTCCACTGGAAGTCTCTTTCTTATATGTGAATGTAGCACAATTTTAAACATTGCTTTCCAAACGTGATTTCGACAGATCAGATGTAACCAAATACTATACTGTACAGTAATTCTTAGCTTATGTAAATTAAGCAAAATTATCATAATTATGTTGATTTACTAAACTAACAATTTTATTTTGTTAATGTTGAGTGAAATCGATAATCAGCATTTGTATCTCACGCTGTACATTTCACAGAAGTAAAAATGAAAAAATGTCACCAGAACACATTTCTGATAATGTGTTTTCAAGTTTTGATAACTTATGTGCAAAAGCATTTCATCGACCTAAAATAATTTTAATTTTTGTATTTTTGTATTTTCTTCAATTTTTTTTTCACCTCCTTATTACAAATTCTCTTTATAACTTAACTAAATTCTTGGTCCTTTGAATTCATTATAAGAAGGAAAGATCAATATTTTTACTTGAACACAGGTTGTCCCAGGAGGAAAGATCAATATTTCATATAGCATGAGTTATTGCAAGTCAAAAAATTTATATAAACATTTAGTATATATAAACACTAACCTAACACCCTGTATATTTGCTAATGGGGATTTTGGTTTAAGTTAAAGGATACAAGTCAAACCAGTGAAAGAAATTGATTAATGATGTTTATGTTATGACAATCCCTTAGCAATGTATCAGCCACTTTTAGCTGTGAGCACTGCAAGTAAAATTCAACATACCAATTAAAGGATTGAGAGATTCAGAGAGGAAGACACTGCAAAATAAAAAGCCTTTAAATTTTTATAACAAACTTTTTTTTATAATTTTGTTTAATTTAAAACGAAATTTTTCATCACAAGTTATAGCGAAAACCTCAATATAATGAAAAAATTTTGCATTCCCAAGCAGAAAAGAAAAAGGGCGATGAAGGATTTTTTTTCCACACGATAATATAGAAAAATAGTAAATAAAATTTGATGGAACTTCGGGTTACCATCCTAATGCTCTAAACACTAAGCCAACCATGTACTGGAAGCATTTCACTATCAAACATGTCCTATATGCGACTTTTTCATTATTAACATGTTGATCTTGGTGACGGCATTATTATTTCTGTTCATATCTTTGTTAGCGTTCAAATTCGGACCCAAGTTCATATGAACTTTTTTGCTTAGAATCACCCATACTATCACCCCTAGAAGTTTGTACAATATACAGGGTGATTACAAAAGAACTTCACACTTTTAAAATTTTATTACATCAAAGCTATTCAGAATATAGACACACCACATACGGATTCTTAAAGAAAAACTCTTGAAGTTTATTGTGACACAATTAAAGATGTTCAATATGCCCCCCTGTAGTCGAATTTGTCCCAAACCCACATTAACATATCTCCATCAACCCACGTATCGCTACCATAATGCGTTCTTTCAGCTCGTCTAGGTCACGGGGAAGGGGTAGGGTGAAGACCTTGTCCTTTACACATCCCTATAAAAAGAAATCACAGCGGTGGATTGGTCGAGCAAACAATAACCTGGAACTTGTAAAGTGGCTACTGTGGAGCCCCAACCTCACACCTTGTGATTTCTTTTTAGGGGGGTGTGCAAAGGACAAGGTCTTCACCCTACCCCTTCCCCGTGACCTAGACGAGCTGAAAGAACGCATTACGGTAGCGATACGTGGGATTGATGGAGACATGTTAATGCGGGTTTGGGATGAATTCGACAACAGGGGGGCATATTGAACATCTTTAACTGTGTCACAATAAACTTTAAGAGGTTTTTTTTTTTTAAGAATCCGTATGCGGTGTGTCTATATTCTGAATAGCTTTGATGTAATAAATTTTTAAAAGTGTGAAGTACTTTTGTAATCCCTGCATTCTGAATCACCCTGTATATATATATACAGTATACAGTAAAACCTTCTGAATCACCCTGTATACAGTAAAACCTCGTTACAACGTACTTCAAGGGACCTGGAAATTTGTACGTTATTCTGAGGTGTACGTTATACTGAAACTGGGGGGGGGGGGAGGGGGGCTTGTGAAAAATGCATATATTCATAGAAAAACATAAGAATACATGAATGCATTTTATTTTATTCAATACAAATACACTATAGGATATACAATATGTAGTGAAATGTTGAAATGAAAAATTCCCTGACTTTTCCCGGTTACATTCCCGTACCTATCCCGATCGCATGCGACAATCGACAATCAAACATGCTAGATTGAGTAGCATGCAGAGATTTCCGGGTTACTGACCAACCAATGAAATGTGAACTCGGCTTAATTAGCCCATTGGCCTAGTTGCAGCTTTCGCATGGGCTGCATTGACCAATCAGTGCAAGACATGTGAACGATGTACGTTGTACTGAAGGGATAATTTAACCAAGGGGATGTAAAATTAGTACGTTATTCTGAAATGTACGTTAAAGTGAGGTACGTTATTCTGAAACTTTTTAGCATTAAAATACCTACGTTTGGGACGGGGATTTAAAATTTGTACGTTATTCTGAAATGTACGTTAAAGTGAGGTACGTTGTAACGGAGTTTTACTGTAATTATTAAAATCTGGAAGTATGGCGTGAAATAATCCTACACTACTTTCTAGTTGTCATTAAAATATTATTTGTCATTTAATTGTAAAAATAATTCTTGCTTGCACACAAGGAACTGCGCTTTAACTATTATATTGAGGTTTTTGCTATAACCTATGTTCATATCCATGTTCATAGTAGCTTAGTGGTTCCACTGGAACGGTAACCCAAAGATCCCTGATTTGAGTCCAGGCTTTGGAAATTTCTTTTCTATTTTCCTATAATTATATTTTCATGACAGACAAGAATTTGTTTCAATTCTTATATTTTAATAGAAACTTGAAACATTGTTGTAATTATCTTATTAGTAACCATATTAACAGCCTCTGTAGGATATGTATTACATGAAAACAAATATTCTGAGGGACAACAATCATTACTAATCTCTCATCTGCTATCCAATGAGTATGAAGGGGCATCACAGTCAATAACTCTACCTTAAACACCACAATTTTTATATTTCTTTTCCTATTTCCATTTATAATTACAACAATATTAATTTTAAATTTATTATCTATTTTCACCTGAAATAGGATCCAATAATCCTAAAAGATCTTTCCATCCGTTCTTTTCACATTACTTTATATTTAGTGTTAACTGTCAATTACATAAATATTTTGATGGTTATTACCAAGTTGAAAACAGAAACTTTAGCCAAGAGAAGGAAAGAAATTTGCCATCTCATCACTGGATAATGACACCAAGTAAACACATTAATTGTTAATTGACCTAAGTGCTAAAATTAATAATGTTAGATTTCCTAACCTTCTATTTTCTGCATTACTTCTGCAACCCATTTCCTTTGTAAGGAAGCAGTCTTTTCTGATAAAGATTTGCTAGCATAGAAAACCCACAAGTAAAAAACAGAAGTCATTTGTACTTTCATTTCTCGAATGAGTACCATTCAACTGATGCCAAGAGCTTGTGTTTACCATTTAAAAATATGTAGGTATCATTGAAGTTTAAGTAGATCAGTTGCCAAATTTGAGTGGAAAGATTATGTGCTTAGAGCCAAGAATAGTTTTACGTGGAATGAATTGATAATTTTAGAAAGCAAAACAGAGATAAGCATCCCCAAGGTGCAACAAGCCTTAATCAGTATTTCCACCTACAAATTCATTGATTGTCCTGATAAAATGTAATCTTATCCGACCATGTGAAACTCAGGGCTAAATTCTGAATGCAGAATAAAAAGCTTGACAAATCCATTGTGTGTTCTTAGTCAGTTCTATATTATTGAAAAAGAACAGATAATTTCTAACATTTAAAGATGAACTTAAATTTGAAAATTAAATGTTACTGTAGCAATTTCAGTCACCTTAACAATTCAGAGGGAAATTAAAAAAAAAAAAAATAAAAAATTCTGTTATAGGCTACTTAGTTTATTATAAAATTCAACTGATCATTATGCAGCGCACTTGAAAAAGAACGACTGAAAAGGAAATACTGAAGATTCTACAGCAACATAATAAAACGAGTGTCAATTTAGTTCCAAACACAGCAAACGTCAGCATGTCTTCTGTCAAGTTTTTAGATAATAGTTCAAGCATAGATGAATCTGATCCGTGGATATGCAATAAAATTATGTCTTTAAAACACAACATTATAATCAATAAAACCTTATCTTTATTTATTTCCGTTTTCATTATGTTGAACTGCAATTTTTTTAAAGAGTGATTAATATTTTTTGGGGTCATTGTTTCGTTGGAGACCGTTTTTCTGCCACTTTTTATTCAATAGAATGATTTGAAACAGACAATTTAAAATAATTTTCTTATTAATCATCCATTGTGGATTTTCATTGAATGGCTATCCCCATCAGATAAAACTAGAAATTAATTCCCCTGAGTAAGGTATAGAAAAGTAGTGGAGATCATCTATTTTTGTCCATTTATCTGCACTTTTCACCCCCCCCCCCAATTTTTTAATCGAAAAATTATTTTCTCAAGCATAGCATTTAGAAAATGTAAAAGAGCTCTATCTTATAAAGAAATAAAACGTAACCAGATTACCTATGGATATGAAATCAGCAAAAACAAGATGCCACCGCTTTTCCACAACAAGGTTTATTCACCATGAATAAGTATTTCGAATTCTATGCAGTCATTTTAAAATGGTGAATAAATTTTGTTGTGGAAAAGCAATGGCGTCTTGTTTTAGCTCTATCTTATTTAGTTTCTCATTGTTTCCGATCGAATGATAATGACATGTTGTATGTTGCCACAGTTCTAAAGACCAAGTGACTGCCATTCCCAAAATTCCGATCCCACCGGGACAATTTGGCTAAACTTAATATTAACGTAGATCTTGCTGAAGGAATCTGCATACCGAATTTCACTTCTTTACACATCTAAATACACGTAGACCTTTAGGTCCCCTCTAACTCCCACCCCCGTAACTCCCCCAGTGGGCCAAGCAAATTAAATGGTGAAGGAGGATATGCCATGGTAAGCTGCATTCTGAATTTCAACTTTCCACGTGAAAAAAATGTAAAAAAAAATACGAAGAGGACAGACAGACATTGTGAAACCAATATGTGCTCCATTCTTCCGCTACTTAATAAGATAAATGAAAAACTTTCATTTTCCCCCTCCCCCTGCAATCGAGACAAACGCCATTCTTCTGAAAACTGTGAAGTCACAGTTTCCAATGGAGTACGAAGAGGTTTCGCAATCGTGACGTCACATGGAACATATTGTTTGTTATTGGGTTGACAGGGAAGCTACATCGCATTTCATATACAGAATTAAATGCTACTGCAACTTCTGCAATATACAGTCCCATGCATGTAAGCTGTTGAAACGGGATCTTTTGCCAGAATTTGTAGAGCTTTCCCCCGGATTGCCGCAGCGTCTAGACCAGCGGTTCCCAAACTGCGCTCCACGGAGCCCTTGGGGCTCCGCGAGTGATTTTCAGGGGCTCTGTCCACGGTAGTTAAGAAGGTGTCAAAAATTATATTTCAGCTTCCATCCTTTATTAACATAGATACCTTATATACCTTATATGACTTATACGTATCATGTGCAATATGCTTCGGGGCTCCGTGAGAAACTTTTGTTTCAAAAAGGGCTCCGTGACTGAACAAGTTTGGGAACCGCTGGTCTAGACATACCTTAATGCAGTCTTCTAGAGCAAATCTACAGAAGACCACTAGAGAATGGAAACTACCTATCAATTCCCAGTTTTACATTAATCTTGCGATAACCTCCACAACTTTGTGACACATGGGTGTGCACTGTCGTGGAGAATGATCACTCCTTTCCATTTTTTAGCATGCATGCTGGGTCTCTTGTTTTTGAAAGCAATCTCTTCAGAGATTCTGAGTTGAATTAGCTTGTCAAATGATGTGCAGTTTTGAGTTGTAAACTAATGAAACAGCGAAGCTGATGTGAGTTGAATCGGCCTTATTGGTGAATATCCAGTTTTGGGTTGAAAAAACTACTGTAAAAACAATTCTGAAGTGAATTCGCCTTATCAAATGTTATGAAGTTTTGAGATGAAAAACTATCAAAAACATGATTCTGAGTTGAATTCACCTTGTTGGTGGATATGCAGGGTGTATCTGGACATAGGAACAATGTGAATTTTCATCAGCTGGCTAATGCTTCAGATAGGAGGAATTCCCAACCTGCGAGCTTTATTTTTGGAACCACAGATTGGGAATTTCTCCGAGCCAAGTTCCTGCCCTATGGTTGGGCTTCCATTTTGACCGCTTAGCACTCTTTAGGGACTTGGAGGCAGCTTTTCTATAGTAGTGTCTACAGTGGTCCAGTTAGTAGAGGCAAGGAGGTTGATACTAGTAGCCCCTAGTTCAAATCTAAGTCGTGTAATTTTTCCTTTACTTTTTCATATTAAATAAACTTTCAATATTGGTGTTAACAATAATTGTTGTTGAAAGCATACTTTAGTCAGGAAACATTGAAAATTTTGCTATAACATTATGACATCAGGAAATTACTGCCCAGAACAATGGGAAAAAATGCTGCTCACATCCAAACATGAGAACATGAAACTTTTATAAGAAAAACCGATTCTTTAGATGTTCAGAATATATGCAGTTAAATATTACATGCATATAATGAGTTTTTCAAAGAAGCCGCTTGGAGGCAACTTCCTGTCAGCCATTACAGTCATTCAAACGATCGTTTTGAAGAACCAAAAATGCATTTTGCAAAATTAAAAATGTATTTTTTCAGAACTAAAAAAACGTAATTATTCCAAAATGGTTCATTACAGCCAAACAATTTCTTTACAAAAAATTTTGTCTCAATGAGAAGAGTCCGTTGATGTTGTTTTTTATCATTTCTGGACCGCTGAAATGAATGCTTCTGCCATATCACATTTTTAGAAGAAAAAAAAAATCTCTAAAACAGCTTAGCCCATTTTCATGAAGACAAGTCAATGCATAGTTTAAGGAACCCTCTGAGTATGTAGTTTTTTGTTTTTTTTTCCTGTCGGGGTGGTGGTGGTTTGGATGTTGAGTATGTTAACTCCAAAACAGCTCATCAGAGCCAAACAAGTTATTTACAAAAAAAAATTCACCTTAATAAGAAACTCTCTTGATGTCGAGTTTATTGAGTTTGGTTTATTGGTATGAAAGTTATAGCCATTCTTTCATTTTTAGAAAAAAAAAAAATCATCTCTAAAAAGACTTAACCTATTGTCAAACGAACACATGGGCCTTCACATAGTGAATGGGAAAAGTTTGAGTTAAAAACAAACACATAAGTCTTCACTCTTAATGAGTGGCAGGTCAACAAACTATGAATCTACAATGGCGATGAAACAAGTGGTGCCACCACATGAAAAATTACATGAAAAAAGTCTATAAATTTGTTTTAATAGGGCTTTTTCATTACGCGTCATCATGACGTCAATGCTGCCATATTGGATCACAAAAAAATCGTAACTCTCTAGTTTCGCTTTTCCCAATCATCGCATTCACTCAAGAAATCGGTTAATTATTGTTGTTAAGTATTGTTGTTTGGTAGATTCGTATAATACGTTGACCTTGCCATAGCAAATAGCGTGCGAAAGCGTTTTTGTTATCCAACATGGCTGACCTGCTAAACAATGATCCAAACCCACAATGCATTATATGGTCATGCGCTGTAAAAGCTCTATTGTTTATTTAAGAATTTTTTGAAGCTGTCAATGTAATAA
Source organism: Rhysida immarginata (assembly GCA_023313115.1). Taxonomy (NCBI): domain Eukaryota; kingdom Metazoa; phylum Arthropoda; class Chilopoda; order Scolopendromorpha; family Scolopendridae; genus Rhysida; species Rhysida immarginata. The sequence goes on from JAHWFO010020125.1 coordinate 200,776, forward strand.
CAGCACTAAATAAATTTTGCTTAATGAACAAATATGAATTTATTGTTGGGACCATGTTTAATTATCATTTGCATTTTTAATAGATACAAAATTTGCATTTCTGTATAATTTATTTATTTATTTAATACCAAAATGCATCTGAATTAAAATCCTATTTTGTTGCAATCAGGCCTTGACTATCCTTTCTTAGGCGTTTAGTGCAACATGGAGCCTTCAAAGGTCCATATGATTTTATAATTTATTATTTACATATAAAGTGGCTTTTACATCAGCGATGTTTTGCTCTGGCAATTGGTCATTCTACACAAGCAGATAACTGAACGATTAACATGTCTTGTCTTAGTAGTATTCCAAGAGCAATAACTCACATGGCTCGAAACAATGATTGTTATCAAATAAACGAGCATAACCATAGTAGTGCAGTAAAGATTAACTCAATATAAAACTTTTTTATACAAATATAATGACCCATCAGTTACATTAATTCCTTCACTATTCTTACTTGCATTAATAAAGACTATTGCCTTATTAAAACAAATTCTATTTACATTTCAAAACAGGTGAAGCTAATGATTTAAGGTTACTTCACTGAATTAATTGATGGGCAATTGCCTATAAAATCTTTTGCTTATTTACGTTCATCAGATACTGAATGAAGATTGAAAGTTAAAACTGTCCTTAAAATACAGTATAGCTGAATCAATATATTAATAGCAACTAAGTATTTTTAAGAATATACACCACTGCATTTGTTCAGCAATTTTTCTCATCAAGAACCCAATTTATTATTTTTTGTAAGTAACACCATTTTTGCACTATTTTGCTGGAGAGTAATTTTTATAGGTGAAGGAGCAGAGTTGACATTCGATAATACGGCAGCAACCAGATCTCTTGTGTGCCCAATTAGAGTGGGTTTACTATAAACCTTCAGTGAAATAAATACCAGGAATTGTCCAATAAAACACAAAATATTTGTTTAATCATCCAAATTTATTTTGTCAACTTCAAAATAGGTCCCATTTGATGAGATACACAGATGCCAACAAATAATATAGTCGTTGAAAAACTTTATATAGGCACTTCCCGGTTATGGCCTTTAGTACTTTCTGTGAATTTTATTTTATGGACTCAAAACGTCTTCCACAAAGTGGTAATTTAAGATTAGGGAAACAGGAAAAAGTCACACAAGACCATATCTGACAAATAGTGCTAGATCGGTGACATTCATTGAGTTTTTAGTCAAAAATTCGATAAAAATGATCGATGTGCAGAATGGTATATTATTATCGTGCCTGGTATTTGACTGAATGTAAGAGGGCAAGTCAAAAATTATCTACACTTTTCATTCTACATATCATTTCCCTTGTCAATGCATTTGGTCCAGCGGTTCACAAGTTTGCGTATTTTTTCCAAGAAGGTTTTCAGTTGATCGCGAAGCCACTTTTGCAACGCTTCCTGCACGTCTAAGTCTGGAAAATCAGCAACCTCGCAAGCATTCTTGAGCGGCCCAAACAGTTGAAAGCCTGAGGGAGAAAGATCTGCGTTCCAGTACGAAATTTACCTCTCATTCTTGGCAAGCCTTGTGTGAGACTGTATTTGTCATGCAATAACATCACTTTCTTCGACCCTATCAGTGCCTATCACACCCTCCTACCAGAGAAATCAGATCAAACTGCTAGCAGAGGAGACATGTTTACACTGTAATCGACGGAAGGTAAATGACATGATCGGCATCAAATTTCACACGTGACCGCAGTCGTACCAACTGAAGCATGCATGTGCAGAAGGCAATATGACAACCTTGAAGGACTTATGTAGATATTTTTGACTCGCTCTCATATATATAGACCTTTTTCAGATGCGCATTTCGCCGCTAGATGGCAGAGCAGCGCTACTTCCGTCCGCCATTATGAGATGTTGACTTTTAAAGTTTCAGGCTAAAGAGTGTATGGGACAAGAACGATTTTGACACTCGCAGGCATCCCCTTTGCTATTTCTAGTGTTTTTAGTGCTCAGATGGGAAAGCTAAACAAGCAGGGTTCATGCTGTGCCGTGGTAGGTTGCTCAAATAGCTATTTTCGATTGCGACAACGGAAGAAACAAGTTTGTGTTGCTCACGCGCCTTCACAATATGAAGACTGCCTTTGCTTGGTGCCTTTTTCTTTATTTTTGTTTCCCAAAAATGATGCAGAAAAGCTGATATGGATGAATACAATTAACAGGAAAATTTTTATGTCTCAAGGAAGCCGTGTATTCGTATTATGTTTCCGCAAATCAATTCTTACTCAACCGCAGTGCAGGATGTATGTAACCAAAGTTGAACAAGACTTGGGCTTGAGATGTCAGCTTTCAATGTACTGGTCTGTATAACCAACTTTTTAGTGACATAACTAGGAATTTTCATAAGAATTTATACAGAATGTATATACAGCTAGTGCGTTAACATTTCGTTAAGTTTTAATCTTCACTATCCGCACATCGCATGATGACTGATCATGCGACCAAGGTAAGTGACTTTATTTTTTAATAATAACTGGGAGGGGGGGGGGGCAGACCCCCTTTAACGAATTGATGTATACCCCCCCTTTTCCATCTAGTCACAGTAAATGGCAAAGAAGTGATAGTTAAATTGATAAAAATTTTATTTACCTTGGTCGCATGATCAGTCATCGCGCGAGGTGTTGGAGAGTGAAGACATAATGAATCTGTATATTTCACATTTTCCATCCACGTATATTTCACATTTTCCATCCACTCTCGAATTCTCATAAAAATAGTTGCCATGACTTATGTCTCAATCCTCGTATTAAAAGAAATATATAATCTATAGTCTACATATATTTTATGTAAAGCATGTGCATTAAAGCTATAGGAAAACTGTAAGTTTACTGAAATATATATTTCTGCATCTGGAAATTTATGTAAATATCAATCTAACTGTTTAAAGAGCAAACATTTAACATTTTTATATTTTAAATGAGTTTTTATCTTATCTGCGATTAAATCAGTCATTTTTGATCCAGAACAAAAGCTTAATCCAAACGCTTCGTCCTCAAGCTAAAGCAAGCTGAGTGCTCAAATCGCTCAAATCAACATCTCGTAATGGCGGCCAAGTCACGTGACCGCGCGACCACAACTTCTGCTGAAAAAGGTCTATAACAGCTTATTGTTTATTAAAGTTATTAATATACTAAAAAAAAATCAATAATTCATCCCAAGGAGGTGACAACCGTATATATCGGTGTTTCTTGGTTTTGCTTATTTAGTACATACATTGTACAAAAAATCATTTTTATTATGGAGCACACTCCACAGAAGTTGAGAACTAACATCACAGCCTTTATCAAAAAAAAAAATATAGTTAGCCTCACTGAATAAATGGAGCCAGATACTGTGGACAGACGTCAGAAGAAAGGAGAAGAAACCACTAATCCACAAAAAATATTTAATCGGATGATGGATGCACATTTCGGCAGCCAAGCTGCCTTCTTCAGCATACAGCATATTTAGCCTATTTTGATGTGGAATTGGAGACCAAGACAAACTTTGGGCTCGGCATAAGGTGTGTACTTTTTCCAATATATCAAACTAGAGCCAAAACAGGAAAACTGGTGTCATTTCTGAAATCAGCAACCCGAAATTAAATAAGACAGGTCATAAAACTGTTGACAATGAAACTTGTGTTGACCAGTATTATTCCTCGACTTCATAACTGGATGGGGTACACTTCAGAATTCAAATTTGTGAAATCTACAAAATTATTGCCCATGCTTTAAAATTGTGCTCGTTTTTCTAACACTAGCATATTTTTCAGGTAACAAAAACATGCGACTTGGTAATTGAAATGAACAGTTTAGTATTTACAGGGTGATTATGAAAGTAATGCACATTTTCTGGGAAAAATAGATTTCTTGATACGCTTGGTACAAATGGTTAAAATTCTTCAAAATAGTCTCCTCCTGCATCAATACATTTGCGGAGACGATTCTGCCACGCCTGGAAGGCACCCTGGAATTCCTCGACTGGAATGTTTTTCAGGAACCTTGTAACATGAGCTTGGATGTTCTCCACCGACTCCCAGTGCTTTCTCTTCAGCTCTCTCTTCAGTCGAGGGAACAAAAAAAAGTCACACGGAGCCAAGTCAGGGCTGTAAGGAGGCTGGGGCAAAACGGGGGTCTTGTTTCGGGTCAGGAAGTTGGTGACAACGAAGGCCATGTGGCTGGGGGCATTGTCATGGTGGAGCTTGAAGAAGTCTTTGATGTCAGTTTCTGTTGCATTCTTCTCAAGCTGCACCCAAAACTTGATCGTGTACCGCTGTACCAGCGAACGCTCCATCGTGCTGTGACAATTGAAAAACAGACTTCGTGCAAAGACACGTCCTACCACTCCTACTGCTCGGAGCGAACTGAGACCGGGCACGTTTGGAAGGGCAGACCCCCCACCACATTATTCAACCAGTACGAGTGCACTGCGATGGATAGTCACATCACAATAAAATTATGCGCATTACTTTCTGTATAAAGGGAAAAGCCAGCTGGTTGGCCAAGATGTCTGGGGCTCATGCTTTCCAGTATATGAGCCTGTCAGTAAAATCAAAATTTCAGGAACAGATGTAATATTTATCATCACCAAGCTGGCTCAATAGTTGAAAGCACTGGGGTGCAGGTCCGAAAGTCACAGACTTGAAGCCTGCTGATAACTAACCATATAGAAGACAACGAAAATCCACTTTATCTTAATTATTCCTTGGCTTTCAGTAAATAATAAGAAACTTAATAAAAAATAAACTAAATCAAAAATAAAAAGCTGATATTTCGACAGAGGCTATTCTTTGTTAAAGCAGGGAGGATAGCCTCTATGTGAAATGTAAGCTCTTTATTTTTGATTCATTTATTTTATTTTTTTATTAAATATCTATTATTTATTGTATTCCAGGATTCATGTGTTATTCGTCTTCCTTCTCTCCTAAATTCGTCTATTCATTTTCAGTAGTGTTATCTACTGATGAAAAACTTCCTAAATGGAGAAAACACAATCATCAGCAAATTGTCATCAGTTGAGCAAAATCAGAACCTTCCACATAAAACCTTTTCTCACTGGTAGATTTAGTATTGAATACAAGGTAATTTGTATCTAAGGTTTTCCTTCTGTTCTTGGTAACAGAAATTTGAAGTAAACATGAAATCCAGTGCTCCCTCTATATAACGGATAACACCAAATATATTACGTAAAGTCCATATAACAAAATTTTTTACGGAAAATAAAAATTGCAAACATGAATGAATCTGCAGTTTTATTTTCCGGGAAAAAACTTGGTTATATAGACTTTCAGTTATAAATTTGGCGTTATGTAGGGTGCCGTTATATAGAGGAACCATTGTATTATAGAAACTGTCACCAGGTAGGGAAGTAGACCAGGTCGAAAAGTCACCTGGGTGCCTCTTCAGATATATCTTCAGGCTATAGAAGCCTATGACCTACGAAAGAACTTTATAATCGCGCAGACGGATATGTCAAAAGCTTTTGACACAGTTCCTAGACCCCAATTATTGAACGATCTTAAAGGATTGGGTTTGTTGTCCCCTGAGCTATTTAATGATTATTTTCAAGAAAGGTTAAACATCATTAGCAATGACCCGTTAATTGCAAAATCTTCTATACGTGGCATAGTTCAGGGATCAGGACTTGCTCCCTTATTGTATGCTGTTTCTACTGCCTCGCTATGAACACCAGTTTAACCTTGATCTGTTGAGTTATGTTGATGATAATTTTCTGTTCACTGCCTTTTCCACTACTGATCACGACAGTACTATGGGTTTATTGAACCAAGATTTACTTTATTTAAATAAATGGTATAGTGATCGTGGTCTATGTTTAAATAGTTCAAAAACAAAGATATTAATATGTGGTAAGGGCGTACAGATTGATAGTACAATCAAGATATTAGGTATAATTTTTGATTCAAACCTTAAGTTCAACACACTGATCAACCGTCTCATAACTTCCCTTTGTCGTAAAAATCATCTTGTTAGAAGGCTGAGAACCTTTTTAACTAATAACCAACTGTGTCAATTTATAACTACAGTCATTGTCCCCAAGGTGGCGTATGCTGCTGTCTTTTGGTCTTCAACATCTCAAGCTAACTTTAAGAGAATGGCCGTTGCTTACAACAGAATAATACGGACTGCCTTTAAACTTAACAGACTTGACTCTATTACACAAACCTGTCTACATTTCAGAATACCAACATTTGTGACAATATGTAATGTCGCCCTGATCTCAGAACTAGCCAATGCCATACGATACGAAAACCATCCAGCGGTTTTCGTCAAAGACTGGCTAAAGAATGATGACAGTACACGATCTACTAGAAGGTACAAATTTGAAATTCCCTACAGTCTACCCTCCTTTAAAATTAATTGTTTCCCATACAGAGCCATTACCTATTGGAATGAGCTCCCGTATGATATTCGTTGCAGTGTCTTTCAATGTGCATTACCCCAATGTTCTAGGTCTTGTGCTCATTTTACTTGTAGTGTAAAAACTTATTATATAAACACACAGTAATTTTTATTGTTTGTATTATCTGATATATTGGTTTTGACTGGCCTCTTGTACTTTTATGTATTACTCCATTGTGAGTGTCATAATAATAATAATAATAATAATAATAATAATAATAATAATAATAAT